>CM067379.1:12106761-12246946 GCA_034510155.1 Eucriotettix oculatus
AAAGTGGGTTCCTTTCACAGTTATCTTTATTTTGACTTTATAAGTGGTATCATTCGCGTGTAGTTCTGTCCTCATTCTCTCCGAGTAGAGATGGTAGCTGAGATGTAGTTCACCGATGGAATACAGAGATTATATTTATAGATACAAATCGCACGATGCGACGAAGGTCGTTCATCCTTATCTCTCGCCCTCCATTTATGTCTTCTTTTTTTTGTTTAGATTTTATCGCCTTTTTGTTCCCGAATCAAGATATTAGCCAAGTTAAAAACAATGTGCGGAAAATGTGCAACTGTGCGTCGGTCGGCGTCGGTCTTGCTCAAGGGAGGAAGATAAGTCACGTGCTCATTTCTTCTCCAACCTCCCAGCACAGGAGTGTGACTTACTCAAGGAGGGTCATTTCCGGTTATTTTCTGCGAGTGTGTAATAATATTTACTTCTGTTTCAGAGAATTGGCTATTTTGAGATAGGTTCCCTTTATTTATCTCTTAAATTTCCCCGCCTGAAGTTTTGTGACTGTCCGTTTCATGTCAAGCTACTAATATTTACCATAATTCTTGGTGACTTGACAGTCTCCAGAGTGAGTTGTCTACTTCGAGGCTACGGTTTAATAAATTCGAATGAGACTTCTCTAGCCCTATGTGGGCCTTGGCCTCCATGCTTCTCTATCCCCGACGTTTTCTCTCCATTCTCTCACTTTCATAATCTTCAGATCCTCCATCACATCTTTTCTTCCTTGTCTAATATAGTCTGTCACTCTCAACGGTGCTGCGTTTGTATCCACACGACTTAGATGATCCATGGATTGCAGCCTTAAAGATTTAATGAATCGTATTATATATTTTCCCTCTAAAAAAATTTTGGTTAATCTCTTCGTCATATCGGATTCTCCATGCTCCGTGTTCCATGACAGGTCAGCTTATTCATCTTACTATCTTCCGTTCAAATTTTTCGCAGAGCATCTTGATTCATTTTTTTGTCAATGTCCATGATTCTGCCACATGTGTTACCACTGGCCTTATTTTATCGTTTATGAGCAATATTTTTCTTCTTAATAGTTTTAAGTTTGAAAAATATTTTCTGCCTGGATCAGGTATTTTATCGTGCTACTCATTTTAGACTCATTGTCTACATTTCCCAGATATCTAAACTTCGCTAATCCCACTAATTTTTTTTTCGTTCTCCAATTTTCAGATTCTCTAACGTTCTTTATGCTTCTGAAGCCAATATATTTTGTTTTCCCTCTGTTAAATTTAAGCCCCATTTTTTATGTAGTCCTTTATATATTTCTATTATTATTTTGGTTATGCCGTCTGCATATCTGGCTCATCTTATTGACAATTGTGTCTCTTTGGTCCAAGTCCATTATTGCGTGATGTCAACAGTCCAGAACCTTGTTTCAAGACACTAAAAAGGTTTTTTTTACGTTCCATATTTTTGGACTTCTAATTATAATTTTTCTACCATTTTTATGGCTTCTCTTACAATCCTTAAAGTCAAATTAAATAAAAAGATTTTTTTTAAAAAAAATAAATTGAATTAACGACCGCTTACAGACAAACCTTTTTTATTCAATTGAACCGACGTTTCATCACCATATCACGTAATTTTCATAAAGGAAGGTCCCAAATGTATAAAATCCTAACATGACAGCAGCTTCAACTGAAATTTCGCCGTCCCCATTTTTATTGCATTTTTCTCTAGTCATTCACAGATTTTTTCTTGTTTAGATTTAGCTTCAATGGTGATGTAGTCCAAGTCCCTTTATTGCGTGGTCTAGAGCCAATATAAATAATCCGACAGATAATTCATCTCCCTGTTTTATCCATCTATCAAGGCGCTACAAAAGTATTTTTTTTTTCACTTTTAAATATTTTTGAAATTCTAATTGTAATTTTTTCTACCATTTTTTATGACCTCTTCTATAATCCTAAAAGTAAAATTAAATAAAAAGGCAGTTTTTTAAATTAACTAAATTAACGACCGGCTACAGAAAAAGTTTTTATCCAGTTGAACCGACGTTTCGTCACCATATCACGTGATTTTCATAAAGGAAAGGGTCCACCAATTGTATAAAATACTAACTACAAGGACAGCTTCAACCGAAATTATCAAAAGGGCTGAGGAGAACAAATTTGATGGTGGAAATGGCAGCAGACCGAGAGGTTGTGTGTAGTGTCTGGTTGAGTGGACATCAGTTCAGCTCTGATCTGAGTCTCAACTCTTTTAGACAGGCCTATTTTTGTCCAGTCCATCTGCGTATGAATGACCACTCGTGGTTCACACGTGTGCTATGAACAACAAGCCCATTGTTTATTTATTTAATGGCTGTAACTCGACCAGATTTAGACTAGTGTCTTTCGCTAACCCTTCATCAGTAGTCATCGTCAGCATGAAACGACCCTTTCGTTACCTCAGCAGGTAGGTTGGGACTTGTGTCGAGACCAGCATCAACTCCAGTAACGCATATGTTGTTTCCTCTTTTCTTTTCTGGATGTAAATCAACTGACGCTGGTGTAACAGCTTCCTGTGCATTCTTCATATTTGCTCCTGGAGGGGCTTTTATCCTTAATGTGGCGTGACAGAGAGTGGTAACTGTAGGCGATTACGTGCTGGTAGGATTTGCTAGGACAAAGCAGAGTTGCTGGCAGGAGGTTGGTTCCGTTACGGCACGAACTGTTCTCCACACTCGCCATCTTACGACTTCCTCGCAGAGCCGTGACTCTATGGCTTTCCGCTACACTAACATTCTCCGCAAATTATGGACTCACACACACACAACAGCAGGAACAACAACAACAACAACAACAACTCAGCAGCCAGCGGTACCAGAGTCGACCTCGATCACTAGGCAAAAAAAATTCTTTCTACAGTCCGTGGAAAAGCCATTGGAGTTGATCATCTCCGCGGTGATGATATTTACTTCACCACTTACTTTATAACTTTTTTTTTATTCACATTATAAGCTGTCTTCTGATGTTCAGTGAGGTTAAAGCTTCACCCGCTTCCTTTTCCTACGTAACCTGGTTGTGACGGAATGTCTGTGTGTGATACGTTCTTGTTCACCGTCAACTAACGACTTGGAAGACGCCCAGGAATCCTCATCAATTTTGTACGTCGTCTCAATTGGCATCGATTGCCTTTCTTGTTTCCTTTCTCGTAAAGATCGCTGGAAGCACAGGATTGGTGGAAGAAAGAACTGGTAGGGGGATGGGGGAGAGGAAGGGGGAGGTTTAGGTTGTCCGTCTCAACTCCAAATAGAGGTGCCGATCTATAAACTGAAAACAAAACCTGACTGGTTAAAAGGTGTCCGTCCGACTTAACCTCAAAAATTTTCCAAATAATTTATTCACGCAATAGCAAAATTCCGTAAGATATTAACGGAATATCTTGGAAATGTATACAAACTATTTGATACTCCAACTCCAATGTACACCTGACGAAATCAAATTTCTTCAAGCATTCCACTTTGAGTTTAGATTTTACTTACATTAACCATTATTTGCGTATTATATGTATATTTTCGGCCGAAGGAGTCATGGAGTGAGGTTCCATGAACAGCTAAATTTTTATACCAGAAAGAAGTGTCTCAAATGAGAGACGAAACGTAGTATACTTCAATATTTAATAAAAGTAAAAACTGAAAAGAGGCTGTTTTAACGCATTTATTATATTTTTATCTACTACCTCGCCAATTTTTCCCTAGAATATGACGTTTACTACGATTAATTTATTCAAACTTTCTTCTTCAGCGAATATAAAAATCATAAAAAAATATGGCGTTAAATCCCACTGATTTCAATCAATAAATTACTATAAACAATCGTGAAACAAAACTATTTGTCTATAAATAAAAACTCTAGACATTATTTATTTAAGACATCTACACAGTTTCGTCCATATAGACTTCATCAGGTATATTTTAAATGGATAAATCCATCCGCACGCTTATTACATTAAAAATTTACCTGACGAAGTCCAAAAAATATGGACGAAACGTTATAAATGTCTCAAATAAAATATAAATACTGTTTTCTGACAAACTGGGTGGATACTTTTTTAATTTATAAATGATGATAACGACTGATTATTCATTAATTGCAAACGTATTTTCTTCACAAGTTTAGGAACCTCTTCAGCTTTTATAGAGATTAAAGTAAATAATTAAATATACAGACATAGCTGATTACGAAAATTTTAGTTCTATTATGTCAATTTATTGTATATAATAAAAACATAAAAATGATATACATAATATGATTTAAATATTAATATTCTAATTAAATATGTCACGCTGTAAATGTCTTTAGTATTTTCAAATCTAAAATCGAACATGAAGACGTTAAAAATTTCAGGAACGAGACGTCTTGTTATTAGTGAAATTAATTTATGAAAAATCGACTTAATTACAAAGATATTGCTACATTCAAAGACTCTAAGACCTCCTTCACAGCCAAAGATGATAGACGAATATCGTAAATCATATCATGCGCACTTAAAAGAGAAATAATATATATTTTTACGACTAATAAAAGAGTACCTCGGTCTTAAATAATGACAACCTTATAAGGAATGGAGCAGCATGCACTGATTAATATTTATTTCACAGACAAAAATTTTATTCCGATATACTGATGTGAATTTCTACACACTCACGTAATTGGCTTTTATATGACTTTCCTCTAAAACGTGTTTTTGATTTTTTTGGTCTACTTCATTGTTATTTAATTTGGCAATTTGTTTTTTAAAAAATTAATTTTATTACTGCATAGTAAACTTTGTTGCCCTTTGACACCTGCTTTTGTGTAATCAATTAATGAACTGTCCCCTTTCCACAATTGACCACTAATTGGTTTCATCAATAATCGTTAATACGCGAACAAACAAGCGAGTATTCAATTGAATAAGTAAACTGAAACCAATAAATAATCAACTAGGTGGCCAAAACATCGTAAATAAACGCATAAAAGGCTTAAAATTATGAATAAATAGCCTGAAAATCAGAAAACGGGCAACTGGACGAACTGAACCCATAAATAGACAGATTAACCGACAAATAACAAAATATTCTACGCATAAAGCATGTAAATAAATAACAAAGAGAACCGATCAGTGAATAAATATACATGAAAAAAATTAAAAATGAGAAATATTTATTATTATTTTATTTCGCATCAATCCAAGGGAAATATGAGAATAAACAGTGTCAAATGGCACAAATAGGTGAATAGATAGCCTAAAATTGTAGGTTAGCCAATAAATATGTAAATGGGTGAATCAGTAACCTAAAAGCGAACCCAAAAAGTGAGCCACTGATTAATACTTTTACTTAATTTTTCAAGAATTATAAAATTATAAATAAAATATGGAGCTTAATCCCATTGATTAAGTTAATGAACAACCTGAAACTCTAAATAATAGAAATAAGAAGCCTGATATTAATAAATAAAAAATAATTTTGTTGTATAATATAACAATTTTGTGAATAATTAGCAAGTTTTGGTCTTTATGTATGAAAATCACGAATGGCTCAAACTGACAAATAATTAAACAGACACAAAACGTGAAGACTGAGCGAATATCCGAAAACTCAATTTTATGTGTGAATCACGAAGAAAGTTTTGTCCCAATTTTACTTGAATATGCCCCAAAATAGTGTCCAAACCGTTGTTATTTTGTTTGTGTAGTTGTCCAGGCTTGGCATTTATTTATTAAAATTATAAATGTCTAATTAACTGAAATATTAAATAGGTAATTTACATTGTAGGACATCGCTGATAAATAAAATAAATTTGTAGGACTAAATAGAATAAATAGTTAAATCCAAACAATTCAAGACGAAAGAAATTTTACGCAATTACATAGCCATCAAAAGTAAAGTGTCGATATAAACACATTAGATTCGCATTTTGAATAAAAAAATAATCAAAAAAAATATATCGAAAGATTTCCAATTCCAGAATTAAGTACTTTAGTAAAAAAATAGTATACTAAACTGTTTCAAACGTAAAACTTTTCATCACTGGTTCACCACTTTTTAATGACTTTAATTATTAAAATTATTACGTGTCTATTATGCATTATTATATATTTAAATAAGAGATTAATAATTGCTATCTTTTAATCAAACATTACTTTTACGAACTGCCGAGAGTATTTACATCAATAAACGAACCAGCGCGACGAGTTTTCTTTTTCTCCAAAAACTTTTTCTGTACAAAAGAGACATACATGTTGCATAAACTTCCGCCACGTTAAAACATTTTGACATTTGAATTTCGTCACAATAAATAAAATACATATATTATAAAAAATATATAATATATGGCCAAATAGAAATATACAGCAAACGAAATTTTTTTACTCGCCATTATATTACACAAGTTCCGCTCTTAATACATTTATAATTTAATTTCTCACAATAAATAAATATACATAAATAATGAAGATTTTTTTATTCGCCGTGTAATGGAAATATTTTTATATATTAATTAATGTTTTTTTTTTGGCAACTTTCACACTTTATTCAGAAAACTATTTCTTAAGAGAAGAAAATAACGTTTCGGTACTTATTTGTACCTTCTTCATTTTGTTATCATAATTATCAACATCAAGTTTTACCACCATTGAGCAAACGATAGATGCGTGAAAAAAAAACATTGTAAATTTGTGTTCTGTTTTTATAAATGTAGTGTATTTGAAAATGATACTTGATGGTGATAATATCCTGAAGATTGTCCATATAAGTACCGAAACGTTGTTTTATCTTTTTTGGAAAATTGTTTTATGTAAAAAATTCCGAACGTGCTCAATTTAAATTAAACAATTGATGAAATTGTACAGGCTTTATTCTATAAATTTACCCGTAACAACGTTTCGGCGTGATTATATGCCTTCTTCAGGTTTGTTTCCTCCCAACAACAGTGTCAAAACATAACAAAAATGTTTCCAAAATGATTCCAAAAAATAGTGGTAGAGATCCGAGGCAACACGTAAAACACTTCAACTCCTTTTCCACTAGTAGTTATCGTCAGACTGTTGTAGGAGGCAAAAAGCTGAAGAAGGTACAAAAAAACTAGCCGCAACGTTGGTACGAGATAAAAAATTTATAGAAAAAAGTCTGTACAAGGTCATCAATTGTTTATTTATATAAACAGACGTTAAATTTAAACTTTTAGAATTTTTTATAAATTATGACATAAATCAGACATGAAAATACAACATAAAAATATTTTTATGTTCATATGAATTAGAGGGTATTTCGTGGCGTTTTCTGTTTTTTTTTCACTCTTCGTGTAATCTGTCCTGTGTTAAATCCCTGTAACTGTAGCACAAGTGTGCACTTCATGCCTTCGTTCCTGACCCCGATAGCATTTGATGAGTCAGTGAAAAGGAACCCCCGGCGTGACCGAAAGGGCACGAGCCAAATCATTGATCCCTAATGAAGTAGCGCAGGCGAAGAGAACGAGAGAAGAAGCACGGCGAGAAGAAGCAAAAAAAAGGAGGACAAGCAGTGCTGCGTGTGCATTTAAGCGAGGTGGAACAAACAGAAACGTCGACTGCTTGCTGCTCGACTTCGCGGCCACACTAACCCAAGCAATAAAAGTAGCAACAAATAATTGTGAAATAACTGAAGTTGAATGTACAAAATTTTTTAGGTATATCCATGGACGATAAATTAAACTGGAAGGATCGTATTAATATTCTCCTACGAAAATTAGGCTCGGCAGCAACCTTTGCTCTTAGAATTTTGTCAAGTTGTAGTGATCCTAACATAAGAAAATTAGTTTATTATGCATATTTCCACTCTATAATGACATATGGTATAATATTCTGGGGCAATGCATCAGGGGAAAGATAAAATATTTACACTTCAAAAAAAAGCTGTTAGAATATTATGTCACATCTTGTAGGGGACTTTTCAAGAAAACTGGAATACTGACACTCACTTGCCAATCACTCATGTTATTTGTTATTAATAACAGTAACCTCTTCACACTAAACTCAGATATACATGACTTTGATACCAGAAGTAAAAACAATTTACACAAGGAAGGAAGGAAGGGAAGTCTCTAACCGTAATACAAAAGGGTGTACATTACAATGCCATCTATTAGCATATTTAATAAACTTCCCACCTCCATTAAACAATTAAAAATAAATCCAAACAAGTTCAAATATGAACTAACTAACTAAGTTCTTACTAAGGCCACTCCTTCTACTCTGTTGAAGAATTTATGAAGCTGAATGTATCATAGGGTAGATATTTATAATTATGAAAGAACATTATTAGAACACTAATTTTTTAGTATAGGATGTAAAAATATTTATCAATTTTATATATAAGGTACAAATTGTATGTCTTCTGTATAGAACTTAAGAAAATCTTATTATAAGTTAAAAATTAATGAATAGTTACAGTATATTCTAATATTAATAAAGCAACCTAACTATGTAAAATCTCTGACTCGTTCCACATCATCCTTGAAGCTTGTGCTTGCTTCTCTATAGGATCTCTGGAATATGATTTTACACTTATACACACAGGCTTATTCATGTAGCCAATAAATTTTACCAGTTTACATAATTGATTTCCGTAAACAACATCATCTCCTCCTTATTAGAAAAAAGAAATATTAACATTCATACCGTAAATTGAAACCCCTCGTTGCACTGTGACGTATACAACACATACATTTCTCCCAAATTGTCTCATTGTAATTAAGATATGATAAGAACCATATTGAGTGTCTTTAAAGCCATTCATAAGCGTACCTAGAAACGCTGGTCGATAGAACAGTAAAAAAAAAGCTGCAGAAAGAGAGAGAGACAACGGTAGTAATTAAGGGTGCGAGTAGGACAACAACACTCCAGAACGTTTCTCAGAAAATTAATCAGTAGACAAAAGTGATGGCGGAAAAAATTCCGAAGAATTTTATGTCCTCATTTGATAAACTACCATAGGGCAATTAATTTACGCAGATTAACAAATACATTGTCATTATTAATACTTAAAACAGGGAAAAATTATCATGGAATATTTATTATTTTTAATTTAATGGTTTACTCTTAAATTCATATTTCTAAATAATGATCACTAGCCAGAAGAATTTAATTTGGAAACGTTTCGTGCTGAACTTAAGGGACTTCCTCAGTTCAGAATATTACAAACTTTCGTGTTGTACCGCAACGTTCGGGACGGAAAACTTTTAATTTTATTTATAATATTATGTCATATTTAATAGATTACTTTATTTTTAATGAATAAAGTCTAGTAATATTTGGGAATTTTAGTGTCATAAGTGAAGTTTATATTACAACTACTACTACTAATAATAATAATTGACAAGAGAAGAGAGAACAATTGGAGGACTATGATGGGATAGGTTAAGAGACCACACTTTGGGACATGAGGGTCTTTCTGCCGTTTAAAGCTAGCCAAGTTCCCAGAAACCACGCTTTCACCCAACCAACTAGGAAACATCTAATAGATTTGGCTGCCAATTAGGGGAGATGTAACAAAAAAAGGGAAATGATGTAGGGAAAAAAAACTTGCACAACGTAAGAAAAGACATTCTTGGCTGTGACTGGATGGAGGAAAGGGTCGGTGCAAGAGTGGCCATAGAAGCAGAAGACCACGTGGCAGAAAGAACCGGGTGTTGCTCCAAGTCCTGGGGCAGTGATCCTCACTGGTAAGCCGTCGGAAGTTTCTTGCAACGATAATAATTTAATGTCTGCCCGTTTGATCAAAATTACTTTCTTTTTATTCGAGTTTCCGCACCCTAAAGCACGGTAACCTTGGGGGAAACAGTAACTTGTTGGAGTAGCCGGCAATATATGTTTCAAACTTAGATTATTTCTTGTTTCATTTTAATGAATGTAACGTTGTTAAATGTAATTTTTATTTCATTTAAATGAACACGTGGTGTGCCAAAAAGAATCACTACACGAGTTCTCAGGAAATATCTTTATTCAATGGATATTAACGTCGGGTGGGGAAAAGATATTCAATAATTCAGAGAGAATTTAACGGTGGGAAAAATTGTCTTTGGTTGCAGTTGTAAGATCTTTGTTTTCGTTTATATCGACGCGTGATTATATTACAGATTCTCCTTAAGTGCCGAAAGTTCCTGACGTTGATATCTAGAGAAGAAAGATGTTTCCTGAGAACTCGTATTGTGGTTTAATGAACTCAAAAATGTATTAAATTACACGGTATTAAATGGTAAATAGTTTTTTAAAAAGTTAGCAAGTAATTCAGAAGGAGTTATTAATTCAGTGAAATTTAATTGCAGCGTTGTGCGGTATTTTATCGTCATATTTTTGAAGATTAAGAAATTCATGCCGTTACATTTATAAACGTGACTGAGGGTCATAAGGATTGTATTAATGGCATGGCCGACTCTCAGTTGGATCCTGAGTTAACCCTCACAGAGTCGTATTTGGATTCGCCGCCAGTTTCATGAAGTGCCATCGGCCCCGACCCGACTAGTTAATTGTGAACTGTTAATTTGTTGAACATGCTCAGCCGTTTTAATTAGTGTTTGTGCTGGCCTCGTGTCCCACCCATTCCTCCTCTTCCGCAAATGCGTGCGTGTGTTTGCTTCCCTCTCCGGGTTGCAGCAGCTACGGTAATGGACGATGCCACTTTAAGCTTGCCTCCCACTTTGCCTGTCGCAAGGCAGGACGACCGACCCCTTCCACTTTCCACCGGTTTTCGGATGAAGTGATTCTGTTCAATATTTGGAGTTACAAATCCGTAACTGAGCCATCGTAATAATAAAAATACATTGCGATGGATTTATGGATCTGTAATATTAGTCCATGGCGTAGCGGACGGTCGTAGGAGGAAGTCATTACTCATGTGGACTACTGACGATGAATATGGTTCGTTAATAATCCTGTTTCAGGCGGAAGATATATAAGAGAAAAAACTTTGTGTCTAAAGACATTTAATAGTTGAAAGTAAGGCTCTCGTCTTCAGCTATGGAAATGTAAAAGGGGGTCAGACGAGTCCCTTATTATTTCATAAAAGAACGTCTGTATCATATTTACAATTTTATTTGTGCTGCATCCATACAATTTATGAGCACGTATTAATTTTGTAGCTCGGTGGTATTTCTCGTCTTTGGGTGTAAAAGTTAGTAAAGATTGAGAGCTAGACAAGGCGCCAGTTTGTCGGGGTCTGACGCCGTCTCTGGTATTTTGACACGTACGAGACAGACCTGGGTTTTCCCGTTTTACATTGCTGTGAAAAACCGGGAACCTGGGAAATCAATGAACTGTTTGAAAACAACGTGGGCTGCCTCAACCAGTGGCACTTCGTGCTCTAGAGGAGATCGATTAAAAAGTTCGATTTCTCTCTCCTCTTATTCTGTTTAGAACTTCTTGGTTAGTACCTCTATTCACCCAACTCATTCTTCAGAGACTTCCATCCTTTTTCTTTCTTTCTTTCTGAAACTTCTACCCCATCCACGTTTCTCATCCAAATAACGCCACACACAAAACAAACATTTTAGTAATGATTTCCTAATATTCATACTTATATTGTTGTGGTATTCGGTCTTAAAGCCTGCTCAATTGCAACCCTCCATGCAAACATATCTTGCGCTAGCCTTTTCATCTCCGCATAGTTACCACACCATTCTTAGCGCATTCCATGCTTGGCCTCCCTCTTCTGTTCTTACCCCACACTTCCACACTTCCCTCTAATGGTAATTTTACATGTATTAAAACGTGGCATATTAATCTATCCTTTCTCTTGGTCAACGTTCTCCATATTGTTCTCTCTTCCCCTATTCTGCGTAGAAGTTCCTCTTTAGTTACCCTATCCACCCATCTCATTCTTCCGCATTTCAAATGCTTCTATTCTTTTCTTTTCCGAAATTCCTATCGTCCACGTTTCACACCCATATAACTTTACGTTCCATTTGATCATTTTTAGCAACGATTCCCTAATCTTATATTAGTCGTAAGTAAATTTCTCTTCCTTTGCCTGTGCTATCCTACTCTAGTTATTATCCTTCCCAAGTAGCAAAATGCCTTAATTTACGTTAAAATATCCCTTCCTAATCTAACAGCCTTTGTTATTCAACTGTTTCCCATACTACACTCCATCCCCTTCATTTTCCCTCTATTAAACGTCATGTTGTACTCTTTCTCCAGAATGACGCTCATGCCAATTATTATTGTTTCCAAGTCTTCTTCTGACTCCTCCCTAATACCACAATATCATCAGCAAACCTTAGGGTGTTTGTTTCCTCTCCTTGCAGTATGATTCCCTTTCGATATTCTTTTTTAACTGTCATCATCGCCTGTTCTGTATATAAATTAAAGAGCATGGGCGACACGCTGCATCACTGAATTACTTTTTTTCTGTATTTATGCTTTATTTTATTGCGCTTCAATTCTAATTACTGCTGACTGCCTTCTGTAGTGGTTATGGATAACTATTTTTTTTAATTCCTCCAACATGGAAATCGTAAACGATTTTCTAGTATATGTTTGCAACTCCGCAAGGTTAAAGCAGACTGGGCTGACCGCGGAGAGAAAAGGAACGAGTGAGAGAGAGAGAGAGAGAGAGAGAGAGAGAAGCGTGATAACTGTACAGTTAATTTCCTTTGATAAGCGAGTGAGTGAGTTCTTTGCCCGCATTTCGTGTGTGAGTGCGTTCAGTACGTGTTTCTCTCTCTGTCTGTCTCCTGTAGCCGGTGAAATTTCACCAAGTGCAGGCAGGTTCAAGGCCATCAGCTGCTCCGACCAGAGACACACATCCTCAAATACCTCAACGTTTACTTTGAACAGGACCGAACCGCGGTGTAAATTATTGGGGGATTTGGAGCAGTCTCTGGAGAATACAATCGAGCTTATAATTATGCTTGAATCGCATTGAGGAACGCGACATTCGTGGTGTAGTGGACAGCGTCGCTGCCTCGTGTCATGGATGCCTCGCGATAGAATCCTGGCTAGTGCTGTGTGCCTATAAATTATTTATTTATTCTGTGCTACTTTTGTCCAATTTCTCATATCTCTGGTGTATATAACTCTTTGTCCCCGCCCCCCAAATATTTTTTAAATAAAATAATAGAAATAAAATTGGTTCTCTATAAATAAAATTCATACCCGTAAACGGAATTGAGGTATCATTAGAAATTGAATAATTCACAGGACACTTGACAAAGTAACACACGTACGTGAATGTCGAGAAACAGTTTTTCCTTTGCCGTGCCTTATTAAACGTAAATTAATAATGTCAGTTTCAGTTCCCGGCCAGCGCCAAATTACTAAGCTTTTGTCGTCAGAAGAACTGTTAATTATTTCCGACAGCGCATCGCTAATTAATGATTCAATTAGTTAAATTCTATTACACGGCTCAAGTCGTTTCCATTTTTTTTATCTTCTTCTGAACGTAATCCCGAAGTAAAAAAGCTCCGTTATATTAATTTAATTCTGTAATAAATCACATTAAATATTATGTAGCGTCGTTTAAATTAACTGGAAGAGATATTCAGTCGTCAGAGAACATTTAATGAATTTGTAAACTTTTGAAAAAGGTTTTCTTTGGTTGCAGTTGTATGATCTTTGTCTGTGTTTTACTGTGACGTGTGATTATATTACAGTTTCTCCTTAAATGCATCTCATTTCATCGCTGTGTTGCATCTCGTGTTCCTTCCGGCAAGAACTTCTTTGTTTGTTTATTAAAAATAATAAAATTTAAATATTTTATTAGTTGAAAGGAGTTGCTTATGTTATAATCATCTACGTTCACTCTGAAGACCTTGGGATGTGTTTTGAAAATGAGCAGCCGGAATTGTTCATCATTGGCTGTGACGTAAGTGCATTTCCTCTTCAGATTAACCCAACATGTCCTTCTATAAACATTTCTTTGCTCATAGTTTGTCTCTTTTACCTTTCATTTCGATTAACAGACCTTCACTGTGATATTCCTTGATTGTCTCACCTTGGTATGTAGTAATCTACAAGCGTAATCAAAGCGGCATAATTTTGTAGTATCACGAGGAAAATAAACCTAAAAGTTTGGTTCCTGTAGAAGCGTGAAATAAAGTGTCATAAAATCCCACAGAAAGGTGATCAACGCCGGTGACGAATCCGAGGGCCTTCTCATTCTGTATTTATATTTGTAATTAATATCAATTTTATTTGTCCTATTTCCTCAGCATATAACTAATGAGACTAGTAAATCTAATCTCTCTCCTCTCCTCTCTCCTCTCATCTCTTCCCTTCCTTTCCTTCTGTTCTCCTCTCTAGTCTTCTCTGTTTTTTATGTTAGCATATATCCATTATTTACTGGAATTATCCACGGTCAGTTAAATATTCACGTTCCGCACCCTGTGTTTCAATTTGTGCTTGATCTTTTTCAAAAGATAGACTCGACAAAGTTGTCCAACCAGGTGAGTGTGTAGCAATTCCACGACGTTTCGATAGCGGACGTTGCCATAATCAAGATATTCGCTGTCATCTTGATTATGGCAATTTTCGCGATCATTTTGATGATGGTGCCTTCGATCCATTCAAAGGTTGACCTGGGAAGATAGAACAATTTGGAGGACATTGACCAAGAGAAGGGAATAGATTAATAGGCCACATTTTGAGAAACGAGGGTCTTGTACAATTAGCATTAGAGGGAAGTGAACAGCAGAGTAAGAAAAGGATGGCATACGCTGCGCAGGTTGGGGGGAGGATGAGGTCAATATGGGCAACGAAAATGACAGATGTGTTACTGAAAAGCGGAGGTTTTTTACAGTTAAGCAGATATAATTAGTGGTCTTAGAAAAAAAAACATAATAAATGGGATGAAAGTGATCCTGCAGGAAGGATTAATAGAGATAAAACCAAGGTGATGGAGTGTAGTATAGAGAAAAAGTGAAATAACAAAGGACGTTAGATTGGGAAGGGACATTCTGAAGGAAGTTAAGGAATTCTCCTAATGGGGCAGCGTAATAACTAGAGTAGGATAGCACAGGCAAGGGAGGAGGAATTTACTTACGGGCTAATATAAGTATGAATATTAGGTAATCGTTACTAAAAAAATGTTGGTATGGAGTGTGGCGTTATATGGGTGCGAAACTTGAACGATAAGACTTGCAGAAGGGAAAAGGGTAACTAACTAGGAAATGCTAAGAAGAATGGGGACAAGAGAACAATTTGGAGGGTTTTGACCGAGAAAAGGGATAGATTTTTTAAGACATTAGGGTCTTGTAAAGTTTAGCATTAGAGGGTTACGAACAGAAAAGGGAGGTTAGGATGGAATATGGTAGGTAGAATAGGGAGGATGTGTGATGTGGTAGATGTGTAGAAATGGAAATGCAATGGCTTGCGAAGGATAGCTTAGCATGGAGGGTTGCAGCAGACTAGTCTGAAGATTGATTACCACCAGCACAACAACAACAACAACATCAATTAGTCGTCCTCAGATATATGAGGACGAAAATATCTGAAGGTGAGAGAGAAATGTTGCCGAGAGCGGAATATTCCGCCTTCTGGTGACACTGAAGCGGTCATCTGTTCATGAGCAGATTATTCCGCGGGTTTCGGCAAATCTGTGATCCTTCTCTGGTTGGCGGATCCAAGTGAGTTGACTTGTGCTGAAGAGTGAAGTGTGGATGGCACTGACCTGAGTGAGAGAGGAGCTGCTTGCCTCGTGGTCGCGAAGGCACTGGTGTTGCTTGTCCTCTGGTGGGTCCTCCCTCCTTCTCTCCCTCCCACCACCTCCTCCTCTCGACTCTCTCCCTCCCCACTCACTCACTCATACCCACGCACACGCTAATACAAAGGAAAAAGGCGAGATCTCGCATTGCAGTGCGGTGCATACGACACCCGAGCACATCAACTGACCTCTGATGGTGGCTGAGGCAACTTACGTCACTCATAAGGGAACCAAGTTAATATCTATCTCCTACACCCCTGATATGGAACGAATAGATCCAATCATACACATACTGGAGAGCCGCGATCCATTTGAAAGAGAGTTACATGTTGACGCTGTGAAATTAATGTAAAACTTAAATTCAAACAAATTTGAAAAAAAAAACTGTGCACTATAAATAAATCGGTCATTATCAGGAAAAAAATTAAAAACGCAATTGATAAAAGTACCAACTATCTATAACATATTTTGCTTAACCAGACTTTATATTATAAATAATCAACAATAAATGGCCAAAAGTCAGAAATAGAAGAATTTTAACTCAAAACAAAAGATTCTTCAGGACCACTTCAGTTCTTTAAGATAAAACCTTAACAATGCTTTTTTTTCGTGCCGAAATATACAAAGCCGAAAGATGCTGAAGAGGTCCACAAAAGTTCGTGACGAAACTTCTCCATATTTTTAAACATAGTGGAAAGGAGAAGAATAGAAGCCTTTGAAATGTGATGCTATAGGAGAATTAACTGGATGGATAGAATCACTAACCAGGAAGTTCTAAACGGAATAGGGGAAGAGCGAACAATATGGAGGACGTTGACCAAAAGAAGGGATAGATTAATAGGCCACGCTTTGAGACATGAGGGTCTTGTAAAATTAGCATTAGAGGGAAATGTGTGAGGTAAGAACAGAAGAGTGAGACAAAGGATGAAATTCGCTAAGCAGATTAGGAAAGATGTGGGATATGCTAGTTGTGTGTAAATGAAAAGGCTTGTGCAAGATGATTTAGCATGCAGCGTTGCATCAGAATAGTCTTAGGACTGAATACCACAACAACAACAAAATTAATTTTTATAGAAAAAAGGAATTTTAAAGCTGTTTTATTTTAAATTAACTTTTATTGCACAGCGTTAACATTTAATTTTCGGAAACTCTATTAAAAATGTATTGTTGGCTTCTAAAATGGATACAAGAAAGTGATCCCTTGACTCTATTATATATTAAATCAATTAAAGTCTGATAGTAAAATTTTAAAATTAAATAATTTTCGACTGTTTTCTTTTTTCAGAAAGTTTTTATATTTTTAATGAAACAACATTTCGGCGCATTACGCACCTTCTTCAGGTTTTTCTCTGTTAACAATCTGAGAAATACATATTTCAATTTAAACTTCTATGTATTATAAGTTTAAACTAAAATTGAATTGTTTTACACAGATCGTGAAGAGGAAAACCGGAATAGAGTGCGAATATGCGCCGAAACGTTGTTTCATTAAAAATATAAAAAACTGAAAAAAAACATCAGAAAATGATATCTTTTATATATTGTATATATATACATTAAAACACAAAAAGGGACGGTGTTGTGGGTAAGGGAAGTGATCAATTCCATTATTCCGACATTTTAGGAATAGTGATAGAAAGGAAAAAGCTGCCAAAAATTCCTAAATTTCTTTGGTATTATTCTAAGCTGAATTTCGGAACTGTAGACTGACTGGAGAGTTCCAGATCTTCCATCAATTCTTCTTCGAGAAAGATCGACTAAACAAGACCCCCCTTGTGTGTTTCTGTAAGAATTTATTGCTGTATTTTGTTTCCCCTCCTCTTCTCTTAGTGTTGTGCTTTACATGATGCAGAGTCCTTATCATCATTCCGTTACATCCATCATCTTAAACCTCCATCGATCCACAATATTCGCCAAGTGAAAAATAAATACAAATATCATATGTATACGCTAAGGGGACGGTAATAAACTCACATTTCAGGAGTTAACATTCACCGTATGGCGTAATTGATATATGAATATTTTTGAGCAGCTATGATTAATCTATAAAATACTTAGGATGCTAAATAATTCCTCTTAGCGACAACAATATTAAGAATAATCGACTTTTGAAATAATAAATGGTAATGTAGGGCAGTAGGACCCCTAACCAATATTGTTGAAACTTTTAGAATTTTAAAGGATCTAAAAATTCAGCAAGAAGATTCTAACTGGGGACAGGAAATTCCCGGCGCCAGTTTGCCGGTCGGGAGACATGCCTGTCTGAGGATTTGTAGCGTTAAGCTTTTTTTGCTGGAGGAACATTCACCCTTAAAAATTTCCGAAAGACAGTGTTCCCTTTGTCATGGAATATTTCAATGATACAATACTTATTAATGTATGTAAGCTCAAGTTAATGTTAAATTGAGGAAAAAACAGAAGAAATTAATATAACAAAAGAAAAAAATTAATACAACTACTTGGTATGATCCTGATCAGGATTTTGTGTCTTGGTAACTTCAGTTCAACCTGAAGATGCTCCAGATCTGCACTGAAACGTGTTTTTGTATATTAATTTTTTGGGTTTGTTTTATTTTTGTCTGTTTTTTGCCTCAATTAAACATTAACAATAAAACGAACAATTTTTAAGTTTTTATGCAGCCGAAGGTTTGTAAAAATCTAAACTTGACTAGTTATATTAAATTAAATTAAAGATTTAGGTCCCGAACTTTGCGGCAGAAACATTAAATTTTTTGTTATATTTTAATTAAAAAACTGAGAAGGTCCCGAAACTAGGAGGACGAAACTTTTTGGATTACATTAAATTATTCCATTTCTGACTTCGAGTTTTTCTCTTGTATTTATGTATGAATTCTTATATTAATCCAAACATGTTGCCGTATTGACTTTCTTGTACTCCATTTCTGTTTGAAGTTTATTGACCGTTAGGGGGAAAAGGTTCAGTCAAAAAATATATTTTGAGGTATCAAGAAAGGTTGGGAACCAAATAATCAGAAGTGAGGGAACGCCGTTAGAGACTAAATATGAGCTGAAAAAGGATGAGTGATTGTTCGAGCCAGGCGATTGTAGCGACAGATAAGTCGTGACGCAATGCAACTGAATGAGTCTGTGATCCTCTGGCTTCGTGTGAACCAGGGCAGCGGAAGTGTACCACGTCTCGATTCCGGCCGGACCTCAAGACAGTTAGCTATTAACATCTAACATTACGCTCACTTCCCATCCACGTTACAAATACCGCTGTCCCTTAAAAAAGATGCACGGTCACATAGTGTCAGGTGATGGTGATTCCATCGAAACGCTTTGTGTATAATTTCAGCTCTTTTCAGCGTGGGAGGGGGCTATTCATAGAGGGGGGAAGAGAGAGAGGGAGGGATAGGAGAGAGGAGAGATAGATAGAGATAGAAAAAGAGAGAGATAGAGAGGTAGAGAGATAGAAAGAGATATATATATATATAGAGAGAGAGAGGGAGATAGACAGAGGTAAAGAGAGATAGAGATAGAGATAAATAAATAGATTGAGATAGAGAGAAATAGAGAGAGATAGAGATAAATGAGAGAGAAATAGAGAGAGGTAGAGAGATATATAGAGAGAAATAGAGAGATAGAGAAAGAAATAGAGAGAGATAGAGATAGGTAGATAGAGAGATAGAGAGAGAGGTAAAGAGAGATAGAAAGAGAGATAGAGAGACAGATAGAGATAGGTAGAGAGAGAGATAGAGAGGTAAAGAGAGATAGAGAGAGATAGAGATAAATAGAGAGAGATAGAGATAAATAAATAGATTGAGATAGAGAGAAATAGAGAGAAATAGGGATAAATGAGAGAGAAATAGAGATAGAAGATGATATATAGAGAGAAATAGAGATATAGAGAAATAAATAGAGAGAGATAGAGATAGGTGGATAGAGAGATAGAGAGAAAGGTAAAGAGAGATAGAAAGAGAGATATAGAGAGACATAGAGATAGGTAGAGAGATAGAGATAAAGAGGTAGAGAGAGAGATAGAAAGAGAGATATAGACAGAGGTAGAGAGAGATAGAGATAGGTAGGGGGAGAGAGAGAGGTAGAGAGAGATAGAGATAGGTAGAGAGAGATAGAAAAAGAGATCGAGGAGAGGTTTCACGTACAGTGAAAACTCCACCAACACAATGTGAGATACTTACGAACTTATGCAATTAAAGTGGTTTTTCTAACACTAAGGATGTCCGTGGCACGTTCATGCAACCGAGCAAAAATAAATTATTGAAATGAAAGACAAGAATGGAAAAAATTTGGCCCGGTCGAGGGACACGAACCCCGGACCTCCCGTTTTCCACGCTGGCGCTCTACCAACTGAGCTAATCAGAGTCATTCGATATCCCCCCATTCCCGTACACCAGGCTCACTAATCACCTTCCATCACACCCTAATTATAGGTAATACGTGAAGAATGGGCATTGCGTAAATTAATCAAAGGTGCATGGAGTTCGAGTAAAAGGAAGTAGAAATCAAAGCTCACGCAGGAGCGTATAAATATTTTAGAAGAAAAATGTCAACCGGACGTCGACTCGGATTAGCTCAGCTGGTAGGACGCCCGCCCGGAACACGGGAGGTCCGGGATTCGAGTCCCAGTTCCGTTCTTGTCTTTCTTCTAAAATATCTATACGCTCCTGCGTGAGCTACGGTTGAAGCATTTCTACTTCCTTTGATAGTTTTTATTGAGTTTGTATTTGTATTGATAAGGTAATGTATTCCCAAAGTAAACATCGGTTCCAGAGCAAGGATAGGACGCAGAGGCGTCGTCGTCGTCGAAGGAGGAACGGAGGTTCCTCGCTAGGAATATCGACTTGAAGGAAGGGGAATGACGAACGCGTGGAAAACGTTTCTTTGTATGAGATTGATGTTGACGATGATGACTGTTCGCATCAAATGAGCGTTTCCCTCGCCCAGTTACATACAATTCGGTCGTCGGCGTCGTGGTTGCCCCTGGCAACGCTTGGTGACGTCACTGCGACCGGCGCTTCCGAAACAACATCATCAGGAAAACAAAAGACTTTCGGGAGAACAATAAGGCGGACATTTATCGATAAACGGAATTTAAAAATATCATTACAGCAGTCAATGTGTAACAAATAAATTAGCGATAAAGTTAAATAGTTTATCTGACAATTAAATATACAATAAATGAGTTTTTTGTTAGGTTTTCAAATTTAAATATTAAAGATTACAACGTTTCGTCTCTCATTTGAGACTTCTTCAAAGTAAAAATTTAGCAGTTCATGGAACCTCACTCCATTGCTTCAGCGGAAGGAGTCATGGAGTTAGGTTCCATGTTCAGCTAAATTTTTACCTGAATAAGTCTCAAATGAGAGACGAAACGTTTTAATATTTATTGTACAACTTTACTGACAAAAAGGCTTATTTAAATCATTTAATGATACAGAACGGTATTGACTATACCGTGGGGAAAACATGATTTTATCTTGAAGATCGTAGGTTTAATTTCTTGAGTTAAAAGTTAGATAGAATTAATTCGTTACAATGTGCTCAGCCCTGTGACAACATACATTTAATTTTCCAATAAAGGAATATAAATTAAAAAAATTAATACTACTATTAATACTGGGTATAGAAATCCGTTAATTTTAATTTTAAGCTAAAATATATGGATCTCGGAAATGCAGGAGATTTTTATTATCTTTTAAAGGTTTCGTAATTAATACCTGAAGTAATATTACATGGTTGAAATTTTTTTACTCTAAGTCGCATTCGAAATTTTTTATCTAATTTATGTGTCCATTTACAGGAAAAAAACTTTTACAGGAGCCTACACTGGTCTATTATATTTTATTAATTAATGTATGTGCCTTAAAAATAAGTGAAATTAATCCCCATTTATTGTGATGTAGCGTAAATAAGTAAAGTTAAATAGCTTGTATGGAAGAATTAATATTTATATTTATTGAGCAAGATATGTGTTAATTATCCTTGGACTGCGAGCGGGAGAGTCTCTGATTGTTGTTCTTAGATAACAGTGCTATCTTTGTCTCGAGTTTTGTCGTACGTAGCTGCAGATTATGGAGTAATAAATTAATTACAATATTAAATTTAATTTTGCCGTCTTCGATGAATGAGGAAAGTATATAAATTACTACATTCTTTACGTCCGAGTGTAATTTCTGCGCTGCATTAATGAATTGGGAAGGCTGGAAATTATAATTTGAGGTTATCTGCGGCAAAATTTCCATAGGCTGGACCACGAAGAAACTGACTGCGAGAGAGATTCGATTGCCGAGTGAAAGGGTGAGTTTTACGTTGCATAAAATTTGTTACAACTGTCCAATTCTAATTAGAGATAGTCGATATGATGTAGGTCCCTGTTTTCTTAATCTTCTTAGTGTATTTTGTGGAATTGGTGGAGTTATAATCGCCACCCATACGTCATGACCTTGAAGCCCCGCCCCTCTAATTCGTGATTGGTGCAGATCTAGTGACGTCATAATCTGCCGTATAATTTATTTCGCGTACATCTGAATTTGTTGCTCGAGAGAGTTACTCAACAGTTATTCACTTTTAGTGGCAAGAGAGGTTTCCTGTGTGGATGTTCGATATTTAAGTAATGAAAAAATAGATTAGTAGAGAAATATTTCCCGGACGAATTGTGGGAATAGGTAGATGAAGGTCGGCTTGCTTTTATGCACACGTCATGGGGTGTGTCTTGATGCGCTTGTCATTGGAATAAAAGGACAGGAAATTCCTCGCGTGATGGACCTCACATTCAAGGGCATTTACGCTTTTAGAAAAATATTTTTCCTGTACAGTGGTAAAACAACCCTTGCCTTTAAATAACACCAAATTTCTTGAAAATCAAAATTATATTAGTTTAATTTTGTTTACAAATTTTATTAAATTTTTTTTGGAGAAGCTTTAAACACTACGAAACAAATTTATATTAGAATATTACATTATAAAAAGTAATTTTGATTGTAATTTGTTTTAAATCCTTAATCTACTGAACATATCTTTATTTTGGCAACCTAAAACTTTTTTAATATATTGGGAAATATATAAATTTCTAATTTTTTTACGTGCGATGCACATGATAACACATTGTGTCGCCTCACACGGGACATTTATCGAACTTTGAAGTTGAGAACGTATACAAATTTAACGTCCCTGTGCCTACCAAACAGTTTCGGCAACATACATCCACGAGTCGTCTAAATAATGCATTGAATTCTGATTTCAAATGAGTCCAAACAGTAAACTTTGACAAGTGAAAACTTATTTAATTTACTAAATCGCTACAATCGAATCTCAAAGAACGAAATTTGATAAGTGTACATTCAAACCAAATTGCCATTTAACCAAAAAAATTAGATTCAGTCTAAAATTTTTGCGTAATATTTCTATATTTCATCACTTTTATTCCTGACATTCATCAGTTATAACTTGTTTATGTATCATTTTCACTTCTTCGTAATTAATTTCATGTTATAAACTCAGATGATGCACAAAAAATTCCATGAAGATTCTTTTCCCTTTTAAGTTGTCTCTTCTTTGTTTTCTTAAAAAATTAATGATCAACTATGAATCTTCTGATGATGCTAATGAGTATTATTTCAAATAACGTTTTATTCTCCGATTAAATAATCTTGCCATAATTAGGAAAGGTTTGTCAATTCACAAAGCAATTTATTTTATTGAAATACATCAAGCCGTTTGGTGCTCAAGTTGAATCGTCATAAGTTATATTTTAATTATTAAAAATTTATTTGAAAACATTTAGTATACAGTCTCAGAATTCTTGCATTAATATTGTTTAAATAAACAACCCTTTGTAAATTTTTCCAAATTTATTTACATATCTACTACCAAGTAACGTGTACCTGATGAAGTCCCAAACTTGGAGACTAAACGTCGTAATAACATACTTTAACTGTATGATGGCAGCGTCTCGGGTAAAATATTCCCGAATTAAAATAGCCCGAATTCGGATCTGCGGGCGGGGAATACTCGGGAGGATGACATCAAAAAAACCATAAAAAATCACTAAATTACGGCCAGTTTATTTATTGTAATATTAACACTTATTTGTACATTATAATTATTAACATTTTATTGAGTATCTTCAAGAATAGCTTTGCGTTAAATGTATACATGAACTGGTCAATTGGTTTAAAATTTTAATAATATGCTAACAATGTAAGAGAACAAGAAAATCCTAATTTGGAAAATTTTTTGGTATTTTTTAAACTTTAGTTATTAAGTTAAGAACAAAATTTCATTTCTGAATTTTGTTTTTATAATGCCAAGAACTTCTATTTGAATCTTAAAACCTGAGAATGATATCTAAATGAAACAGATTTCATTTGTAATCTACTCGACTTATATTTACTTACATCATAATTATCTCGTTTTGAGCGATAAATGTGTACCTGATGATGTCCGAGATTAGGAATGAAACGTTTTGATGGTAGTTATTGAACTAATTGCTTCGTTAGTCATAAAATATTTTTTGTGGCCTGTTGTTTAATTACTGTAATATCAGCCCATGTCAGGGAATTATAATTCTTACTATTATTTATACGCCTTTATTTCTGTCCTTCTTTTTAAAAATTCATCAAATTTATACGAGGACGAAGGACAAAAGGTCCCTAACTTTAAATTTGATGAAGATCAGTCCGTAATTTACAATCTGTCCATTTTTTATAATGGAGGACTGAAATAAAGGTGTATAAATAGTAAACAAAAATATATTGTTATTTTTTCTAAATATTTTACAATTTTATTAGGTGTTTCTAATTTTTTTTCTAAGAAGTCTCATCTTCAATTCAAAATAACTATGCGTATGTTAAATAATTAAGGGCTTTTTTTCGGAATATGTCCAAGTTATAGATTCATATAACTAGTGTCGGCAGCAGACTAGAGAGCCTCAATACCCTGTTTTACCCTGGTTGGTCGATTCTGCAACAGCGTGTACGCAAATATCTGAAGGTAATAAATTATTTCGTGTTACATATTTTTAAAAAAAACGAGGGCTCACGGAAAGGTGTGTTATATATTGTGGAGGACGAATAGGGGGCTGCAAGTTTCTTTGAAAATCTGATAAAGTGTTGCGGATGGGTCGCTTCAAAGGAGCTTACGGTAATGCCTTCCATCAATCACTCCAACCGTCTAAGACATTTCGCCAGAAGAACACGTCGGATATCTGTGTTTTTCTCTCGGCTCCTCTCTCCCACCAAAACTGATGGAAAGTTCATTCTCCAGGCTTCCTCAAGGATTTCATACAACTAGTCGCCATCTTTCCGTAACATAAATGTCGGCAGGCATCGCCGCTCACCCGTTTGTAAGACAAAATGTGGAAATGAAATTAAAAATACATATATTAACACAACTTCAATTTATTACATACCAAAATAATCCACAAAATTTAGATTTTAAGCGAAATTTGAATTATTAAATAGGGAGAATCTTATTCTAAGAATTTAGATCCAAGGAAAAATAGTGTATATTCTCCTCTAACGTATGAAATAAAATAGTCTGAATCTAAACAGACAATATATAATACTTATCTGAAACGAACCTCTACCAATCGGTAGACCTTATCAAGTGTATAATATAACAATCAGTAGACCTTATCAAGTGTATAATATTATTGGTAGACGAAACGTTGTGTTTCAGATAAGTATTATTTGTTGTCTGTTTAGATTCATGCCATTTTATTTCATACTTTTAAAAAAATATAGAGAAGACGTAACTTATTGTGTCAATTCACCTCTAACACTTGCGAATGAAATAAATATATACTTTTTAACTTCTATTTGTGAAATATGATGACTTAAATTCGTATACGTCGTACTTTTCCGTGTAAACGCCCGAAAAACAATTTTTTTTGTGATGTATCAGTGTTAAAACATGAAGATGCAAATTAGGAAATGAGAACGTTGTGAAATTAGCCTAATTATTGAATCGAAATATTTATTTGAGCTTTCGGTATGAAGTTTCTGCATTCACAAAATTTGTTTAAATAGTCAGGATTTTATTTTTATAAAGAAATGAATGATTTAAACCTTAATATTTAAAAAATTTCCAAATAAATGTTTTACAAGATATTAAACAATAAAAAACTTGGCTTCGGAAATTTAAAAAAAAATTATAGTTTGCTAGTTTGCGTGTTTATTTTTCTATCAAAATGTTTATATAACGAATTCACATGTTTCATTGTGAATTAAAAAAAGTGACATTTCAATAATTGATTAAGGTAGTGTTTCATTTTCAAACTCCATTCGGTCCAAGCATATTTTCGTAATTTAGATCCTGGGAAAAACAATTTACATTTTCATCCAACATTTTCGAATACATTTTTGTAACATCTATTTAAGAAATAGTTGATAATAAGTTCGCATCCAACTCGCAATATTGATTTCGAAACATTGTCACTTTTCTTAATCTTCCGTTTAACTATATAAAATGACAAAGATATGATCCAGTTGAATTTGACGCTGTTTTGACCCTAGAGGAGTGGGGAACATTGCGGGATGTCGTGGCGTGTTGGATGGAGGTAACGTTTCCTCCGCCAGTGTACTCAGCGGAACAGCATTTGCAGGTCAATTAGTGCAGCCGCAAACATTTTTATTGCGGTCAACGCCTCCATCCACTTGCACAGAACAGTAACTTCCTCTCACTCACCTTATACAGACGGTACATAACAGACGCTAATATGAAAAGTAAAATGGATTTATATAAATAACCCAGGGGCTCCAGACCGAGTCCCTCCACTCTTCTTCCTATTAAAAAAAATTTAATTTAATAAATATTGGCTAATTGAAGCTGATAAAACGACTAGTAAAAGACCTACGTAACCGACAGTACTTTTCTTGTAAAACGTTTCCCTTCGTCATAGTTTACTGACAGAACAATCAGAATATCAACTGGAATTTCCATTCAAATTGTAGCAGTAAAGTAGCAACTTTTTAATCATCCGGCATTGTCTACTGAAGCATGTGCCTGTTAATTTAATTTTTTTTGGGAATGATTCTTAGTCTTTGTTCCGCTACGAAAACTCCTCAAGATGGCGAAATTGCTGGTCAATGCTGCTGTCGTGGTTTCAGTCCTTAGATTGGACCGATGCAACTCTCCTTGCTAACCTATTCTGTGCAAGAAACTGCTCACCGCATCCTCTCTCCTGTAATGCTAATTCTATGCCTCACAAAACGTAGCATATTAATTTATCCCTTCTCCATAGTGTTCTCTCTTCGCTTATTTTAGACGTTACAGCTTCCTGGTTAGTTACACTATCAACCCATCTCATTCTGCTATAGCACCACATTTCAAAAGAATTATTCTTTCCTTTTTATAACCATGCCAAGTATTTTTAGTAATTATTTCCCAATATTCATACTCATGTGAACCGTAAACCTTATTACCTGTACTATCCTACCCTATTTATTATGCTGCACAAGTAACTTCCTTCAGAATGTTCCTACCCAAAATAACATCATTTGCTCTTCCACTATTCCTCTTGAGTCCATTTACCTTGGTTCTCGCTCCATTAATCCTCATGTTTTACTCCTCCAGGACCACGTTCATGCAATTTATTTTGGTTTCCAAGCCTTCTTATGACTCCTCTAATACCGCAGTATCATCAGAAAATCTTTGGATTTTTATTTCTTCTCTTTGTTGCCGAATATTATAATAGTAACAACACTTTAAAACAATAATTAAATTCAACTAATTTATCAGTGTAAAATACCTTTTACGGGACCACTCCTTCGCTGACCACGTGTCCTTGTTTTCTGTTTTCTGTATTCATTTCCCACCGTGCCTTATTTTATTGCGTTTAATAATTTTGCACGCTCGCTCTGACGGCGCTGTGCTCATATTATTGCTGGATCTTAGACGAGCAGGGGACTGAAACGGTAATACTGCGCATGCGCATTCCTCATTCCAGACAAGAACGTAGCCAAGATATATACGGAAGGGAACATAGTAAAGTCTTCGAAACCGAACCAGAAATTAAAATACTATTATTTTGGAGTTTCTTAAAATACATGAGCACATATGAACCAACCGCCACTGTCTATGATGTTTCTTTGGGTTGGTAGGTGACCTAAGAAATCGAAAAACCTCATATAATACTGATAGAAATATGGCCACGAAACAATTAGTAGCTGGGGTATTGTTGTTCAGCCACAGGTAATCATGAATCCCGTGTATATCTTATGAAGTATATTTTAGCTCCAGTGCCTTGCCGGTTTGTTGACTTAAAGGTGTAGTAATTTTGAAATAAATAATTAATAATAAATAAAAAGAAACTTAATTTTTTCTCCAATATTACGAGAACAAATTTGCGGGGTTGGAAGGGCGATCAACGTACTAGAAACTTAAATTGTGAAATATTTAATCCTTTAATAATATAATATACATTGTTATATAACACTCTTAAACATAAAATCATTACAAAAATTTCATGTTTGCCAACTTTCTTCCTCTTTAAAACTTTGGGCAAATGGAATTACGTCAACTATATACAAAAATGTAGGTGTTGTAAAATCTTTGGTGAAAGTTTGCAGTAGTTGAAGAAAACCTTCCCCCCACAGTGACGATGACGTCGTGAAGATGATTGCTGCTCTGGCTCTCTCTCTCCCTCTCTCCTCTCTCTCCATCGCTCTGAATGCCTAAGCCAATATTGATGTTATCCCCTTTGGAAATTAAAAAAGAAAATGCGGTTGTTTAGGTACGACTTTTACAAACAGGAGGGTGTTTTTTCCCCTTTTTCCTCCCACCCCTCCACTTGTGGGATTCCCCTTCCCCCCTCTCTCTCACACACACCTGTGACTACGTGAGTGCTAATCTAGGTTGTCTATGAGTACAGGTACAGGGCACAGCACACAGACAGACAGACAGACAGACAAGAAAGAAGGCAGACGAAGCGGTGTTTTGAAAAAGCCAATCGTTAAGGGCGCAGACAAGGTTTGGCGGTGCTGAGTCTCGCTTTACAAACAACAGGTGAACCAGAGTGGCTAAATTCTACTGAGCGAACATTTTCCCCGTGCAAACACATGCTCGAACAGTCCTCGGGTCGTTTCCCCGCGGAGCAACGTTTCTCAAGTCGGGGAAACTCGCGAGAACTCTCCTTACAGTCGTGTGTGTGCTTTCTTAGATATTTGACTTTTTACATGTCTCTTAACAATATTTGTGAAGAACTAAATTACCCACTGACTTTTGTTAAGAAACATCTTAGAAGGCTAAAGAGGGAAGACAGACACACAACACAATAACACAGACTTCTATGAGACAACTTACATGTACTTACGGTACTGGATTATATATATATACGTATATCTTTCCGAAAACAAGAAAAAAACAATCAAGTTTAATTTAACACGACAGCAAGAAACGAAGGGAAATAAACTTCAAAAAGAAGACTTTAAAATAAACCGATAAAGAAATGTAGAAAAATTCGAAACGTGAAACGCTTCTTCGTGCTGAAATATTTTGGTCAAACGCTCACAGCAAGATATATCCATTTGCTCCTCCATATGATTTGTTTCCTTCCAGTCAGATTTTAGAAGTAAGGATTGGAGAAAAACAGGTTTTAGGAAGGTAATGGGAAAAAAATGAAAGATTTTAAATTTAAGCAAATGGATATAAAAATTATAAAGACCGTCAAGTTATTTTAGTTAATAAAAAAAGTCGTAATTCTTAACGATTTTGTGGAACATCAAACATATACTTGGTTCTTCAGTCGTTTTATTTGTAAATATAGTTAAAGTCAGTTTTTTCCACTGTCCATACTGCGTATGTGAATATTTAATCACGACAGAAATAGTAATTGAAGAAAAACTGTCGTAGTGTGGTCCTTTTCTCACTCATAATAGTCCATTTCATCGTGGTGTAAAGAGAAATTCATCATTAAAATGGTCGTTTAGTTTTCTTTTTCCAACACACGAGTGAACAGTTGCAGAATATATTATTTAGTGCCTAACGGAAAGGAAATGTGTACATTCAGTGATAATATACATCGAGTAGTCTACGTAGTGGGGAAGGTGGTTTTTACATTCGAAACAGATCCCCCATTACATTTCTGAGGGTAAGTTGAAGATGATTGCGGTCGACTCCGATTGTGCAGTTTCTACTTCGAAGCTTTCTAGATTAATAAAAAAAAACATATCAGGTGCAGGTCCCTTGGCACGTGAAAGAAAAGAAGCAGCAGCAGTAAAGAAGGCAACAGCCAACGTTAATCGCTAAAACAAAATAAGCATCACTAATTGCCCCCTTTTTTTCATGTGAAGCGAATATATGTATATATAAAATATGTATCACAAGACCCACGACACGAATATAGTTTATGTCTCTTGGCAAGAGCCATAAGAAATTGTTCGTTTCGCTTGAGGCTGAGTCGCCTTGTGGGAGAAACCGTGAAACAAGTCTTGCACAGTTATTCTTAATGATTTTTAAAAATCTCACTACATCTTGAATCCTAAGCAAACTGAATTTTATTTAAATTTTACTTAGCCTTTTTGTGTTTGAGCAAGCGTCTCTAATAATCTATGTTTCTTTAAAATATTTTCCTCCTCTTAATACTAGAACGTTCGGAAGCTCACCTGTTTCCTTCCTAGCTTCACGATGCACCTATTTTATTAATTAAAGCGGGAACTATACTTATAACTCTGTTTGAAATAAAGAAGACCGATGACGGTTAGCTACCGCGAGCAATAACAACGCAAAGATCGTGTGTCAAGCAGCGTTGCGAGGGAGTTGTGATCTTGGAGCACGTGGCAACAAAGCCTCCCTCAGCGCGGACGCGCGACGACACTTGTAATTCAAATCGGAATACAGTTGCTTGATGTCTTGAGCTGCTTCAGATCGTGACTATCAACCTTTAAAGTGCATCGGCAGTCTTCTACTGCCTCCAAACAATTAACACAGTTTCATTATCGAGAAACTGGATCGACCGGAGGAGTTTTCTAGCGTTGAACCCATAAACAGAAAAGAAACCTGGGACAGTAGTGCGAAGTTCACCGTCGAACATAGACGGTCACTTAGCAAACATGTTGTTGTTTTCCCCCCCAGAAATTTTAAAATCTTTTTCTCACACTAAATATTAGTGTTCATCCCACGACGAGGCGACACACACCAACACACAAGTGTCGAAAGATAATAGATTGTTTCCACGCTTCAAGTATTCCTTGTCGAGACTCACAGATGTTTTTGTTTGGTCCTTTGAAAGACGATTACAGCTGTTACTTTGCAGAGGTTTTCCATTTCTGAAAGTAAACCAACTCACAGAAGCAAGGTTGAGACGACGGGCTTTTACCTCACAGGAAGTTTTAAAACTACGGTATTGTTTATTTCTCAATTATTTTTATCTAGATCTGTTATATTTAGTCATGTCAAAGTTTAGTTAGCAAAAAAAAAATAACGTTAACAGTTTCGGAGCCTGCTGCGATGACGTAAAAAAAGTTTTCAGTTTTTTTAGAAAGATAATTTAATATTTATAATATTTAAAGTGATCTGGAAACGGATTAGTCGCTTCATCCTCGACGATTACTTTATACTAAAGTCAAATACTTTTTTTTCTGTTTTACAATAAAGAAATAATTAACCATTCCATTCATTCATTCAGTTATCAAATATTCAAAAACCCTCCCGTCCCCCTAAAAAGCGTATAAAAATAAATTTACTCTTAAAATTTGAAATGTAAGGAATTTCTTTTCCAGTAGCGACATGAACCGTTAACGGAGAGACATCAGCATCGTCTCGTGTGTATATATATTCCTTTCATCAATGGTCACACACTTATTCCAGGAAAAAATAGTTCTTTGGGATTATTTTAACAGTTGCTGTATTGAGGGGAAATGTTGAAATGTTCGGGAGCGTAAAAGAATAAGGAAGGCGCATGGTGCATTAGTAGGGTGGCTGACTATGTAGTGGACCAGGAAGAAAGGTTACTGGGTTGAATAGGCTCATTCAGAATGAGTGAAAAACAAAGAATACTTTTAGTCAACTAAATAAACCACGATCTTAATGAAGAATTGAGAAATGTCGACTGAAACTCAGGACATCCCCGGGCTCACGTCCAGTTTCTTGCTGTCATTTTTCCATTCTTATTTAGGTTCCAGCTGTTTTCAGAACATAAATAGAAGCATTTTTTCTCCTTTTGACTGTAATTTCATTTCTTAACTTAGATATATGTGTTCTCAATTAAGCATGAATATTTCTATATTCTCAATTTTCTATAATATTGCAGTATTTCTAAGCCATACCCCACCCCCGGTAGGACGTGGTCTGTGGCGCCACGGGCAATTTACCAAACTAATTTTAAGGTTTTATTTTATTTAAAAATAATTAAAAAATATTAACTTCTTTTAAAAGAAAACGTTAAAGATATAATTTGAAAAATAGAATAATATTAATTTCTGACAAGAATTTATTTATAATACGGTAAATTGAAGTATAATGATTTTTGCATAATTTTTTTTCACACGATATACGCTATATCTCTGCGCTTTTTAATCTTTGAAACTTTCTAATAGTGCATAAGATGGCGCTTTTTGGTGCGAAAGAGGGACGTTGGAAGTGATACCATCTAGTGTACTCATAGAAAACTGCGGTTAATTACGGTGGCCAGACATCCGGGATGTTGATACTTTATATAAATCCATATTTTCTCCATTTTTACACGTGTACGTATTAAATTGCTGAACATGACTCGTCCTACAAAAAATAATGTTGATGGTTTCTTTAGCCTAGTCACAAGGATATCTCAGCAGGCTGAAAGGACGAGGTGTGCGTGACCATTGACGTGTAAGACGCGTGTTTTCAGATCACTGTTTTATGGTGTTGATGGTTACGCGAGTTCTACGCCCTTGCAGATCGGGGAAGAGGACCGCGGGAGGTGCTGCCTTAGAACCACTCGGGAGGGCGCTGGCGACGAGGGGGGAGCACGACGCCCCGCGGGGGGCTGTATCAGGGGCGGCACGCCGCCTCCAGGTCGTTGTAGACGGCGCTGGGCCCCTCGTTGCTGCACACGGAGTCCTCGGGGGTCCTGGACAGCTCCGTCTCGGTGGCGTCCTGCGAGCGCGACGGCCCTCGCTGCTGGTGGCCCTGGCCGTGGCACGACGCCTGCTGCTGCGACGTCGCCTGCGTCTGCTGACGGTGGTGCAGCGCCTGCAACCAACAGGGCATACCAGATATTGTCGGGATGAAATATTATTACATTATCAAATTATGATAATAATAAAAAAATTACTTTACATAAATATTACCATTTGATCACGTTAAAATTATAAGCCGGTAATTATTTTTATGATAAAAACTATATGAATGTTTACAAAAAATGCTAAAAATTAATTTCCTTGAATAACTAACACAATAATCCTACTGGGAGTACTGAGAAAGTGGCGAAAGGCTACGAACAGCGGTATTTACCGAGTTGTCTCAGGTTGTTCGGACCTTCCTCGTTGTTCTGGACTGGATCCCGCCTTACTGCCGTTTTTATTGTCCGTGGTCAGGACAATTTCCAATCTTAAACTGCCCAATCTTAGCCTCCTTAATCATAAATTTCTCATCTCCTTCCTCCAACGCCTCGTCTCCTCGATCTCCCTCCCAATTCGTTTCTTCTGGGGTATTTAATAATTTTTCCCCAATGACTTATTTAGTATTCCGTCGGTGGTAGGGTTCGATATTCTCCAATCAAATTAATTGTGAGTCCTCTCTGGGAGGAGCCGTTTGTCCCCCCCTCACCAACGATTTTGGGGAAAAACACAAACCTCTTTACCATCCGCTTTCGCCAAATTATAAGGGACGTGGGAAAAGCCTCAATGGCGCTCTTGTGTCTGACTTTTATTACCGCTGCCTGTTACCCTCGCGTAGCTTGCCTTTTATTTCGCACCGCCAAATTCCGAGTAGATATGTTTTATCGTTACAACGTTGCTCGCGCTTCAAAATGACAGAGAGAGGAACTCTGTGTAGAGATACAGCAGTTGGCACCTGAAATACTGGTTAACCAAATGCTGCTGTCGAATGAAAACTGTAAAGCGGTTCTACGCTGTGAAGGAAGATGGTGGCCCATGGGCCTAAACTAACACTCGATAGACATGATGAAGGCGTCATGTCCAACAACCCTGCGAAGTAATACTTGACGGCGGTTCCGTTGCGACGGTTATGGAGTAATAAGGGTTTTAGGATTTTAGCGGAAATTAGTCTACGGACCGAGTCCCACATAACCCCAAATTCTGGGGTATGCGTAAATCCTGTCAAAGAATATGGGGCGGGGTTTTGTGTAGGTACGCAACTAAAACTAAAAGGATAGACTTGTCGCACTCTTATAAGGCCTACACGGACGATTTGGCTTCGAAAGGATTAATATACTCACACTTTTCTCTACATAACATAGGAAATGAGCCAAAGGACTGACGAGGGAAAATACTCCTTAGTAAAGATGGTGATAAAAGGACTAGAACGCTTTACCTGCAAAGATTTTTAAATACAAAATACTGAAAAAAATACGTGAAAATTTGGTGATAACAGGGACCTGAAAGATTCTAAAATTTTGTTTGTAATTTTAACGTTTTGTATCAGGAAACTGACACCGGGAAAATGTCCATCTGTAGTAAAAATAGGTGTATGAGAATAACCAGATAAAAATAAACGTCAAGAAAGGCAAAAGGCACAGTGGGCGAAAATTATCTAGTGCAGATTGAAAACAGTACCACGAATTTTTATAATGACTTACTTTCTCTCTGCTTCCCTTCTTCTGCAGCGACAACAAAAAGAAAACGACAGATACGTATTAGGATATATTTACAATAAATATATTAGTAAAAAAAACAATAAAATTGTCATAAAATTATAAAATCGCATGCTGTAAGACGTCTACATAAAATAAATTTTTAATTCTACTATTTATTTTCTCTCTGTCTCCCTCTATCCTCTTAACTTCCCCTTCACTCGACAATCAAAGAGTTGAATGCTTATGTTTATAAATACTCGTACCTGCACAGTCTTTATTTTATATATTATATATTGAGACAAATTCTTCACAGTTATGAGGAGCAAATGAGATATTAACAGAAGATTTCTCGTTTTTTGTCATTGATAAGTTTACCTCCCAGGAAATATTTAAGAATCGGGTTGTGGAAAGCAGACTTTTTAGGGAGTTTAGTCCAATACGAGACGTTAATTGTGGCTCTCTGCGAGGTAAATGGAGTGCCTGAAGGGTTTACCTGCAGGGAGAACCGCCTGTGCGCTACTTTACGTCCTCCGCGTCGCTTGCTGATGTGAGGGTTGTCAGCCCTGATGGTCTTGTTCTTCAGAACCTCCAGCTGCGTGTACAGTCTCTTCAACTCCGCCTGAAAAATACACCAAAGATCACTGTAATAGTGAATATCGTCGGTTTCAAGTTGTACCGCAGTGATTTCGATTTATTTAAGGTCACCGCCCACTAGACAGAACAGTACAAGGAACGAAAAGGACCGCTCCGGTTTGTACTTTTCCCTCTGCAACGGGTGATAACCGTAGTGGCCGTTCGGCTCCGGTCGCTGTAGAGGAGTCTTGTGAACACTGTGTGGATCGTCAACACTCAGCTGTGACATTGCTTGCCGTTATTTTGGACGAGGAAGAGGAAAACGATAAAGTTTCTGTGAGACGCTCCTGGCTGGATTCACGAATCTCTAACGAAACGGAAAACTGAGGGAGAATATTGGACGTTATGGACACTTATTTGACGTAATGGAGTCAGACTTGGAAACCATAATAAATGGCACGAACTTGGTCCTGGAGGAAGAGAACAATATGAGGATTAATAGAGGGAAAACATAGGTGGGAAACAGTGGAATAACAAAGGGTGTTAGATTGGGAAGGGATATTTTGACGGAAGTTAAGGAATTCTGGTACTTGGGATGGTAGAAGTATTGTTGACATAAAGAGCAGGATAGCACAGGCAAGGAAGGCTTTCGCGAAAAAGAGGAATTTATTTATGTCCAGGGTAATATAACTGTGAATATTAGGAAATTGTTGCTAAAAATGTTGGCATGGAGTGTGGCGTTATATGGGTGCGAAACGTGGACGATAGGAATTTCGTAAAGGAAAAAAGAATAGAAGCCTTTGAAATGTGGTGCTATAGGCGAATGCTGAAATTCAGATGGGTGGATAGAATCACTAACCAGGAAGTTCTAAAGAGAATAGGGGAAGGACGAACAATATGAGAGACTTGTCGTGACTACTCCTGCACGTTTCATATTTATGGCTAGCTGATACTACTTGCACACATTTGATTGGGGCTGTGGGTCATGTGATCCGCCATACATAAATACATAAGATCCCCTGTGTTGCCCTGAATGGAACAGATTTAGAAATTGTTGAAAGTAAAAGTGTAAAGATAGTATTTTACTCACGCGGATGTCCTCCGGATTCATGTCAGCGAGGTTGATCTCGGCAACGTCTGCGGCGTCTGGAGCGGTTCCGTCCTGCGGCCTGAAGGCGTCCAGAGGGACTTTGGCTGAAAGGTCCTGGGCCAAGCACTGCGCCCTCCCAGCCTTGGAGTGTCGCTGCTCGTACCACAGCTGCGGCACAGAAACACCATCAGCAGCAGCCACAGGCCAACCGCTCATTACTACTTCCACCTTCAGACTTCTTTAATATTCACGTCACTTTATCTAAGGAATTTAAATTATTCAAACTTGCAATGGCTTTATTACGTTTAAATCCCTATATATACGGGCCCTGAGTAACGTTCTCAGGTCACATGAGGTACGCTCAGTTTTAGCTGCGTCATAGAAACCACGGTACTTACTCAACATAATAGGTAATAACTGAATAAAATTTCTACATTGTCTGTAAATTGGTCGTTTTAAATATCTCTATATAAATTCTTTTTTGTTATTTATTTTATTATTTTTTTCCTCGAGTAAGTGTGTGACCATTGATGAACTTGTCGTCCATCTGATGTCTCTCCGTTAACGGATAAGTGGGGACAAGGCTTTAAAGAGGCTGGCGGAGACAATTTGAAGAGATTGTAGAGAATTTTGCAGTGGATGGAGAGAGGATATTGAAGGAGAGTGGTGGAGAAAGAGATTGCTGGTGATACAAGGTGGTGGTGAAAGGAGATGGCAGCAGAGTGGTGGAGAGAGGAGATTGGTGGTGAGGTGGACCATGCTTTGATCAGTCCAGGAAGCAGGGAAGAAAGGTCTTAGCAACAAGGGAAGGAAGACTTCGTGTTATTGTCGACCGGCCGCTTCAAGTTCCACAACACGGAAATTACAGCGAGACGCATCCTATGAAGACAACTCAGGTTCGTCAACGAACTGATCTGCTACACGTGGGTCAACACCCAAACCATTAATACCCTGAGATTATAATTAATAAATATATATTTAAACTCAATTATTAAATTCATTAATTAATAACCCCCCTCATTTACAAATCTTAAATTAAAAAATTGTCCTTATGTAATTTAAAAGTCTGATCCGTCTCCCTGATTACTGCTTCTTAAGTTTTGCTATTCTAAATTATTTGTCGTTTATTTGAGATTTCATAAATTATCTAATGAGGCACATTGAGCTGAATTCCGATGCTTCTTTGCTTTAAGCTTCTTCTTCTTCCACAAACTGTCCCGCGACATTAGAAGTTTAAGTTTTAAGAGTGCAGTTTTCGGCGAGTGTCGTGCTGACCTTTGGCGTGAAGACGAGCAGCAGCGTGGCGGTGTTGGTGAGTTGGCTCCTGGCGAAGGTGGCGAGGAGGAACAGGTCCGGAGGGAGGCTGCGCCACGACGTCGCTCTGATGACGTAGAAGGCGCCGCTGCCTGCCAACTCCGCTCCCAGCGCCAGGCACAGGAAGCGACGCTCGCCGAACTGCGACGCCGCGTTCCTGCTCGCGACGCCCAGGTGCAGGCCGAACAGCACGATCAGCATCTCACCTGAGGGACAACACATCTCCATACACTCTCTCTCTTTGTTTTTTTTAAAATTATAGTCATTAGGGGAAACTTAAATGCAAGTATTCAATTAAATGGAAGTACTTGCCGGCTGACAGATGAAGTGAGGGACATGTGTTTCATTTCCTTTTCTCGATCCTCTGTATACTTACCAAGACAAACATCGAAGCCCATGCCAGGGTTGGAACCCGCGGGCCTCTGTGGTGCGCTAACTAACCACTAGACCACAGGAGGTCGCCTTCTAATTAATTAATATTTTATTACAAGTATAATTTATTCCATTCGCTGACCACGTGTCACTCCAAACTCGGACTATGTCATGCAAGATGACAGCAATCCGCGGTCGACTCGGTAGGCCCAGGTCCTCAATGGGCTGTAGAGCCATGGAGAAAAAAAAATAGCTTCTATTACGTTCATATTCAGTAGATATCAGATAAGATAAAATATCATGGTTGTTGTTGTGCGGTGGTGAAACAGGGGACGCAACTCAAACAGACGCCACCTTCAATTGGGTTCAGCCCAGTGCTATGTTGCGCATAAAACACTGTTTTTAGTGTTACGTTTTCTGCGACCTTTCTTTTTGGTTAACAGGCTACATGAGGGTGATCCTGAAACAGGCAACTCCCCTTTAATAGCATAGGAAGGGAATTGAAAAGGGGGGATGCGGAAGGTAGAGCAAGGTAGCCAAGGGTTAACTAGGGCCCCCGGGCTATGGTTTAAGGATCCTACCCGGTGTTTCACCTAAAGAGATGCAGGGAAAACCCTAGAAAACCTGCATCAGGTAGGTCGGGCATTGGGTACTATTCTCACGCCCTTCCGAATGACGGGAGACGAGTTTGCTGTGGGGACGCAGCATTCCCTTCTCCGTGTCTCCACCAGTTTCAGGAGGCAGTTGGCCGACTGATCCAATGGGATCAGCGGACAGCTCTTGCCATATGCCCAAGGTCTTTGACCCCGGTACATATACCTCCTAAAATAGGTGAAGGTGTCTCGGCATATGAGAACTTTGATAAAAAAAAGTACCCAGAGAGAGTGCATTCCCGACATGATCAGGTGAGCCCCGCAGTCACTCTGGGCTGAAGCGCCTGCGAGAAAACTCCCGCAGCGCCCTGACTGTCTGTGTACGTAAAACAGCAAATTAAATCCAGGGAAACAGTTTCGACTGTTAGTTAAGGAAGATAAAGCTGAACAGAAAATAATGGCGGGAGCAGGATATGAGAATTAATAGAAGGGAAAACCAAGGTAATGGAGTGTGGTTTAACAAAGGCTGTTTGATTGGGAAGGGATATTTTCACGGAAATTAAGGAATTCTCCTACTTGGTGAGCGTAATAACAAGAGCAGGATAGCACAGGCAAGGGAGGAGGAATTTCCGTACGGGTAATATAAGTATGAATATTAGGAAACGTTGCTAAAAATGTTGGTGTGGAGCGTGGCGTTGTATGGGTGCGAAACGTGGACGATAGGAATTGCGTAAAGGAAAAGAATACAAGCCTTTGAAATGTGGTCCTGTAGGCGAATGCTGAAATTCAGATTGGTGGATAGAATCACTAACCAGCAAGTTATAAACAGAAAACGGGAAGAGCGAAAAATATGGAGGACGCTGACCAAAAGAAGGGATAGATGAATAGGCCACGTCTTAAGACATGAGGGTCTTGTAAAATCAGCATTAGAGGGAAATGAACAGAAGAGGGAGGAAAAGGATGGAAGACGGTAAGTAGATTAGGGAGGATGTGCTAGATATGAGGAAATGAAAAGGCTTTCGCATGGAGCGTTGCATCAGACCAGTCTTAGGACTGAATACCACAACACCTTGAATTTCTACTCTGTGTGTGTGTGTGTGTTTCTGGTCTCTTAAAACACTTGGAAGAATGAAACACTGTGGGAAGAGTCAAGGAAGTCAGATATGCAAACGATGCAAAGAGAAAACAATGTAATATTTGTTTACAGCAAAATAAAAAACAACTGTCTGACGTATTGTGCAGAATCGTGCCAGAGTCTGGGTCGATCCGAACGTTTCGTAACGTTGACATCAGCGCTTTGCATCGAGGACAAGTAGACGAAGCAAATGCAGAGTAAGGAAAGTAGTCAGCAGATCAGAGATATTCAATAACAGGACGAATACTTTCGGCTTTACCAGGTAACAATATGCTACGATGTTTATACGAAGAAAATTATATATTAAAATTAATAATAGCTGAGTCTACACTTAGCAACAATAATGAAGTAGACATTCTACCAAAGAGTTCATAAGTAACTAACCTCACATCTGTCTTTAGTTTCTTTGTCTTTGAACTGTAATCTTTGTTTACACGTCTATCGTTTGTTTCGAGCTGCCATCTTGATAACTCTTCAAATTTAAAAATTCATTACTAATTAATTATGTGGATCGTATCAAATACATAATCAGTCACAATAAATTTGATATTCCTTGAAGAATATTACCAAGTTGTTTTTATTGTATGTTATTCACTGCTTCCGAATTAAGTCTTGCATGATGTTTACCACTTATAATAATTTTACGGTGACTGTTGGATAGACTTGTCTGATTAACTTTGAACATAGTCCAGGCAAGACGACGCTGAAGATTCCTGCAATTTTAAAGAACAAAATAAAATGCCGCAGTCGTTAGAATTTCGCCGAGCGTTACCTTTCCAAAAATTATTCTTCCCCTCCCCCACCCCCGAGTCCGTGTGTACGGATGTGGGAAAATTCAATTAAATGGAAGTAATTGAAAAAGTTTTCTTTAACTTTGCGGCTGACAGATGGAGTGAGAGACATGTGTTTCATTTTCTTTTCTCGATCCTCTCTATATTTCATTAGACGGAGGAGGAAGTTGTTGGCTCCACTGCTTCTGCTTTCCGCAGTAGAAATTCTACTAAAAGTTGCTAACGGAAACGCTTTTCCTTACTAAAATTATTTTCCGGGTTTGAAGTAGGAAAGTTTTTTTTCTCTCTGTTTTAATCGTTATTCATGCAAGTTCTGTAGTTTTGAATGCTTAATGATAATTTCACAAGTTGGTTCATCTGACGAAACCAACAACGAATTTTACAACTCAATATTTTTTTCTGTAATTAGCCCTCTGTTTTAGTCTATTTTTTTCCATTGCACTTATATCTAGAATGCGATATTTTTAGATCATAAGAGTATTTGTAATCGTCTCATAGCCCCTATTTTTTTTATAAAGTTTACAACCAGACATTGTGGCGAAAATTCAGCAGGGGAGGATAAGATGTGCAGGGCATGTGGCAGAGACACGCCCTTTAAAGAAAGGGTTCACGCCAAGACCAGACGGAAAATGGAGAAAGGTAGAGCGAGTAGACTGTGGAGCATGATCTCAGGAGCTTAGACGTTTAGAAACTGGAGAAGAAAGGCAGAGGATAGCAACTGATAAATGAGGCCAATATTCCTCTTTAGCACAATATTTCCATTCCCTGTAGCTTCGAGTTCAATGTCGCAGCTGGAGAAAAAATGCCTGGTTATGTCCAGTGACGTACAGTCAGGTCGGAGCTCACTTCAACGCTGGCTTTATAACGACAACTTGGTAGTGTGAATAAAATTCTGCAAGTATTCAAGTTAAGGGGGGCTGAAGCACCTGTCTCTGTGACGTAGTCCCACCAGAGGGCGCGGCAGGCTAGGAAGGCCATTCCCTGTGGAGAGACTCCGGTCACGACGACCTCGTGGCCGTCCTGGAGGAAGTTGAGCGTGGAAGCGGTCCAGGCTGCCATGTAGCCCAGGGCGACCACCACCATGCCCAGGAGGTACTTGAGGAGGTCCTTGTCCCTCACCACCCAACGGTGAGCTTTGCGTGTCCGGAATTCGATCAAGATCCTGTCACCAAAAAGAAAACAATCACCAAATCCTTATGGTACAATTTAATTTTCTTATAATCTTAGTACCTGCCTCTCATTACAAGACGTTTTCAATCATCACTTGCCCCTCAGGTTATTATTATAAAGACATGAACAATAAATACCCCGGTAAATGCTTTGTCTAACTTCCAAAATAATGAATAAACAATTCTTGGGTTTCCACCCGGGGTTAAATGGCCACGACGTTTCGATGGCGTTCTCTGCCATCGTTTCTCAAGTGAAAAAGAGTACGCCATCGAAACGTCGTGGCTTAAACTCCATTTAACCCGGGTGGAAACCCAAGAATTGTTTATTCAGAATATACACAGGGAAAACCTTCGATCAATTATTCCAAAATAATGCATCATAAAACTACGCACAGACATTTTTAGTATAAACCTTCCGATACAATCTATGATACAAAATACTTGTATTTATTTATTTATTAAAAACTGAGAATTATATTGCCCTTTGGCCATTTTTTTAAGTATATATAATACAATATTGTAAAAAAAAATTTGTGCAACCTGAAGTCGGTCCAGATCAGGACCGAAACATGATTTTTTTAAATTATAGTTTATGTTTCACTAATTTTTTTGTCTGTTTTTGGCCTTATTCAAACTATAATTTATATATTCATTACTTGAGTTAGTGTTTTTGAGCCATTGAGGACTAAGGTCGAAAACTCTCGTCTTTTTAATTTTGAAAAATAAAGACTTTTGGAAATCATTTTAAATTAGTTTTAATTTTAGTTTCATCAGAATTCTGATAATAAAAGAAAAAATAATCCAAAATTATGAAGTCTGAATGTGTGAAACACGAATGAGAGGACAAGAAACGCGATTATTTATAAGTAACATCAATTTTGTTCAACTTTACTTAGAATTTATTTCTTGAAGTATACATGATTAATATTTTGTAGAGAACATTACTTAAAAAAGGAGCGAGGGCTTTATTTATTTATTTATAATTCAACGAAATCGGATAAATATAAGTGATAAAATTTGTGAGTATTCAAAAAGGGAGAGTCTGAGCGCAGGCTGTATTGATACAGTGACGAGCCAAGGTACATACGTAGGGAGAATGTAGGAAATAACCATATCCCAGTCAGAAGGTCTCTTCGAAGATAGTCCAAAAATAGAGAGAGGTGATAGGAATATCTGCACCTCACAGAGGGCTTTAAAAATTGGTTAAGAAGATTTTTTGGCCATATTTCAAATTTTTATGTGATGATGTAATGAGATGGTGTTCATTTTCAATATTCTTTACAGTCACAGAAAAATATTACCGCAAATTGCATTTCCAAAGGTTCTCAGCACGCAGCGAGAAATGATTTGAAGTTGTTTTAGATCTGTTTTCTGTAAAGGCGGATGGATACCTGTAGAGCTTGAGGAGGATGGCGCCGTAGCAGATGACGAAGCCGAGTTCCCGGGTCCAGGGTTCCAGCAGACACTGCGTGACCGAGGGTTCCAGGAACCGAACGACGACCTGCGAATGCCAAGGAGGAAGTTACGCGGCGCCATTATCGAGCCAGGAATGTCGCTGGCAAAGTCTTACCGTCGCGTACAGCAGGAAGATTCCCAGCAGGATGGTCTCGAGGATGGTCCACATGCCCGCGGCGATGGTCTGAAACCACACATTCATTGCTCTCTGACTGTCTATCATATATATCATACAACTTACTTACGCCAAGAGTTCACTCGATACTCGTCAAACACTGATTTAGAAGTCAAGATCATTCAGAACTGGTATAATATTCTGGGGCAATGCATCAGGGAAAGATAAAATATTTACACTTCAAAAAAAGGCTGTTAGAATATTATTATGTCAGGTCTCACCAAAAACATCTTGTAGGGGACTTTTCAAGAAAACTGGAATACTGACACTCACTTGCCAATCACTCATGTTATTTGTTATTAATAACAGTAACCTCTTCACACTAAACTCAGAAATACATGACTTTGATACCAGAAGTAAAAACAATTTACACAAGGAAGGAAGGAAGGAAGGGAAGTCTCTAACCGTAATACAAAAGGGTGTACATTACAATGCCATCTATTAGCATATTTAATAAACTTCCCACCTCCATTAAACAATTAAAAATAAATCCAAAAACAAGTTCAAATATGAACTAACTAAGTTCTTACTAAGGCCACTCCTTCTACTCTGTTGAAGAATTTATGGAGCTGAATGTATCATAGGGTAGATATTTATAATTATGAAAGAACATTATTAGAACACTAATTTTTTAGTATAGGATGTAAAAATATTTATCAATTTTATATATAAGGTACAAATTGTATGTCTTCTGTATAGAACTTAAGAAAATCTTATTACAAGTTAAAAATTAATGAATAGTTACAGTATATTCTAATATTAATAAAGCAACCTAACTATGTAAAATCTCTGACTCGTGTTCCACATCATCCTTGAAGCTTGTGCTTGCTTCTCTATAGGATCTCTGGAATATGATTTTATACTTATACTGAAGAAGGCTTAAGGCATTGTCACCAGTGCTATTTAACCTAGTGCTGGAAAAGGCGGTCAGATCAATAACCACCAATGCGGGTGGTAATATTTACAATAGGTTGGTCCAAGTATTGGCCTACGCAGATGACGTGGTTATAACTGCGAGAAGTGAAGAGGCACTTACCACCGCCTTCAAGGAACTAAAGAAATACAGCTGAATATTTGGGATTGGAGATAAATGAGGCTAAATCTAAATATATGGTAACGGAGAGAAGAGCGAAAGAACACAGAAAATCTCCAAGTGGATGATTACACCTTTGAAACAGTCTGGGGTCAGTAGTAACATCAGATAATAAATAAAATTGAGATAGATATTGCAAATCGGATTAAGACTGCCAATAGATCATATAGACCACTGTACCCCCTTCTGGGAAGCAAAAATTTAAGCAGGAAACTGAAAGTTACTCTCTATAAAACAATGATCAAACCAGTACTCATGTGTGGGAGTGAGGCATGGGTATTGACTGAGGCCATAGAGAGGAGATTAAACGTGTGGGAAAGGAAAGTATTGAGAAAGGAAGGAAATTTATGGAGGATCAGAACAAATAAGGAAATAAGATTATTGTATAAAGAACCGGATTTGGTGGCTTGAGTCAAAATGAGAAGATTCGGATGGCTGGGACACGTACAACGAATGGGGAATGAAAGACTGCCAAAAAAGGCACTAACAGGGTACCCTGAGATGGCTGGAAGATGTGGAGGAAGACTTAAGGACTGTCGGAGTCAGGAGGTGGCGTAGACAGGCTGAGGACCGGGACGACTGGAAACATATAATTTTGGAGGCCAAGATCCTTAATGGACCGTAGAGCCATGGAGTTAGTTAGTTAAATAAGGCCAAAAAACAGAGAAAAATAAGTAAAACTATAATTTAAAAACATCTACATGTTCGGTCCTGATGTGGTGGAGCCTCTTCAGGTTTACCCCAATAACAACGAAAAAAATTTATAACATTCCAAAGATATTACAGTAGAGCCAAAGAATACAGTAAATAAAGAACCAAAAGAAAAAGCAAAGATAACAATTATAAAATTGATACATTACATTTCATGAATTAAGATATTATATATATACTACTGAGCAAATCAGTGTCCGTTTTTTTCATTCATATTATTAATGTTGTGTTTAATGAGAAGCATTTCTTAAACTAATCTGGATTTATTTTAATTTAAAAATAATAAATGAAGTATTTGGAGTAGATTAAAATGCGGTTGTAATAATATAACACTAAGTTGGTATTTTTGGTCGAAAAAAACATCTTTAGCGACGAGGCGGATTTTTGGATGAATGGCTATGTTTAAAAAAAACAGAGAGAGTACAAGGTATTCCTGACTGAGCCCCACAGTCAATCTGGGGAGAAATACGGGCGAGAAAGAAAGCAGCTAGTGCGTCTCAAATACAACGTTCACAGTTTATTAAACGAATGTTTGTACGTCTGTTTTATGTAAAAACGTTAAAAAAATTCCTATTCAAAGTCATTCTGCTAATGAAGCAGTCTGAAATAGCCAAAATAAAGGATTGATCATTTACTTCCAATTTAAATTTTGGCATGTTTCTGTATCCTTTCTCGTTTAATAAGATCATTTCCTCATAATATTTCTAGAAGAAGAAAAGAAAACATGTTAAAAATTTATAAGGATCAATGGAATTTGAGGATATAATCTGACAAGAAATTCTTCCGTCAGTCATATCGCCCAAATATCCACTAACAGAAGTCGCAATGGCAGAGGAATAACGACGCACCGCACATCAGAAAAACTTTCCAAAGTCGTTTAATTTCCTTTCCGAGACGAGTCGAGACAGAGAACGTAATTTTCGTTGACATATTCCCAAAAGTTTGACTCGAGTCATAGAGTAAATAACTTACAGGGAGCGTATTCCCTCCCTTCCCTCTCCATCCCTCTCCATCCCTCGAGTAATTTTAGATAATTTTGAGAGACTAACTAAAAGCGAACGCTGTGAATCTTTTTCCTCTCTTTGAGTCATTAAAAAAGAGAAATAATTACACAAAAGACCACTCAGGCGCTCTCCAAGCAAACGTTCTATTAATTGAGCTTCGACTTTGGCGTCACTTACTTCCCGTCTCTCACCATAAAAAAAGGTAACAGGTTGTTAATGAGAAACAGAACAAAGAGAGAGAGAGAGAGAAAAAAAAAGAGGCACAGATAAACGAAGCAAAATAACTGCTTTGGAATGAATATGGCCTCATTTATGACAGTTCAATTAACAGCGCACTTTGTAAACACCTTTAGGTTCAATTTCACTGCGCCGTAATTAGTTTAGGGGAAAGTGTAATCGAAACTTGAAATTATTTTCTTAGAAATTCAAACAGACAATCAAATGTTCTTTTGAAATATGCTTCGGAAGTGATTACCTTTCGGAAAATAAATTCCCCGGCAAGTTATCGATACTAATAAACAGAATTAGAGAGTCCGCCTGTACGTTTGTCTGAAATAGGCTCCGAAACGGCTTTAAATGAAACTTTCAGAGTTTGAAATAGGAATTTTAACATAAAATTTAGTGTATGCCTTAGATATATTAATGTAAATATTTAGAAATCCATTTAATTGCCGCGTAAATGCGACATGAAAACCAACTGCGAGTTACAAGTCCTATTAGGCGATTCCTATACCATTTATCCCAATTTACAGTGTTATTATAAGCGTAATTTATTCTGAGTGTTTTTGATCCTAGTTCATTATTTTATGCAATACTCTTCAACTTGTTCTGTGTAAGGTAAAAATTGAGATGTATTGGACTGCTTTGATGGTGCGCAGATGTGTTTTGATGCAGTCGTCGCTAATTGTCCGTCCCTCAGGACAAAGCGCCCAGATGGCGTTAATTGGCGGCCAGGCCTTCGTCAGCGTTGCGCAGTTAATGAGCCACCCCCTCCCTCCCTCCCTCGTCCTCCATGGGGTGGGTCAGTGCAGTCCTGACCACCTTCACCTTCTTCCTTCCCACACCTCATACTGTCTCTCACCACCTTCAAAAATAGTTCAGGTGGCGGAAATTTTACCTGCATAAATTTATCCAATCATAATAATAATAATCGTTGAGCGCCTCTTGTAACAGCCCAACTTTCTCGTCGTTGTGTTCCTAAACATGTCTGTAAAACTATCCCTATATTGTTAACACTAACCCTACCGATACGCCATGTATACCATATTACTAGGTAAGCGAAAAAGTATCATTTAGCACAATTTGGTACACGAATAAAACATTTTTTCACATAAAAATTTTAAATTGTTTACTTATTAAATTAAAAAACCTAAAAATTATTTTCCCAGAAAAAATTAAATACTCTTCAATTGAATCCTAAATTGATAAAATAAATAATATTTATTAACGTTCACCGCATATTATGGGTGGGGATTTTTGAAGCAAAACGACAGTCATGACACATCTGAGTCAGTGTCACAGACACGCACCTGTTCTCCTTTGTGAAACTGCGGCTATCTCCACCCTTGAGTAACTCAGGTTGCTTCCGCGTTCTTCAGGCGGCTCCTTCCAGGGATGGTTTCTGCCGTCGGTACCTGATCTTCCGTCTAAGAATTTTGATGCCCGGATTACGTGTACGGGGTAACTTCTACTCGCTGCCGTCTACCTTCTTTTCAGTTTGCCTTCAGATTAGATATCAAACAAACTTCTCTCAGTCTCAAGCTGCTTCTTCGTAATTGGAATGGTCATCGCCAAACGCTGTCTCTGAACTCATCTCCACCTTCCTACTGCCAAGTTCAATTTCCGACCAATCAACTTCTATTCCACGACTAGCCGTGCCGTGGACCAACCACCACGCATCCTCGAAACCTTTTCCTCCTTCAAATTTTCGTGTCCGACTGCCAAAGTTTCTCCCATCCATCTTCGCAGATCATCTGGTTCAGTCCTCCCACCACGAGGTGAATGGCGGATCACCTGACCCTCAGCCTCTAATCAAGATCCAGCCAGCTTGTCCCGCGGTTTCTCTCCCTAATTTCTGGAAGGGGACGCGACCTTCAAAATTCCCGGGGCCAAATAACTGGTACCAGATCTTTAAGTCACCAAACGGTGGTACTGGCCCATTTGGCTCTCCCATGTCTTGCCTTGATGTTTACTTGTCTCCAATATGACAAAATGAAACTGCGATTGCCACATACTGTCATTACAGGGTAAAATAATTTTAATTAAATTTTTCTGTAAGTATGAAGTGGGTACTAACCTGCAGCGCGTAGTTTCTGCCGTCAAATAATTTTTATCCCTCCAAGCCTTGTCTACCCGTGGGCCTGAGAGACGGTGATTTAGTCATGGATTCTGTTTCTACAGTCAATTAGAGTCTGTAATGAATTAAGGTGGCGATTGCCATTTTAGTGTACTGAACACACTCACCACGCAGTCGACTCTGGAGGTCGACTCGACGACTCAACACAATTTGCTGACGACTCTAAGGCTTCAGTAACTCACTGACGACTCTAGGAATCGAACAGTGAGCCGCAATTATTTTTACTGAGTCGTTGTACACAAGTGTTCTTTCATTAGAATCGACTCTTCTTGAATCGATTCTCGGCTCTTTTGCCCACGTCTACCGACAACAGCCTGGGACGATTCACGGCTGTTGCACCAGATCACTTCAGATCCTCTTGTTAAATACTAAGACGACCTCAAGGAACTACTACGCCAGAGATAAGAGGGAATCCCGACGAGACCGGCTGCCATGATGGCGACTGTTTTAAACGGGATAACATTAATAATGTAGACGAGTAAACGACGAAAAGAAAACACCGGGAAAGCCCGCCACCTTTTCAACCTTCGCCATATTCCTTCCGCGAGGTTATATGGTGTTTGCTCCCGCCTTAAATACTGCGAAACGTTAGTAGGTGCCGTAATGGAGGATTGCGGTGGGATCGTAAAGACTCTTCATTACTGTGGAGGCGTTTTACGGCGCAAGAGGGAAGAACCGTTGGCGTGCTAATCAGCAGACATCCCCCTAACTCACTCACCCCCCTAACCCCCCCTCCCCACCTCTCCTCCCCACCATGTCGTTACTTTAGCACGCGGGTGCGGGACTTACGCCCTCAATATTATTATTATTATTATTAATAGTACGTAATTTAATATTAATAAAAAGACCAACACATGAGTCTGAAGGAAGTCACCATATTTTAACGTTAAAATAGGAACCTTTCCTCTAAGAAACTATTTTAAAAGACTAATAGAACGCGTGAAGAGGCAAACTAAACGATTATTAACATTACAATAATTGTACACTGATACACAAGACTGCATTCGTCAAAATTAGTATTTAAACTATGTTGTTGTGGTATTGAGTCCTAAGACTGGTCTCGCGCAAGCATTTTCATTTCCTTATAACTTAGCACAACCCACATCCTCTAATCTACTTAACGTACTCCACCCTTGTCCTCCCTCTTCCGTTCTTACCCCACACACTTCCCTCTTATGCTAATTTTACAAGACCATCGTGTCTTAAAAACGTCCCTTCTCTTAGTTAACGTCCTCCATATTGTTCGCTCTTCCCCCCCTATTCTCTTTACAACTTCCTCGTTTGTGATTCTATCCACCTCATCCATCACATTCTCCTATAGCAGCACCACATTTCAAAGGCTTCTACTATTCTTTTCCTTTCCCCAAACTCCTACCGTCCACGTTTCGCACGCATATAATAAAAGCCACGCTCCATACAAACATTTTCGGCAACGATTTCCTAATTTTCACGCTTATATTACCACGGATTATACTCACAAAAATAACAGGAGCTTTTGAGACCAATTGTCCATGTTCATCTATTTCAAAGCTCCTGTTTTTAGAACAAATAATATTTAGTTCTACATTTGGACTATTTTTTTTTCGGTTGATATACTTTAAGCACTAATCATTAATTCTTTGACAAGATAAATTAGAAATTTATTTATTTCATAATATATAAAAAATTAAGATAAAAGAGGACAATAAATTAAGGATTTGTTAAAAAAAATTAATGAAAATTGCTTGCTAAGGAATTATAAAAATAGAGCTTCAATTTAAGTATTTACACTTCCTTAGACAGGAATTGATAAATTTATGGGGGTGGCAATTCAGGCGACCCATGTTCCCCGTTTATTTTTTAAATTTTACAAATTTTTCTCCAGCTCTTGACTTTTTCGATTCACCTCCCGTGTTAAAGCATATATAAATTTATGACTGTTTTTTAAACACATGATTTTATTTTTTACACAAATTTCCCGCGTGGTGCACGGATTAGCTTAGATCGTCCATCATGCAGCTCGCCGTACTCCTTTTTTTCCTTTTTTTTGTGTCGTGGGAGAGGCCGGTCGTACTCCGATCGCTGTACTTTGTTCATAACCCTTTTTGCTAAATTAATTCACATCGCGCAATAAGTTAGTTGTCTGTGTTTCAGGTCTGTGAAATGGATAGGGGAAGCTAACAAGTTGCCGGTCGTTGGTTGGATTCCCGGTCTTGTATTTAATTCACCTTATCTTTATATAAACGTGACTATGACATGAGATTTAAGTCGTCCTTTGAAAGTCACCCACAAGCAATTAAAGGCAGGGGAGAGGGAGGAATCTTGGTTCCCGTGTTGGTTGGTTGGCTGACCTGGCGACTAACTCAATTATTCAGGGCCAGAGGACGGACTCCATTATGCATGCCGGCTCCGTGTCATGTCGTTACGGAGGGCCTTTATGCACCCATAATTGATGTTTACCATTTTCATCCCTCTCCCCCCCCCACCCTCTTTCCTGTCCCATTCGCCATAATTGCTTTTACAAGAGAGCACGACCGAATTTGCATCGGGTTTCGACAAGTTTCGCAATTATCGTCTTCGTTATGTCGACGCTAAAATGTCGAGTCGCGGCTGCATCTGCTTTGTTTGAAATTCACGGTCTCTCTCTCTCCCCCCACCCCTCTTCCCCTCCTTCCCCTCCCAACCCCTTCCCAACCCATTTTTTTTTACGAATTCATACCTCCAGAATTTAATTAATATTGTTTTGTCCTACTTTACACGTCCGCATTGTATTAACTCGTATTAAAAGTGGATTTCATTGCCATGGAAACGAAATCACAGTTACTTTCCTGTGTGCTGATTTAATTACTGTACGCCAATGAGTACGCACGGCAGAGATATGCCAACAACTGCTAGCTCTATGTTCTCTGGCCGTGATGCTGCAGCGCCACTCGAATCTCGTCAATTACATCCATTAATAGCGTTCAATTATGTATGGACATGAATTTACCATCTGGGTGCCCGGTGTTGCCATGGTACTTGTTTATATTTTTACACACGTAAAGCAGCTCCACCCCTTTCATATTTTCTATCGCGCCAATTTCTCTGAAAACTGAACTTTAAGATCCTTTCTGTAATAAATCGCTGTTGTTTCACCCGTAATTTAAAATCTATGAATTTATAATTGATAATTTTTAAGTAAATATATGTCGATAAGAATTTAAAATGTGACTACGGGAAAAGGTTAAACTAGGAATTATGATTCACTCCGTAAGATAATGCACAAACTTTAAATTGAAAAAAAAAATTAAATCTATCTTCAGTCGGTAAATCTTTAAAATTATCACTTTTAATTATTTCGTGAGACTCTCGACCTCAGCGTTCTTATTAAATACTAATTGTGAACCTATGGGTTATTATAACCCTTTCAAGTTTGTATTTCAGACTGTAATAATGAAAAAGTTGATTTTAAAATCTTCCGTGGTTCCGTGAAATGTTGTTGTTGTTGTGGTATTCAGCCCTAAGGCTGGTCTGATGCAACCAACCCTCCATGTTAACATATCCTGCGCAAGCCTTTTCATTCCCGCATAACTACCACACCCAACATCCTCTCTAATCTGATTAGAACATTCCACCTTCCCTCTTCTTTTCACTTCCATCTAATGGTAATTATATAAGACCCTCATGTCTTAAAACGTGACAATTAATTTATCTCTTCTCTTGTTCAATGTTCTCCACGTGGTCGCTCTTCCCCTATTCTGTTTAGAAACGTCCTCGATTCTATCCCCCCATCTAATTCTCCTATAGCGTCACATTTCAAAGGCTTCTATTCTTTTCCTTTCCACAACTCCTATCGACCACGTTTCTTACGCCACGCTCCATACCAACATTTTTACCGATGATTTCCTAATATTCACACTTATATTACCCCGTAAGTAAAATCCCCTTCCTTCCCTGTGCTATCCTACTATAGTTATTATGGCGCCCAAGCAGCATGATTCCTTAAATTCCTTCAAAATATCCCTTCTCAATCTAACAGCCTTTTTGTTATTCCACTGTTTCGCATACTTCACTCCATCACCTCGTATTCATCTCTATTAATCTTCCTCCCGAACTCTTCCTACATTTATTATGGTTTCCAAGTCTGCTTCTGACTCCTCTAATTCTAAACTATCATAGGCAATCCTTACAGCTCTTATTTCCTCTCCTTGCTGTATGATTCCTCTTCCATATTCCGGTTTAACTATCTTCATCGCCTGTTCTATATACAAGTTGAACAGCATGGGCGACAGACTGCATCCTTGTCTTTCACCTTTCTTGATTTCTTTTCTTTCCGTGAAATAAAAGGGGGCGATTCTAAATTAAAACGAAAGCATAATTAACCTATACAATTCCAAGAAATGTTTTGTACTGTTTAACATCGCCCTTTATTGTCTCTAGATTTTGCAGCACATAATTAATCAGATGTGAGAGAAGACCGATGTAAATAAATACGCCCCCATACTGAGATAAATTAAAGTATGGTATATATATATGCACATTGTGCTTGCAAGGATTAGCTTAGGAATATCACTTTTTGATTCGCTCAACGTTTTAACAATAACAGATTGTTATATTACTTGAATTTAAGAATATTGATAAATAAATTCGTCCATTACAATATTACTTATATTTTGTGTCTTTGTGCTCAGTCACGTTATAGATTTTCGCCTGATGACATATCCTTATTCTTTTGTCCGACTATAATCCTTACTCGGATGGTACTGGGAAATTTTCAACACCATCGCCCATGTTACTTTCCCCCTTCCCCTTCACCCCGATTTTTAACAAATATTTGTTCCAAGATTTGTTTGATTCTCTCCACGCTTTTAAAATATAAATGAAGAATCTGGTTTCGAGAGTAACCAATTTATTGATTTTTTTTAATGCAAAATGTGTGGTGTTCGTTGTTTACACCATCAAAATACTGTTGTACAATCAAACGAACAATAATAATAATAATAATGTATTTAATTTGAATAGAAATATAACTCAAATTAAGTTATAGTGGAAAACATATAAATTTACGATATCAATTTAATCATTAGCTCAGTCGGTAAAAGCAAAAATAATACTCTACGCAGCTTCTTAAATGGCTGCTGCTCCAGGGAACGCCGCGGGTGACGAACAACGATATAGTTGAAAATTAAATTCGCGAATCAGACGAGAATGGTTTGTGTGGAAAAAACCGAGGTAAATTGCCGTTACCGGATGTTAACAAGGGCCTGATGACGTCGTTCTTCGTTTTTGTTCGTATGCCGGTTGTTCCTTTGCTGGGTCACGTCTTCTTCATATTAAGATTCTCTAGCGCCTCTCCTTCAGATCAAATGTTGTCTTTTTATTTTCTGTACTCCCACCAAATGAATCTCCTTTCTTAAATGTGCAGAAACTAAATTTTATACATGTCGCCTTGTTCTGCCACTGCTTCGTCTCTCCCTAGCGTCTCTCTCCCTCTGGCAGCCTCTCTGCAACAACTGTCCAATCTAATCTACTCCAGGCCATCAACAATGTTGCAGACGGTGACGTTTTCCCGCCTACTCGGCCCCACCAAGCCATTCTCGTCTTCCGTCCTGTATACGTAAATAACAAAAACTAAATTTTTTTTTTGCTTTACCCGACTGTCATGAAGGGTCATGAATCACCACACATGTATAATAATGATATTTATTTGGGTTGTGGTTTCGAGACATCTAAAGACATCTTGTCAATTCATGGAAATGAATTTAAGAAAGTATTGGCGGCTTACTTATGTAACATATCTAAATATATAGTCAGGGCCTTCCGGGAAGATACGAGGTGATTTCTTCTTGACTCTGGGGCACGTTTCTTTTCTGTCAGCGATATAAAATTGAGACTTCTATGAACAACTTTGATATCAATACAACAGTCTCTGGATTTCTTACTCTCACAGAGTAATTATAGAGGTTTTCTGTAGTCTTTGGCGTTGGACCAATATCTCAACAATTCCTGCCATTGTTCATCAACATCTTCAGCATAGGAGGGAATAGATTGGTGTCCAAAACAGAGGGAGCCACTTATAATAAATAGGAGCACTAGAAAAGAGATTAGGAAGTAGAGTAATGAAACCTCAGGGGCTGATTGTCGTCTCCAGGTAAACAGAGTCGGTGTTTCGCTTCCCCCGAATATAAATGGCGGATTTCAAGTGTCGGTAGTGAAGTGAACTGCTTTGTAAGGCCGCATACGAATGGCGGATAATTGTTTCGCCTCACACACACGCGTTGCCCCTTTACTGGGGCGACGGTTAAAATAATTACAAGACGCCGCTTCCGTGCAAAACAAGGATCACGGGATTAGTATGCAAGACGCCTCTGGGTACACCAGACGAAAATTAAACCCCATCCATTACTTTTACCCAGAAAGAAGGTCGAAGGAAAGGATTAGAAAACGATACGACGATAGAAAATAAACAATAATTTTGGAATATGATATTGTGGTTCAATTTTATCCCTTTGGCTATACCGAAAAGGTTTTGTTCAATAGTTAATTGTTATTGGTCTTGAAAATTTTGCCTATAAAACCCAGGATATAAAGGATTTTGAAGACAACAGGAATAAATGTAACGAGAATAAATTAATATATACAACAGGCGATTACATATATTCACATAATATTCACAGAAGGCAGTCAGCAGTAATTAGAATTGAACTCTCCAAGAAAAGAAAGCACAAAATAAAGAAAGGCGCAACACAAGAATGTCCATGCTGTTTAACATATGAATAGAACAGGTGGTTGAAAAAAAGGTAAAACAGAATATAGAAAGGGAATCATACTGCAAGGAGAGAAAATAAAAGCCCTTCGCTTTGCCGATGATTAGGGAAGTCAAAAAAAGACTTGTAAACCACGATAAATGGCATGAACGTGGACCTAATATGAGGATTAATAGAGGGAAAACCAAAGTATTGGAGAATAGTGTGCGAGATTACTTATGAAATAATTACTAAAAATATTTGCATGCAGCGTAGACGGTAGGACGTGCAGAAGAAAAAGCGAATAGTAGCTTCAGAAAAGTGTGGTGCTATAGGAGAATCAGATGGGTGAATAAGAATAAGAGAAGAAATTTGATTAATAGGCCACGTTTTGAGACATGAGGTACAATAACACAAGAGTGAGGCCAAGGATGGAAACGCTAAGAACGTTACGGGATGTGGTAGCTATGTGGAAATTGAAAGGCTTGCACATTGTAGCTTAGCGTGGAGGATTTTCTTCAGACCAGACTTAGGACTAATTAGCACACAACAACTACATGGAGAAGGTAATTTACAGAACTGTAGTCAATTTTAAGGCGATGAGGCTGAAAGATCCTGATGGAGATTGAATTGAAAGGCTGAATTCTGGTTAATTTAATCTGTTTGAGAGGAAATAAACAACATAGAAATATTTTAAATAATTGCTGTAATTATGTCCGAGGTTATTTATGGCAGTTGAAACATTAGCTACTAGTATATAACTAAGAGTTTCGCCTGCAGCGCAGGCAACACATTCGACGTGTCATTTGTACGGAACGTCTAAGTTTCAGGGGCTTTACAGGAATTTTATGTTAAAAGCAATTTTACTTCTTTTAATAATGCGAGAATAAGCAGCTAACCAGCTTTACATATTCATCAGTTGACCTTATGAGATTACGTTGACAGATATGATATGAAGTACCTTGCACTTGCGCTGCCTGAAGACGATGGCTGCGAGCGTCGCTGTCGCCGCCATGCACAACGCCTGGACGCCGAGGACGACGGCGCGGATGAGACGCGCTCTGTCGCCCCCGCAGGCCGCCTCCGCATCCCCACACGGGACGCACCTGAAACACGCACAACAGCCTTCCAAAATTCTTCCGAAATTATTGAGTTTATTGTGAGTCCTTAACAGGACGTACGCGACTTTATGTGCAAGCACACATAACTTGGAGTGAAAAGACGCTCCTCAGTCCACACCTTTGGGATTTATCGTCCTAAGACAGAGCTGTCGGACTTGGTAGGAAGGGCGCGTCATCATCTTAAAAGCACATTCCTGAGTCTGCAACACTTCCTTGCTCATTTAATATTCTTATCTGCTGCAATAATCAAGACCAAGCTTTCCACCCTGGACCACGCACCTCTCAATCCTGCTCTTAGTTATCACACACACACACACACTATATCTGTCACTCACCCTCCAAGTTGCTCTACATCTATCATCATAATCATGAAGCCTACATCTAAATGCTTGGAAAACAACCTGCGAGTTATCAATATGTTTTATTATTATTTAATTTACTTCAATGGATCGGACAAATTACTCTCAAAAGAAAAGTATCTACCTTAGAATTTGGGATGAACCATTCACCCCACTCACCACAGATGTTTGGGGCAAATACCAGGCCTCGAGACGAAGTCTCAACAATTTTAGGAATCCGAGACCGGCGCTAAACCTCGCTTGCCAAGTCTCCTTATGAACGGTGAAAAGAGTTTAACCTCTGGAGTGTGAACCTCGACTGTCTGCACTATACACAATACTTTCCTAACAGCGCTGCTCAACCATTTGGGAATTGCCATCACTTCATTTTATAGCGAGTTTGCTGCTCAATGTCCTCACTCCCACAAAGTCATTATTCATGTATAAATAAGTCTTTTTTAAAGTGTAAACGAACTTTATTTTATACCGTTCACATTATTCCACCCTCGTTGTTTATTGTAGTTTTATCTTCTGCAGCCCATACATCTCAGAGAATTCAATCAATTTCGTCTCCCAATTCTTCCTGTTTTACGTAATTCATAGTTTCATACACCACATCATGTCCATTACTGTCGGGATTTCCAATGCCTAGATCCATTCACATTGGTGACGGATAAGAATAAACAGAAGTGTCCATGCAATTTGATGTCTTTCTAACAAGGCTTGTTTACCATTCGAAACTTTGCTTTTCTCACGCGTCTTGCCTTTGACCTTTTCCTTTCATTTCTACCTGCCGCGGTGATATAATAATAATAATAAACAGTTTATTACGTTATCCCTAGATTAATTTGTTTTATTAAACTGATATATAGCAATTAAGACAAGCTGAAACCCGTCGTTGTGACGGGGAGGGAGAGGGAGAGGATGAGGTGTTAGGATGAGTAGACAGATTTATAGCCGCTGAATAATTGCCGCGATTCAACCTGTTGGAGTTGTTGATGGAAGGTGCGGGGGTGGAGGAAGTATTTTATTCAGAGGAAGGTCTTGTTTGCCGAAGCACAACACTCTGCGTCCCACATCCATTATTCTGTCCCTTCCGGGTTGTGTAACATAACCTTAAAGATCTCCTCATCCCTTGAAGAAAGGAACAACTAATACTAAACTCAAAAATTCAGGACCTTCGTTCAGAAAATTTGCTAAAGAAAAATTGTTCTTTATAAAATTTGGCTTATCTTGTATCGTACTACAGAATTTTTAAAAAATATTTTAACGCTTTTCATTCCCGACGCTTAATAAAATACGTCATATTATCTCTATTCCTGTGAAGCTGTTGTGTAAACTGTAGAAACACACAAGAAATGTTATATAAATTTTGATCATCATCAAATGTAAAATTTTTACGTTCGAAATAACATTGAAATAAATAAGTGGGGCTGTAATTATTTTAAATGATAAAAATCATATTTCGATAGAAATAATTTAACTCTATATTTATTAATTGATACTACACAATTTATGAACCATTTTTAAGCCTGTTTTTTCTTAAAATTTACAATATACTATTAGAACAGTATTTAGAAAAAATTATTACTTATAAACTAACATTTAGCAAAAAATGAGATCTATTCCCGGGCTTCCTCATAGAAACATATTTAGAAGTAAAAACCCTATTCGGAATTGGCACTGCCAGGAAATCGGAAGAAAACGGATTTCTTCTTTGCGGCTGGAACTCGCCGCTCGACCTCAGATCTCGTGCCGTCCCCCACATTTACCTGTCGCGATTCTCCTTGTCCGCTGCCACGATCAAGAAAATTCCGCCATGGATCATCCAATTCACGACTACGCATCAGGTGAATAGTCTCTAGTTACTTCAGTCTCTGTCTCCCTCCCCCCCTCTCTTCTCCTCGCCGTCAATCAGACTCCCAGTCTCTCTCTCCCCATCTATCACCATAATCATAACTGCCAACATCATAATGCCCCAAAAATAAATTTTCAACCGTTTTTAATAAATTTTCTCCGCTCCATTATTTAGTGTCGTTAGGTGCTGGTTACAAAAATCCTCTCTAATCATAAGTATTTGTATTAAGAATTTGGGAGGAACCATTCCTCCCACTTACAACCGATGTTTGAGGGTAAAATACCAGGCCACGCCACAGCCATGTGTCACGACGTCACCACGATTTTAGAAATCCCAGACCGGCGCCAAACTGTCTGGGGTTTTATTACCCGTGTCTGAAACATCCTTCAGTTTCTCTCAGCATTTGATTTTGTAGCCTCAAATCCGGTACTGAGTTACGTCCAACCACCACCACGACTAGTTTACACTGTCATCAGATTATCTTTAATTAAATGAATTTGTAAATGTCGGAACTTCCGCACAATTTAAATCTATAAAGAGAGTCGTAACTGGGTCACTTGATTTTATTGAGACTTCTATCATAGCTTTCTGTACTTGACATACTATTCAAACAAAAAAATAAATAAATACCTGAAGATGAATAAGACGAAACAACCAGGGTAGTGTCGGAAAACGTCTTTATAGTTATAGTTATACGGAAACTGAAAAGGCTTGTGCAAGATAGATTAGCATGGAGGGTTGCATGAGACCAGTCTTAGGACAACAAGAGAAACAATGAACTTCATAATTAAAGTGAGTTTTCTCGTTTGGGGTGTTATGGATTTCCCTAGTAAAGCTTCCACCAGTGGAAAACCTCTCTGCATCAATAATCAAGACGAAATATTGAAATGTGGATGAAAGAGTTCCGCCGCGACAGGAATGTAGGAATATTTTATGGAAAGCAGACGCCGATGGCCGCGGGTTTTACAGCACAGCTGCGTGAGAATTTTAGGTAAATAAGTTGAAAACGGTTTGAGGGGGATCCGAGGGAGCGCTGAGGACGCTGAAAGCCGCCTCAAGTGGACCATTTCCCCTGCCTTTCTCTCATTAAGTCTCTTCCCTCATCCCATCCCTTGCGGTTTCTTCATTTATCTTTTAAAAAACCTATAGTCTCGATACTACTTGTTGCTTCGGCGTCAAGTTTTGAAAGGACGACGACAGGTATTTATATCTTCAGCAGTAGTTGTTCCTGCCAGTTAATCACTAGTCATATTCAGTCCTAACACTGCTCTGATGCGTGCTAACCTACCTTGCGCAAGCCTCTTCGTTTATCAGACACACACTCTGCCGTATAACTACCACATCCCACATCCTCCCGAATCTGGATTCCATTCGTGGCCTCCACCTTCTCTTGGTCTACTAATCCATCCCTTCTCTTACTCAACGTCCTCCATATTGTTTGCTCTTCTCCTATTCTACTTCGTTAGTGATTCTATCCACCCATCTCGTTCTCCTACAGCACCACATTTCAAAAGCTTGTATTCTTCTCCTTTCTGGAACTCCTATCGTCGTCCACGTTTCGCATCCATATAACGCCACGATCCATGTCAGCATTCTTAGCAACGATTTCCTAATATTCACACTTATATCACCCGTAAGTAAATTCCTCTTCCTTGCCTCTGCTAACCAACTCTAGTTATTACGCTTCCCAAGTAGTAGAATTTCTTAACGTCCTTCAAAATATTCCTTCCTAATCTAACAGCCTTTGTTATTCCACTCTTTCTCATACTAAACTCAATCACCTTTGTTTTCCCTCTATTGATCGTCATATTGAACTTTTTCTCCATGAGACCATGTTAATGCCATTCATTACGGTTTCCAAGTCTTCTTCTGATTCCCCTAATACCACAATGTAATAGGCAAAGCTTAGGGTTTTTATTTCTTCTCCTTGCAGTGTGATTCCTTTTCCGTATTCCCTTTTAACTTTCTTCGTCTCGTGTTCTCTACAGGCTCCGTCCTCGGCTTGATTTCTGCATTCTATTTTTGATATTCAATTGTAATTACAAATGACTGCCTTCTGTATGGTATGGGTAACTCTTGTTTTTGGATATTGTATTCCTGTGATCTTCAAAATCCTTAATAGTGTGTTCCTGTTCACATTATGAAAGGCTGTTTCTGAACCTAGAAATTCCACGAACGTAGGCCGTAGGTCTTCAAATTAAGCCGCATAGTCAATATTCCTTCTCTTGTCCCCACATTCTTCCTAAAACCAAACTGATCTTCTCCTAACTCGCATTCTATTTGACGTTCCATCCTCCTATATACTATTTTCGTTAATACACGCATTCTAGAGATAGTAAACTAATTTTCCTGCAGAATTCTTCCGTATCGGTATAATTATGTTTTTACTAAAATCTTATGACATTTTTGTGTTTCGTATATATTTCGTAAACTGTCCTGACATTTCCTCTCATCAAGTCTGCTCGAAAGTCGACGATTAGTTAATAACAATAAATTTTAATTTATGTTTTTTTTAAAAATTTATTTAACTCACGGTATTTATTGAATTTCTCCCTTACATTTTAAATATAAAACAAAATTCCTCACATAGTTAATAATTAGTAAAGACAATTCATCACAATATATATATAAACTTTTTTTCGTAATTACTTGATATGTTCTAGGTTTCCAGGTTTGTTTCCTTTTCTTAGGAACAACTGGCACATGTTAAGGCGGACGTGTGTTTTATTACGCGAGTATGTTTTTTGAATAAATTCACGGTTTATTCCTGTTATTTCAATTTTTTCCTTCCCAATTACATATTGACGCCAAGGAGGATGTAGTATGTTGATGTATAATATTTCTGAGGGAGGCAGGTTTTAAAATCCGATTACGTGAAGATCTGATATGACAATATTTTTAATTACGGGGCCTGGGTTATAAATATTTGGCGCGTCGCCGAGACGAAGGCAATTTCCGCGTCACGTCGCGATTCCATCTGCGCGTGTCTGGAGGATTAGAGAGAGAGAGAGAGAGAGAGAGAGAGAGAGACGCTGCTCTCTCCTCCCTAAAGGGCCCGGGCGTCTCTAACGAGACGTCTTCATTACCGAGGCAGACGGGGACGCGAGGTGAAGGGCGTCTTTGACCTCGGCAAGTGATTTATGGAGGACAGAGGCCAAACTGGGAGCGAGAGGGTCATCAGACACCACGTTCCTATAACTTGCTTCTTAGCGCCTCACTGCTAATGTCTTTGATCCTTTTCCTCTTCTGAATTTCATCTTCCACTGCTCTTTTAAATGAATGAATAATCTTCAAGGAATTCAGAATGACTCATTAAGAATTATTTATTAAGGTTTTCAAATTCTCAAAATGTTATCCCCATATACTTTAAAAAAAAGGGAAGTTAAAAATCAAATGAGGTGGCATATTTATCCTTAGTTAGACGAATTTTGGAATACAAGGCGGCTTCTTGGGATCCCTATAGAAAAAAAATCAAATAGAATCATTAGAGAAAGTTCAGAAATGGCTGTTAATTTTGTGCGAGTAGGGCCACAGGGTCATAGGAATGAAAAAGTAGAACAGCTAGGTTGGAAGAAAGGAGGGAGAAAGCAGCAAGGTTGCATTTGATATTCAAAGCTTACACGGGGCAAAAACCACGGATTGTAATCAGTTCCAGTTATAAAGGTAGATGGGATCATCAATTCAAAAGTCAAATGTAAAAAGAAAGAAAAAAACAGATGTTGGCAAATTCTCATTCCTAAATAGGAACATCAACCGACCGGAATAATTTACCTGTGGGAATGTTTGGAGGAAGGAAATCCTCGTCAGGAAAATAAATTCAGGACAAATCTCAAAAAAACATGTGAAATGAAGTGGGTATTTTGAATAATGTAAATGTAAATTCGAATTTAAAAATTAAAGTGAAGTGAAAGTTAAGATAATATAATTCTTGTAGTGTTTCTAGTTCTTCTTTCAGGGCTATAGAAAAATTTTAAAGTACTGTGATTTTTTTCTTTAAATTAGGAGTATTTATGTTTAAGAAATTTCATTTTGTATCTGCCACCACCGGGACAACTGTAGACTAACAATAAATACAATATAAAAGCCCTGAGTAACGCTCTTCGTAAAACGCTCGGTCAACATCGGTTACGCTCGGCTTTAGCTCCGTCAAAGAAACGTCGCCGACACAGAGACTACAGTTCCACTTTATAGTAGTTATAGTCACTTATCCGCTAATAAATAACATACTTCAATATGTTAACCTATTTTTACAATAAAGAAAAAGACGACCAAAAAGTCAGCATATAAAGTTTTCAGTATTTATTCAATGGCGTAAATTTTACGCGAGAGGAAGTCTGAAAATGGAGACGAAACGTCGCTTTTAAACAAATAGTGCTGACTTTTTCGCCATCTTTTTATTTATCGTAAATTTTAATGTCAGAAAACTATGTTGTTATTTAACCTATCTTTGAAATCTGAAACTTAATGTCGTCATCGAAATAAATATCAAGTTTAAACTTTTCCTTCCATTAAATCCTAGCAGCGTTAATTCAGTAGACTCTTAACCTATTTGATGAACTGAAACTTTATTTTATTATACGAACACATGGAAGGATGATGAAAAAAAAATACCAAAGATTTTCTTAAATTTCTCGCAGATTTCAAACTAAATTTGCTCTAGAGAAACTTCTAAAACCAAAACTAAGACTATTTAATCATTATGATGGATGAATTTCTTTTTGATCAATTACATAAGTGAGAATTTTCGATAAACTTGGTTATGTGCGTATTACAAAACTTATTTTTTAATTGTATGCTTTTTACATCGTAATGAAATTGTTGCAAAGCTGTTTCAAACCCCAATATTGACGTTAGAGGTTACACTTTCGTGTAGACGGCTGGAGATTGTAGAGGGAGTGAGTGAGTGATTGGTGACGTATCTCCTCCGTAATTACGAGTAGGCAAAAATTTTACGAGTATCACGACGAGTATCTATCTACAAATGACAAATAAAAAAATTTTCACATTACGTGTACCTGCGTCTGCTGTTAATAAGACGGGATATGGAGGAAGAGTTCTACACCGCTGCTTAAATCACAAATTAAATACTGCACCGGGCATAAATACTAACAATAAAGTTTTTTTTAAAAAAAGAATAAAAAAATTGTAACCAATGTAGCCACCAAAAAAACATTAAATTTTGTCTCAAAATTTTTAGTAAAATGTTTTATTCGGCGTGTAGAGTCTCCTTCAGTGAACCTGGCAATTTCCCGCAATTTACAGAGAATAAACAACATCGTTTGTATTTAATGTATTATAATCTTTTGACATATTGATATTCGATGTTTTTTATTAAAATGTTGTTTTCAGTACATTTTGGCTTATTTATACATTTATTTTAGACAATTTATGCTGACTGCTCGTTTTTTTTAAATGTGAGGATATTATTTATTAATGAATTTGAAAGACTGAAACTGGAGGGGAGACAAGGAGACAAAGGGACGGAGGATGAACCAATTTCTAAAGATGACGGGAAATTTCAACCATAAACGGATCAGCGAGTTAGAGTCGCGATGAATTAAGATCCCCAGGAAAAGAGTAGATTGGAATTAATTTTCTTTTCGCGGGGGAAAGCGTCTTGACCCAATTGCGTAGAGGGCTGTGGGCATACCAAGCAAGCAGGACCGTCCCTTGCATTTAAATGGCTATTTAATTAGTCGTGCGGCGCCGCAACTTCGCCATTAGTTTTAAATCAATGAGGCGGACGTGATGCCGAGCCGTGTTCAAATTCCATTTGGCTTCCATTCATTAAATACCGCCGCCGCCGCCTCGTCGATATCATCCTGTATTCTTTCCATCCTCTCGGCAACTTATCTCGCCATTCAGACACAAATTAGGTTCCCATTCAGGGCGAACGAAGCGACAGAAATTCAACTTCTCTCTCTCTCTTAAGCTAGAATTTTAATTTTTGATACACTTTTTCCCGTTCCAGAAACACTTTCTCCTTACCTATTTTCCAAAACGCTTCAATAACTAGTTAAAAGAATTAGAGAAAAGGTTATAAAGGCGAATTTAACAAGCCCTAAACCTTTCATGTACACACTATAATGAATTGAATCCCGTTGAAATATAATCTGCTGCTTATGATATGCAGGCAAAAAATAAAAATCTCAAGAAAAAAAATTTAAAAATTGTTAGATACCACCGTATTCCAAACCCTGACCTCACTCTTGTATTTTCTTCTCTCTAACGCTAAGACCTTCATGCCTATTAATCTATCCCTTATGTGGTGTTCGTTTGGCTTACACCAACAAAAATATTTTTGTACAATCAAATTGTTAAATAATAATAAAAAAATGTATTTAATTTGAATATTCCATTTAATTATAATATTACGTTATCAAATTTCCAGAAGAAATCTAACTCAAATTAAATGTTAGTGAGAATATAAATTTACGAGTAAAATTTAATCAAATTGGCTCAGTCGGTAAAGCAAAAAAGAATAATCTACGCAGCTTCTAAATGACTGCCGCGGGTGACGAACAACGATATAATTGTATTAAAAATCGCGAATCAACGAGAATGGTTTAAGTGGAAAACCGGGTTAAAATGCCGTTACCAGATGTTAACAATGGCCTGGTGACGTCGTTCCTGGTTTGCCGTGCAGGATGTTCCTTCGTCTCCTCTAGCGCCTCTTCTTCAGCTTAAATCTCTATCAAAATGTCCTCTTTTTGTTTTCCGTACTACAAAACAAAATCTTCTTTCTCGAACAATGGCGAAATTAACTTTTCTGCATATTGTTTCCTCCACTGCTCTCTCTCTCTCTCTCTCTCTCTCTCTCTCTCTCTCTCTCTCTCCCCGACCTTCTCAGGAGAGCTCCCCGAACCAACTGTTGAATCTACAATCCACTCCAGGCAATCAACAATGTTGCAGACGGTGACGTTTCCCGCCTACTCGGCCTCACCACCAAACCATTCTCGTTTTCCGTCCTGTGTACGCAAATAACAAAAAACTAAATTATTTTTGCTTTACCCGATGAATGTAAGGGTCATGAATCACCTTTTATTCTTCTCTCTTTACCTATCCTGCTTAGAACCTCCCTTTAGTGTTTCTATCCACCCGTCTCATTGCCACATAGCAGCACATTTGGAAAGCTTCTATTCTTTTTCTGTTTACATTTCCTACCGTCCACATTTAGCGCTCATATAAGACCTTCAACACATATTCGTAACTAAATTAATAAAAACATAAATGTCTGATTTTAAGTTTACAATAAATAAAAAGTCAACCAAAAAGACACAAAATAATTTTTCTATTAAATAATTAATTATTCAAAAATAACGTTTCATCCAACTTTGAGGACTTTTTCAGGTCGCGGAAGGTTGTCAGCGACACCAAATTTCTCAGCGGAAACAGTCCATCCATTCATAATTTACCTGAAGAAGTACGCAATGTTGGATGAAACGTTTCATTTGTATAGTTTAATATTAATTAAATTATTGCCGACTTGTCATTTATTGTAAATTAAACTGCTTTGGTTTTTTTTGGTTCCTACAGGCACGCAACACACACAACATGCACCTGCGTATAGCGGCATATGTATCAGGCGCTAATCCTAATACACTAATTGTTTTTCCATCTCAATTTTCTAAAAATCTAATCGAGTGAATTTTATTTCCAAGGAAACTGCGGGAGATACTCCAGTTTGAAAAAAAAGATGTTATTGCAGTCAACGTCCTGATAAGATTACAAGGAAACGAAACCCTCGAAAGGTTTTATTTATACCTGAGTAACATCGAGAATGAAATAAAAAATTCTGTATTACAGGAGATAAAATTTGATTCCACACATGAAGGAAGGTATAAATGTAGTAAAATATCGATCGCTTGGAGAGTCACGCACCGTTTTTTCCACTAATATATTCAACGGAACAAACTTTTGGACGTAAATATACCACCGGGAAAGTCATTGGGGTCGTAAAAAAGGATTCCCGGGCAAAGGGAAAGCTGAAGAGTTCATCCACAAACAATGTGCTGAATTTTATCTTCCCCAAAAATATCTAAGAATAGGACAACTACATATTTGCGATTCCTAAAAAGGCTATGAAGACCATGAGAACCAGTAATAAGCGAATCTTAGAGACGAGACAACAATACAAACAGTTTTCATTTAAGTTCATTGACGTTTCCGTTATAGTTATTTTCCTATTTACATCTACATTGTGCATTTCTTTATCCTCTTCTTCTCATTATTACTCCTGCTTCCACGGCTATTATAATTACTACGATAATTTATTTTTGGTGCATTCGATTTCAAGATGATAATTATATTAAAACACTTTACATTTATTTCGTTATCATATTCTTACTAAGACTCTCCATTAAACCACCATTTTATTCCTCACAAAATTCAATTCGTAAACACTCTCATAGAGTCCTTCATGCTCCTATACCTTATATGACTTATATCCTTGTATAATTAACACTGAAATAATCATCCCAGTCTTCCTCAACTTATATTATTTTATGAACGCCCTAAATTAATTTCAGCTAATTACGTAACTTAAAATTTTCGTTCAGAATATTGTATCATTTGCTAACCTATCCTGTTAAAGCCTTTTTCATTTCTGCATAACTACCACTTCCTCACATCCTCCATAATCTGCTCAGCGTATTCCATCCTTTCCATCCCTCTTCTGTTCACTTTACTCTAATGCTCAAACCCTCAGGGCCCGAAAAGGTTGCCTATTAATCTATCCTCCATATTGTTCGCTGTTCCCCTATTCTGTTTATAAATTCCTGGTGAGTTACCTTATCCACCCATCTCATTCCCCTATAGCACCACATTTCAAAGGCTTCTATTCTTTTCCTTTCCGCAACTCCTACCGTCCACGTTTCGCTCCGATATCACGCCACACTCTATACCAACATTTCCTAATATTCACACTTATGTTACCCGTAAGTAAAATCCTCTTCCTTGCCTGTGCTATCCTACTCTAGTTATTACGCTTCCCAAGTAGCAGAATTCCTTCAAAATATTCCTTCCTAATTTAACAGCCTTTGTTATTCCACTCTTTCGCATACTAAACTCCATCACCTTTGTTTTCCCTCTATTAACCATCACATTGAACTCTTTCTCCAGGACCACATTCATGCCATTTATTATCATGGTTTACAGGTATTCTTATGGCTCCTTTTATACTACAATATCATCGGCAAAGCGTAAGGGTTTTTATTTCTTCTCCTTGCAGTATGATTCCCCTTTCCATATTCAGTTTTAACTTGCTTCATCGCCTATTCATAGAACATGAGTTAAAGGGCACGGGCGACAGACTACATCCTTGGCTTACTCCTTTCTTGATTTCTGCTTTATTTTCCTGACATTCTAGTCTTATTACAGCTGACTGCCTTCTTTAGAGATAATTTATTAAGAGCTTATAATTTTAAAAAATTGTTTAAGAATACCAATGGCTGTTGTAGGGTTTTTGGCTACCATAATTTTTTTTTGGTTAACAGGCTACATGAGGGTGATCCTGAAACAGGCAACTCCCCTTTAATAGCATAGGAAGGGAATTGAAAAGGGGGGGATGCGGAAGGTAGAGCAAGGTAGCCAAGGGTTAACTAGGGCCCCCGGGCTATGGTTTAAGGATCCTACCCTCGTGGTGTTTCACCTAAAGAGATGCAGGGAAAACCCTAGAAAACCTGCATCAGGTAGGTCGGGCATTGGGTACTATTCTCACGCCCTTCCCTATGAATGACGGGAGACGAGTTTGCTGTGGGGACGCAGCATTCCCTTCTCCGTGTCTCCACCAGTTTCAGGAGGCAGTTGGCCGACTGATCCAATGGGATCAGCGGACAACTCTTGCCATATGCCCAAGGTCTTTGACCCCGGTACATATACCTCCTAAAATAGGTGAAGGTGTCTCGGCATGTGAGAACTTTGATAAAAAGTACCCAGAGAGAGTGCAGGAGGCATTCCCGACATGATCAGGTGAGCCCCGCAGTCACTCTGGGCTGAAGCGCCTGCTTGGCTACCATATTTAATTGTATAATATTATAATTATTATTACTTGACTGGCTGACTGAAGGAGACTGTACAAAGCGTTGTTTTCCAGGGCATGAGAGAGGAAGGAGAGAGACCATCGCTGCTCCGCTGCTCCGAGGTTTCTCCCCCCCCTTCCCCTTCTCCTCCTCTTCTGGGAAAAACTTTTCTAATTGCGACGGCCGAGGCGTCGGCGCTGCTGTTAGAAATGTTTACCGTCGAGGAGCCAATTTGCCTTCGCGAGCAGATGTCGGATAAACAAACTGAGATAAAATCATTCGGAAGTTTATTGGCGCGGGAGTGTTTGGGTTTTCTAATATTCGCGGCAAACAAACTCCCTCCCTCCTTCCCTCCTTCCCTCCCTTCCAGCTTCCCTCTCCCCCTGGCTGTTATTTTTCTGGCTTTGTTACCTAATGGGTGGGACCTGCTAATTACCACGTCACTTATTCAGGCAGGCTCGCCAACTTCCGGAGACAAACTTTTAGCAGGTCGCGCTGCAGATTACGCCCTTTCCTCCCTCCCTCTCTCTCTCTCACCCTCACCACGGTTATTAAGAAACTCTTTCTCACGGACGAGTCAAGGCTCCGCCAATGGGAACAAACTAATTATGGAAACATTTCCTACTAGGTTTAGAAAAAAATACAACACATATTTAGAAACTCAAAAAATAAACTAATTAATAGAATATTTTACTATAAATAAATGCAGAGAAAAATTAACATAAATTTTAAGGTAAAAAAAATTACGAACCTTACTCTAATTTTCATAAACCTATATAACGTTGTAATAGAAATCTCAACCACATCTTAGATAATAACAACATAAATGGGAAGGATATTACGATGTTGTGGTGGTATTCAGTCCTAAGACTGGTCTGATGCAACTCTCCCTGCCAACCTATTCTGTGCAACCATTTTAATTTCTACAAAACTATCCCATCCCACACCCTCCCTAATCTTCACCTCCCTCTTCTCTTCTTACCCCTGTGGTGTTCGTTTGCTTACACAAACAAAAATATTTTTTGTACAATCAAATTGTTAAATAATAATAAAAATGTATTTAATTTGAATATTTAAATTTATTATCAAATTGTTAAATAATAATAAAAAATGTATTTAATTTGAATATTCCATTTAATTATAATATTACGTTATCAAATTTCCAGAAGAAATCTAACTCAAATTAAATGTTAGTGAAAATATAAATTTACGAGTAAAATTTAATCAAATTGGCTCAGTCGGTAAAGCAAAAAGAATAATCTACGCAGCTTCTAAATGGCTGCTGATCCCGGGAACAACGCGGGTGACGAACAACGATATAATTGTATTAAAAATCGCGAATCAACGAGAATGGTTTAAGTGGAAAACCGGGTTAAAATGCCGTTACCAGATGTTAACAATGGCCTGGTGACGTCGTTCCTGGTTTGCCGTGCAGGATGTTCCTTCGTCTCCTCTAGCGCCTCTTCTTCAGCTTAAATCTCTATCAAAATGTCCTCTTTTTGTTTTCCGTACTACAAAACAAAATCTTCTTTCTCGAACAATGGCGAAATTAACTTTTCTGCATATTGTTTCCTCCACTGCTCTCTCTCTCTCTCTCTCTCTCGCCCCGACCTTCTCAGGAGAGCTCCCAGAACCAACTGTTGAATCTACAATGCACTCCAGGCAATCAACAATGTTGTAGACGGTGACGTTTCCCGCCTACTCGGCCTCACCAAACCATTCTCGTTTTCCGTCCTGTGTACGCAAATAACAAAAAACTAAATTATTTTTGCTTTACCCGATGAATGTAAGGGTCATGAATCACCACACCCCACAAACTTTCCTCTAATCCTAATTTTAACAAGACCCTCGTGTCTCATAAACGTGGCCTATTAATCTATAATTTTAACAAGACCCTCGTGTCTCATAAAGGTGGCCTATTAATCTATTCTTCCAAAGCACCTCCTCTTCCCCTATTTAGCTTACAACTTCCTCTTTCCTTACTCTACCTACCCATCTGATTTTCAGCATTTTCAGGAAATACTGGAAATAAAAATCATTATGAAGTTACAGAAAGCAGGGTAAAAGGGTAAAAAAATGAGGAATGTCTGAAAATAAAACCAAACGAGATGAGATAATCAAAGACGGATGTTGGAACCTCACCACATCATATACTATTTGCAGACGCCCAAATAGTAGGAGAAGGAGTAGAGGCCGACGCAGAATATATCAAGACAAAACATATATAATCCAAAGTGACTGTAAATGAAACTAAAACTGAATATATTACAATATTAATTATTATTATTACTACAGGTGGGAATTTTTTTTGGTAGCAGTCATGATAAAATAAAATATAACTACAAAGATAAATTATAAAAAAAATTACAGAAGTAAAACACAGTTTAAATATATTTCTCGTCAATTTTTTTTTACAAAATAAGCACCTAACTGTTCCAACGTATTTTTGATAATAGTAACGCCAAAAACTAAAAATTAGGACAGGCTCTGCTGAAGTCTGAAACAAATATGAATAATCAGAAGCGACTACTGATAGAGGAATGAACTTCTAACAAAGAAGCATGTAAAAGTAATAGACCGAGCATAAATTACTATAAGCAAATTAAACAGAATAGGGAATAAATATCGGAAGGAAAACGAAGAATCAGAGGATAGGTTTTTTTTAAAAAAACAGGAAGGAAATAAATTAAACAGACAGAAACACTAAGCTGTCGAAAAGCAATTCACAAACAGAGCTTGGAGACTTTGCAAACCATGACTAGACAAGCAAGAATATCTAAGCCGCGGAAGTAACAGAGGAACGATAGTATGGACACGAAACAGAGGAATTTAGGGATCATAAATGGGTGAAGGAAATAAGAACCACATCCAAGAAATAAAAAGAGGGAGAACGCCAGAAGACAGACTTAAGATATTCAAAATTGTTATTTGAGAAAAGGTAATGGAAAATTCATAACGGAAATTTAGGAACGCTTGGAGAAAACGACAGAGAGAAAACACTTAACATCCCTCCCCCCCAAGTCTCTCTCTTCCTCTACGTATACATTGTTTGGTAATAAATTCTATTTAATTTCATATTGAAAATGTGAAATTTAATTTAGCAGGAGTCTTTTTAGGACTGTAATTAAGCTACCGGAGCTGTTAGGTCAGTTTCACAAGCCTTGTTCTTTCTTATTTTAATTGAAATTTGTTGTGAGAGTATATATATTTATTTATTAAAGATTTGTTTACAGCCATATCAACTGCTTGGGTCATTAGCGACTTTTTACTTTTCAACTATTAACTACTTGACCAAAATTCGAACCCTGGACCTCCGTGATTCAAAAAAAAATATTTTCGTAGGCTTTCCTCATTCTACGACCAAAAGAAGACGAAAGAAATAAATCGACAAGAAATAGCGGAATCAAAAAGGCACAAGACTGATTTATGGAGCGTAATAAATAATCCAGATAACAAAGTACTAGAAAAATTCAAGTAACTCTTGTCGTCAGGGAAGTAATTACGTGGGTGAGGAACACAACACGTTGGTGGGTCTCGGAAAAGATCACACTAAATATATATGTCACCCGACTGGAGGAGCCGAGGATCCAGATGGACATATGCGGATACATGTGTAATGAAGCACGGCTTACGTCGATCCTCGCGCAGATGAAATGGCGGCGGAATAATTGATCACGATCGCTGTTTCCCACAACAGGAACACGGAGACGTTCACCAATCATGAGACAGGGCGGATGAGTGTATCAATGACGTACCGTGATATGTCAACAGCCTTTCCGTTTTTAATTTTCCAATTCCCTTTCACTTGCTTCAGCCAATCTCCTTCTTGGCTCAAGTTGTTATTTTATTCACCCATTTATGATATCCCATTTCTTTTTACACGCCCACACCACTTCAATCGTCTTTCCTCTCTCACTTCCGCACTTTGCTTCTAACCTTTCCACTGCATAACTATTTCTAAGTTCTCACGACGTCTCTGTTTCCCTGAAAAGAGATCGTTACCTGAGGAAAGTGAGGTTGGATGGTCCCTGGAGAACTTCCTCCACCTCAGAGCGAAGCAAGGTGACGCCTCCCGAAGGTTCCTCTGGAGCCACGTACCCGGGCAGACAGGAGCAGGTCAGGTTCTCCCCTTGCACCGACGAACACTGAAACACACACACACGTGAAATTAAATATGGCGGCGCAATTCCCTTGTCCCTATGACGTCACAGACCTACGCATCTGTTCACGTTTGTGCCCATGGGGGATTCCTCCAAGGTTTTAAGACAACTTAGGCTCTGTAACTAATTCGGTTGCAAATTGTTTACATTTCTATTAAGACTGTACCAAAAAACATTCGTCCACTTTATTATATAAACCAGACAAAAGCTTCCTTGCGATTGAAATTTTTAATTAACTTACCTGAAATAAATAATCATCCACTCCCAGTCGAGTTCAAAAATGGAGGCTGAATAACGAATTAAACATGAATTTGGAACTTAATTTGTAAATATAAATCGTAATTTCGACAAAATAAAAGAAAATGTTGAGGTGAATTGAGTGCTTTAAGCTCACAGACAATTTGTCCATAATTTTTTAAATTTAAATACTGATGTATCAAGAAATTATTTGTATGTGTATATACGTTGTGACACATATAATTTTTCATTGTACATTTTATTTATCTAAATTAATTTAAAATATTAACCAAAGGAAGCAGAAATGCTTCAACCGAAGCTCAAGCAGGAGTGTATAGCTAATTTAGAAGAAAGACAAGAATGGAAAACCGTCGACCGTAAAATTAGCTAAACGCTCCTACTTGATATATTAAGCGTTCTGCAGGAAGTTTCCACAGAAAGCAGATCCTGAGACACATTTCTAGCGTGAACCCGGTAAAGAAACACAATCATAAACGTGAAGAAGCCTGGCAGGCGACTCGGCGAAAAAGCCAGGTCAGCCAAGGTCACCTTCTCCAGAATAAATAAAGAGAACAGTTTGACGCGAAGACTTTTAAAAAATTTCGCCATTAATTAAACAGTTGACCGTCGCCATGTCTCAGTGTTGCATGGAAAATGGTGGCTGATAGAAATGTCAGCACGACGGGCGCCACGTTCTCCCCTCGGTGTGAAGAAAAATGATCTTAAACGTGTGGTTTACTCGGCGTCTGGTTTACAGCCTTTTCTTTGAGGCCGACACATGATTGGTTGATGGGAAATTAATTTACCACTACGTTGCACAGACGAAACAACCGTTGAAAAATTGGTATTTCCGCACAGAGATAGTCAGTCGTCTGTGAAGCTCAACTCAGTAGGGTAAATGTTCTGCCTGGCGTCTCTCAATTCCCGAAAAGAGAAACACGGCCTTCCCCTTCCCCCACCTGTTTTTAAAAATGTTGTTTTCAGATTTTCCGTGATCACCGAGTCTAAATTATTCCCCCCCTCAGCCATGGTCCGTGTGCGAGAGAGTCTTGTTAAGAGGAGCGGCGGCCATGTTGAAGAGTTAAAGAGGCAGAAGTTAATATTCGCCCTCCGCAGATAATAAATTTCCCACTCGCGAGCGCGCGCAAGACAATTATTTGCAAGAGGTCGAGTAATGCTTGTGTTTCTCTCTCTCGTCAGCTTCCAAGGAGCGACCCTTTCGGAAAAGTAATTTACAGAGGCGAGAGGGAGAAGTGAGGAGAAGAGAAGAGAGGCTTGAAATACGAATATCTATTCGCGAAACTAATTCTGACTCTGGAATTGTCTCGAGATTAAACGCGAGCGCGCGACGGAAGGAAGGAACGAACCTGCGTCGCTCTTCAAAAGGAAAAACAAAGTGTGGAGGGAGAAGCCATAATCTGGCAGGATAAATTACAACGGGCGAGACGCGCGCGAAAATAATGATTAAGTCACGGACAAGAAAACCCTCCCACCCTACCTTCAAATTGAAAATTGAATTAATTTCCTCCTGAAATAAATAAAATTTCACTTCCAGCCGAGTTCAAAAGCGGGGGACGAATAACGAATTAAACACGAATTTGGAACTGATTTGTAAGCGTAAATCGTAATTAACGTCCAGATGTGATAAATGTATTTGCTAAATTACGAGGACGAAGGAAGGAGGGAGAAGAAGAAAAGATATTTCCTTGTCTGTAAAGCACAGACTGGGAAGAAAGATAAACCTTCATTAGGCCTCTCTCCCAGTAAAAGTTATCTTTGCAGTGTATCAATTATCTTTGTTAGTTAACATCTTTCATTGTCACTCGCTGTTGTTGTGGTATTAAGTTCCAAGATGCAACTCTCCATGCTTAAACTACATTGCGCAAGCCTTTACCACGTCCCATATCTTCGCTAATCTTCTAAACACATTCCATCCTTGGCCTCCCACTCCTGTTCTCTTCCCTCCTGTTGCTAATTTAACAAGACCCTGGGTCTCAAAACGCGACCTATTAATCTCCATATTTCCCTCTCTCTTCCCTTATTCTGCTTAGAGTTTCCCTTCAGTGTTTCTATCCATCCACCCATCTCATTCTCATATTTTCGAAAGCTTCTTTCTGTCTGCAACTCCTACCACCCACGTTTCGCGCCCAAATAACGCCACGCTCCATACCAAGACTTTTAGAAAATATTTCCTAATATTCATGCTCATATTATCCGTAAGTAAATTCGTCTTTTTTCCCCTGTGCTATTCTACTCTAGTTATTTTGCTTCGGAATGTCCCTTTTCAATCCAAGAGCCTTTCTTATTTCACTGTTTCCCATCCTACACTCCATTACCTTGGTTTCCCTGTATTAATCGTCACGATCTACTCTTCCTCCAGGATCACGTTCATGCCATTTTTCCGAGTCTTCTTGTGAGTCCCATAATACTACGATATCGTCGACAAAGTGTAGGGTTTTTATTTCTTGTCCTTGCAGTATCATTCTTTTTTCAATATTATTTTTCAACTTCTTCATCGCCATAAGCTAAACAGTATGGGGGACAGACTGCATCCTTGTCTTACTCCTTTCTTCAATTCTGGTTTCCTATTTTGCCGTTCGTTTACTGCTGTAGAGATTATGTATAAGACTCCTTTCTCGATTTTTATTCCTGACCTCTTCAAAATCCTTAATAGTGTGTTCCATTTCACATTATTGAAGGCTATTTTTGGATGTACAAATGCCTGTTTTTCATTATTATATGTTATGAAATTAGACGCAAAGTCAATATTGCTTCTCTTGTCCCTTACATTCTTCCTAAAACCAAACTGATCTTCTCATAACTCGCATTATATTTGGCTTTCCATCCTCCTATATACTTTTTTTGTTAATATTTTGCACGCATGGGATTCTAAACTAATTTCCCTGTGCTGTTCTCATCTATCAGCCTCAGTCTCCTTCCGATTTCGTAGAATTCGCAAACCATCCTGAACAGCCATGATATTGCTTCTTGTCAACTCCGCTGGAATGTTATCAATTCCTGGCGCTTTACAGGTCTGTCAGTCAAAACTCAAACCTTAAAATTTCTTCCATTACTGACCGATCTATATTTCCACCGTGATTCAGATTCCTTTCTCGATTTTTTATTCCTGATCTCTTCAAAATCCTTAATAGTGTTTTCCAGTTCACATCACCAAGGGCTTTTTCTAAATCTACTAATGCCTGTATTTTTTTTATCCTGTCTTCTAAAATTACGCGCAGAGTCAATATTGCTTCTCTGGTCTCTACATTCTTCCTAAAACCAAACTGATCTTCTCGTAACTCCCATTTTATTAGTCGTTCAATCCTCCTAACATGGCCTTTAATAGCAACAGAAGAGATTGTCTTTGAAATATTAATAACGATAAAGGAATAATAGTCTACCCTGTAAAGAATTTATTTTCCCTGCCGTGAAGGGAAATAAAACACGCGTATCACATACACAGGGGAAAGAAAAAATCACAGACACCTGTTGAATAAAACTTGTTGCTGATTACCCTAAAATTTCTCTTTTAATTTTTCAAGGGATGGGGAAGAGGAGGGAGGAGAGGAAGGACTGTCGCGACTAATTATTTTCTTTTTCCAAGTTGTTGTAATGAAGGCTGCAGCGAGACCTTGGCACGGCACGTGTAATTAATTCTTTGTGCAAAGCACGCGCAGATTTGAGATCAAACAACTCAGAAATTTATCGCGAGCGAGCGAGCGACAGAATATTATTTCCACGGAAAATCAATCGCCTTTGTGCGGCGCCACCGTCGCTCACGAGGAGGAGGAGACGACGACCAAGAAGACAAAGCTGCTGCTGCTGCTGCAGAGTGTAATTACAGGGAGAGGGACAAGCCCTTGTTTGGTAACCGACACCTGTAATTCATCCAGCTGGCGCCACTTATTCTTTTTTTTTTCTGGAGGGTTGTTGAGGACGGGAGGAAAAACATCCCCATCAACAGCAGCATCCAAGTTGTCATTTTGGAGAATTTATTCCTCGCTCCCCGCTTATCCTCATAAATGTATCAATTAACAATCTAGGTTTACTTGCAGACGATAAAGAAAGATTTTTATTATTATTATTATTGATAATAATTTACTTGACCTGTTTTCTAGATTCAATAACAGGTCTGTTTAACAATATTTTTCTTTTGTTGGTACATTTTTTTACATAGATATAAATATGTATGAATACAATAATAAAGTATATGCCTATATTTAAATTTGTTTTAGCATGTGTAAGATCATCATCTTTTTTTTTTCTTTTTTTCTGGTTAACAGGCTACACGAGGGTGATCCTGAAACAGGAAACTCCCCTTTAATAGCATAGGAAGGGAATTGAAAAGGGGGGATGCGTAAGGTAGAGCAAGGTAGCCAAGGGTTAATATATTTTAGCCTATTTTTACATGTATATGTAGGGCTGACCGTTGTTATCAATTGTCAGTATTATACTTAAAATTGAATTAAACTGTGGGGAGAAAATATTTTTTTTTACCAACAGCTTCATGTGGTTAATTACAAATTACCACTTTTCAGCACTTTGAAAAATTTTTTTTCACCTAAACTTCTTGAATAATTAAAAATTAATACTTTTATTTGAAGGAACTAGCATGAAGGTTATGTAAAAAAAATAATTGAAGACAATGTCTTAATATTTGTGACGCATAGAAGCTTTTTGGTACCTCAAATCCTGAAGCTGAGAAAAATTAATTTTTTTTGAAAAAAGTAATAATTTATTAAATTAAAACGAAACATTAAATTAAATTAAAATTGTCCTGCAGAATATATTACACTTTCCTTCTTTTGTTTGATAGTTTCTTTTTTTTCAGTTTACTGAATTAATAGGAATATTAATAAGAAAAAATTAGAGATCTTATTGTTTTAATTAAACGATTTTGGCCCATAATTCGGTCCCCGTGTCCCTTAACACCTTGTGACGCAGGCAGGCAGGCAGGCAGCTGGTCTTATTTCCCCCCTCTAGATGACTCTCGCTGAAGCCCTGAGAATAGTGGAATGTGAGAACGTCTCTGCAGCTGCTGCTCCATCATGACTACCCGAAGATTTCTCCGGGGAGACGGCTTCGATTTTAAAAGGGGACGCAGCGGAAATACAGATACCCTGGCCCTTGGGGTGGGTGAAGCCAGACACACTAAATTAAAACAGGGATGGGGTCAGGATGAACCCGACAAACAGGGAACCAAGCCTCAAAAACACTCTATTACTGAAATAAAATGTTTGTCGTTCTTCTTTCTGTGCCTCTCCCTTTTATATTTTCCTTTCTATAAATTTAGAGATGTTTCTTCACAGTTTAACACTCAATAATGATGATCCTACTGCTAGGAGAAGAAATAAAACCCCTACGCTTTGACGATGATATTGTGGTATTAGGAGAGTCAGAAGAAGACTTGGAAACCATAATAAATGGCATGGAACGTGATCCTGGAGGAAGAGTAGAACACGAGGATTAATAGAGGGAAAACTAAGATGATTGAGTGTAGTATGGGAAACAGTGGAATAACAAAGGCTGTTGGATTGAGAACACAACTCAGGGGTCCCGGGTTCGAATCCTGGCACAGACTTGGATGTTTATGTCGTCATGGTCGAGAGGACCGGGATTAAGGTTGCTGATGGAGAAATGATACACTGACCACGTTTCCCCCCAAATTCGGAATGTATCACGCCAGATGACAGTCCGCAGCCGCCTCGGTAGGCCTAGGCCCTCAACAGGGCCATTGGAAGAAGAAGAAGAAGATTGAGAAGGGATATTCTGAAGGAAGTTAAGGAATTCTCATACCGGTGCATCATAATAACTAGAGTAGGATAGCACAGGCAAGGAAGAGGAATTTACTTACCGCTAATATAAGTGTGAATTTTAGAAAATGGACTGTGACGTTATATGGGTGCGAAACGTGGACGAAAGGAGTTTGAGATGGAAAAATAATAGAAGCTTTTGGAATTTGGTGCTGTAGGAAAATGAGATCTGTGGATAGGGTAACTAACCAGCTAGCACTAAGGAGAACATGGGAAGAGCGAACAATATGGAGGACGGTGACCAAGAGAAGGGATACATCCATAGGCCACTTTTTGAGACACGAGGGTCTTGTAAAATTAGCATTAGAGGGCTGAGTGTGGGGGTAAAACACAAGAGGGAGGCCAAGGATGGAATTCGCTTAGCAGATTAAGGAGGTTGTGGGATGTGACTGTTATGCGGAACTGAAAAGGCTTGCGCAATGGAGGGTTGCAGCAGACCAGTCTTAGGACTGAATACCACCACAACAACAACAACACTGATTTTTTTACAAGTTCCGTGTCTAGTTACCTGAAGAAGTCCACAAAGATGGACGAAACGTTGTATTTATAACAACTAAAAGGTAAATGAGACTGTCCTCAGTCGTCCCAGTAGGCCAAGGCCCTCGATGGGCTGCATAGCCAACGAAGAAGAAAGAAAAGGTAAATTAAATTTTCTTTTTTCTGGCATATGTCAATGTAATGTTTATTTATTGGTTTTGACTTAATTTCAGGGAATTGATTTTTGAAGACAAGGTTTTACAAGTTATAGTTAGCTACATGGACGAAACCGGGTGACGTCATGATGCAATTTGGCAACTTCTCATTCCCGTTTGGAATATGAAGACGTAACCGCGTGGCCTGCTTATGCGGAACCTACGTGTCCACTGGTCGATTTCCACCGTGTGACGTGTATTTTACACTTTTAAACGCCAGCAGAAGGACCTGAAGCTGAGGGTTGGGACCTGAGTTTCGCCTTATTCCTTGAGGTGACGATTTCCTCTCAGTGACCAAGATGGCCGCCCCACACGTGCCACCAAACCCGCTGCACGCAGTCGATACTTGAAGCTCGACTCGACTGGCCGACGGACGGACGAAGATTTCATTTACCGGGAATTATTCCCGACCAGTCTATTAATAACGGGAGCAAGAAGTAATTTAGTTAGAAGAGTCCGCGGGATAAGGGGCACATTTCGTTTCGTTTGCATACATATTAGTAGGGGCGACCTCATAAATCCTCCGAGGCGACCGCCACGCCACTGTAATGCACCGACCGACGGCAGAAATTAAACCACGGCCATTAATCTCCTCCGTATTAAAGGACTCGTTACTGTACGGGAATTAGTCAGTCACCAGACTACAAACTGCCTCCAAATTCACTGCCTCGAATCAATATTCCTCTGCAGAAGTCAACATGGCGGAAGTCACAGTTTCCTCAGGTGAATTTCCCTCTATTAAATCTATTTTCTGCCATTCACTAAAATAAATAAATGAAAATATGACACCAAAAAGATTTAATTAACATTCAATTATTATAAACACGACGTTTCATCAGGTAATTACACACAAAAATTAATAAATCCTTTCCATTTCCCTTTTTAAATTTTCTAATGGACCAGTACGGTTTAAACATGTGGCATCCCCACACTCTCGGATCCGTAGAAACGTTAAATACTGTACCGGGGTTAGTAGAGACAACAAGCGGCGCTTACCTTGGCAGATTTCTTTTCGCAGGAATGTCCCCTGACCAACAGGACCACGCTCTGGTTGCAAATGGCGACTTCCAGCTCTACGACGGGTCCCACGTGTTCGCCTCTGCAAAAAAGAAACACAAGGTAAACTCCCCTTAATTAGGATTATTGTCTAAATTAAAAAACGAAGGCATTTTCGGGGCTAAAGGAAACGTATACGTCACACGCCCCGCCCCGAACAAGCCACGCCCATTACTAACGGTAAGGCTACAAATATTAATAGAGTTCCAGTATTCCAAGGGTAATTTTGTTGGAATGTTGATATAAAGCAAGGAATAGTGATGATGTTTTGTAGCGGGCAGCGTCGTGGAGAGAAACGTCGCCGCCCCTCCTGCAGTACATTAGAAACCTCTTAGGAGCGACGTCAAAGGGTAGATGGGGGTGAGATGGGATTTCTTTCTGAGAGCTCTCCACAGCCGCTAAAAATCACGCACACTGCTTGCTTCTTTACCCGATTTTCGAGGATTCGCGACTTTGTTTGCCCACGTCTAGACCTCGGATCAACAACATCTCCTTTTTCTCCTGCCGTCGCCCAACCACGACCTCCAGATGTACTTCCACTCGATCACTACTCTGTAAGTTAATTTATTAAATAATGTAATAGGAATGATACTGAAAGGCGAATAAATAAAACTCCTAAAGTTTGCCGATGATCCTGTAGTATTAGGAGAGTCATAAGAAGATTTGGAAACCAAAATAAATGGCCTGAACGGGGTCCTGGAGAAAAAGTTCAATGTGACGATTAATAGAGGGAAAACCAAGGTAGTATGGGGAAACAATTTTCGGCCCTGGGTGTATTATATTTTATTTCTCATTAAATTTCTATTTATGACGTTTAGATAGTCAATACCAGTAAACAAAATCAAATTTTCTGTCCATATGTTTGTCTGGAATGGGCTCCAAAAGGGTTTAAAGGATTTCAACGAAATTTTTAGGGTTAAAAAAACAGTAAACTTAGCTTTAATATTCCTTTGCATTCCATTTCAATAACGATATGAATTTTACGGGAAGGTTTCTTGGCGTACGTGAGTTTGAATCTCAAAAATGTGAATGGGGGTTACCTATACTCGATCTGCTTATCCTCCGAAACGGATTAACGGATTTCAGTGAAAATTTCAGAGATATAAACAGGAATATCAACTTAAATTTTCGTGTATCTTTGTTTCATTTGGATATCTCGCCCCCTTTTCACCCTACACCTCTCTAATCCTGTATAACAAATGCTGTTTGATTGGGAAAGGATATTTTGACGGAAGTTAAGGAATACTGCTACTTGAGCAGCACAATAACTAGAGTAAGAGGGCACAGGCAGGGAGGAGGATTTTACTTACGGGTAATATAAGTGTGAACATTAGGAAATGATTTCTAAAAATGTTGGCATGGAGTGTGGCGTGTTATACGTGGGCGGAAAGGAAAATAATAGGAGCCTTTGAAATGTGGTGGTGCTATAGGAGAATGAGATGGGTGGATAGAATCACTGACGGGGAAGTTCTAAACAGAATAGGGGAAGAGAGAACAATAAGGAGGACGTTGACCAAGAGAAGGGATAAATTAAAAGACCTTGTTTTAAGGCACGAGGGTCTTGTAAAATTGTAATTAGAGGGAGGTGAACAGAAGGGGAAGGCAAAGGACGGAATACGGTTAGCAGATTAGGGAGGATGTGGGATGCGGTAGCTGTGTAGAAATGAAAAGGATGCGCACCAGACCAGTCTTAGGACTCAACACCACAACGACAACAATTTTAATTTCAGCATCTTTTTGTCTTCCTGTTGGCCCTCGTGAGAAAGAGACAACAATTTGGAACAATACAGAGATATGTTTACCCCAAAAAGATATAATTTTAGGATGGACAAATTATGATTAATTGATAAAATAATGAAGACTTATATTGTGGGTTTACGTATTAATTCATAGAATAGGAAAAATACAGAACATTTATTATATAATGATGTCTGTAGGAACCATTTTGAAGTTTCAGCTAACGTAAGGAAATAATCAGACTGGATCATAATAGGTCAAATGAAACTCGTGTGATGAATCTTCTTCAGCGATGGAAAGGAAGAGAATTTAGGAAAGGAAACAGAAAAAATTCTGTCGGTAACGTGGGTTGTTGGTACGATTATGGTATTGGAATATAATCAATAAATCCTTGAGAATTTTAAGAATTTAAGAGTAAAAATAAAAGACTCCACTATAAAGCTGAAAAAAGCTCAAAGATGGACTGAATATTTCCACTGTTCTCTGGATTCCTCTTCCACTCTGTCCCCGTGGGGTTCATTCACTCTAATCTGGCTCAAATCAAGTTTATGGGAACTCAGCATTGTAACCTAACACGACCTCAAAACTGTTGACAATTTCTGGTATCTCGACGCCACCTACCGAGTTATTTTTCAGACAGCCCCGAACCAAATTCTAACCGAATCTTGAATGATATTTATTTGTTCAACCTATGACATTTAAATAGGGGGTTATAGATGATACTTAATGCTTCGGTATATGTTTCTACATTGACAGTGTCAGTTTATAATTTCATATGTAAGATTTCAAATGTTAATCTACAATTGTAATCATATGTGAAAATTGATCTTCTGCATATTTCAAATGAGTTTGGATACTAGCGGAAGTTTGTCGTACAACATTTTTGGGTTCCTGATTCCACTTTTGAAATGGGGGACAGTGCCTGACCTTGAGTAGACGGCGATCCATCGCGACCCCTCGCAGTCCCAGAAGGGCGGCGACCAGCCACCCCCTGGACGCAGGTGAGCCGCCAAGTGCTTGCTGGAGGAACCTGCGTCCGCCGCGTCCGAGTCGGTGACTTCGTCTTCCAAGTCCAGGTACAAGCCGTGGAGGGCGTTGAGGGAGGTGTCGCACTCGGGGGCGGCCCTCGCCACCGCCCCCACGACAACTAGCAGCACCAACACTAGCAGCTGTGCCATCACGTGACTCCCACCTCGATGGACCAGCGCACCATCATCGCGTTACTCTCCTGGAACAGAACCCACCATCACCATTAGACTCTCCCTGGAGGGACGAGGGGGACTACCTTTCACCTCTGCCTTCAACAAGGGTTGTAGACCTACCGCTGTTGGACCAGTCAGTGAGCTGCTGATGGAGAAATACAGAGGAAATGCCAAGTCCCCATAAAAAAACCCTCTTCTTTCATCCGGAAGGACGTGAGACAAGTACCCAGTAGCCTGACCTACCTGATGCATATCTTTCAGGTGAACCACTGGCTAGGATCCTTAAAATATAATCAGCCCTTGGCTGCCTTCCTCAAAAGCGAGGAGCGGGCGCTGCGGGAGTTTTCTCGCAGGCGCTTCAGCCCAGAGTGACTGCGGGGCTTACCTGATCATGTCGGGAATGCCTCGCACTCTCTCTGGGTACTTTTTATCAAAGTTCTCACATGCCGAGACACCTTCACCTATTTTAGGAGGTATATGTACCGGGGTCAAAGACCTTGGGCATATGGCAAGAGTTGTCCGCTAATCCCATTGGATCAGTCGGCCAACTGCCTCCTGAAACTGGTGGAGACACGGAGAAGGGAATGCTGCGTCCCCACAGCAGACTCGTCTCCCGTCATTCGGAAGGGCGTGAGAATAGTATCCAATGCCCGACCTACCTGATGCAGGTTTTCTAGGGTTTTCCCTGCATCTCTTTAGGTGAAACACCGGGTAGGATCCTTAAACCATAGCCCGGGGGCCCTAGTTAACCCTTGGCTACCTTGCTCTACCTTCCGCATCCCCCCTTTTCAATTCCCTTCCTATGCTATTAAAGGGGAGTTGCCTGTTTCAGGATCACCCTCATGTAGCCTGTTAACCAAAAAAAATGGCTGCCTTCCTCCCACTCTCGTCTTCTGCATTCATTTATAGGATCCACGTCACAATGTGGATTAGCCTCGTCTAGTCTATCTTCACCACGAAGAAAAAAAATTATTAAAAATCATTTCCATGTTAATACTGGCGTACATTCATTTCAAAATAAAAAACGGGCAATAAGTAAGGAAAAATTAACAAAGCAAGTACTAGACATAACTTTACGACGTTTCGTTCTCAATTAAGAACTTCATCATGGCTCCATTTAGGAATGACAGGACATAGAATGTTATGAATACATTATTTAATCAAAATATATTGAAACGTGTATTTCCAAAATTCGATTATAAAAATAAATTCGTGTAACCTGACTATTAATTACTGAAAAAGTATCTATTTAATCATGTTTTTTATATTTAATGTTTCCGTAATTTATGTATTTACTAATATCTACAGGTCCAAGGATTTTTTTGGAAAAGTTTTATCTTTAATTATTACATATTTTCTTTGTTTCCTTAAAGTGATCTCTTCTATACTTTGCTTCCTTATCCATCGAAGTTGAGAACGTGATTAAGTTTCAAATTATCCTTACTAAAAGCAGAATTTTCAAGCCAGTATTATTTTAAATAATACATTAAAAAAACAGAAAAGGCTAACGTATGAAACATATTGGATTTTCTCCGTATTTTTGTTCAAATGTGGTTGCGAAACGTCCAATTCTTATATAAATAAAATCTTTGCAATTTTTTGTTGTAAATTTATTTTTCATTTCCGCATAACTACCACATCCCACTTCCTTCCTAATCTACTTAGCGTATTACATCCTTGACCTCCCTCTTCTGTTCACTCCCCTCTCATGATAATTAAACAAGACCCTCGTGTCTCAAAACGTGGCCTATTAATCTATCCCTCCGAAGTCCTCCATATTTTTCTCTCTTCCGCTTATTCTGCTTAGAACTTCATCGTTGGTCATTCTTTCCATCCATCTCATTCTCCTATAGCAATACATTTCAAAGGCTTCTATCCTTGTTTCACATTTACAGATAATTTATTAGATTTAATAGAAAGAATTTTAGAGGTTAACATTTTCTGTAATTTAATTTCTTATTAAAATAACAGTAGAATGAAACATCGTCTAATTGTAAGGAGTGTTTTTAACAGCGATAGATAAGGAAGCTAACTATAGATAAAGATTCTTTTAAGGAACTCTGAAAATATGAAGAGATAAGTGTTCTTGGACCTGTCGATATTAGCAAATAAAATTAAATATGGAATCTTTAAAAAAATATGTATATGTAAAACGTGGTCGGAACTTACAAATTTAGACCATGAGCGTCGTATTGAATTTATGACAATAAATTTTGTGTCATATTCGGTACAATTCACTTATATGAATCATTTGACGTAGTGTTATATATTTCGTGGGCTGTCTTCTGTTGTCTCTGGCGGTGTTGAAAGCCACACGGGATGATAATTTTAAAACTGTTGAAATCCGGGTTGAGTTTGGGTCGGCGATGCAACGAGGTATATTTATAGGTTTATAGGGAAGAGCCATCAAAAGCGGATTAGGAAAGTTCTAGTAAGGGGCTCGGGGAAGCTTATAATCCTGGCAACACTGGGAGCCTTATTGTGAGAATTGGCTTCGAGGCTGAGAGAGGGAGATAGAGAGGAAAGGGGGGAGGGGAGAGTGGAGGGGGGGGGCGGGGGGTTGACTCCAAAACCTAAGTTTGAAAGTGTCTGTGCGCTATATTTCAGAAGAAACCGGATGACCTGTTTAAGATGAACACGCGCCGTTGCCAAGCGACTGCAGCAGGACTGTCCGAGCGACAGGTAGCAGGAATCTCCATTAGAGAGAAAACTTTACCTTTACAAACGCATGATTCATTACTTTTGGAAATACGTGAGTACATTATGTATCTTTATGTAGCGCACATTTAATTTAATTTGCAACATACTTTCCTGACTTTAAAAATTGACAATAAATCAAAAGACGGCCAAAAACTTAGCATATAAATTTATCACTATTTATTAATAAAAGCGACGTTTCGTCTCCAATTTGAGATTTCCTCAGGTGTACTAAATTAAATTATATTATAAGAAATTAAATATTGGTTCTATGTTAAAATTTTAAAATTTATATATAAAAATGAAGACGAACCGTCGTCGCTTTTAATGAATTAATTATGATAAATTTATATTCTGACTTTTTGGCAGTCTTTTTACTTATTGGTAATTTAATTTATTCTTTATATTTCCCACATGTCAATTATTTTACTTAATTTGTTTATATATAACTTCACCACGCGATTAATACGCGTTGACTCTCCCAGATAATGAATTATTATTTTACTACATTATTTTTAATTTTTATCTAGCGTTAAACTCTGTGATATATGTGCGGCTGATACAAGCGTGGCCAGGTACAGGTAAACAATTCTAGGAAGAAGCCTCCGTTTAAAGCTAGCCAGAAACCACCTTCGTCCCTGCAGACCCCAAACCAACCATGAAACATTTAATAGATTTGGCTGGCGGATGATGCTGAGGCCAGTTTCCACTAATTAGGGGAGCTGTAATTAAAAATAAGGGAGAGGGGACAGGAGCTAGGCAAAACGGTTTTGCACAAAGTAAGAAAAGACATTATTTGCTGTGACCGGATGGAGAAAGGCTCGATGGAAGAGCGACTAGAGAAGCAGAAGACCAGGTGGCAAAAAGAACCGGATGTTGCTCCAAGTCCCGGGGCAGCGATCTTTACTGGTAAGCCGTCGGAAGTTTATTTTCTGGCAGTGTTGGAACGATACGTTTTAATTTTTGTCTTCTTCATCAAAATTACATTTCTTATTCTAGTTTCCAGTCTAAAACACGGTAACCTCGGGGGAAAGAGTAGCATGTTCAGTAGCCACCAATATATGATTTATACTTAAATCACCTCTTTTGTAAATATAATTTTTTCTTTTAATTTTTAATAAATGGAACCGGGTAAAATTTTAATTTTGATTTATATAATTTGTTGAATACGTGGTGCCCCATACTTAGTGTTTGTGCTAGTTAGAAAAAACTGATAGCTTTGAAGAAATCATCCCCTGATCTCCTTATTTGAACAATGTGAGGGCTAAACTGAAAGACCCGTAAGAGGAAAGAAATGCACAATTTTCGAGTAAATGATTCCTTGCGGTGTTGGTCGTGTCATCTGTCAGCACTGGCCTGATCGATGAGGACCGCGCCACTAACAAGAAACGTGATTGCCTCAACCACAAACAGACACAGTTAGATACGTCATCATTATTTACCGCAACAAAAAAAAAGGAAAATTCCAAGAGCGAAGCAGGAATAATTCAATAAGATGAAAGTACCAGCACGCCATGTTAACAAAACAAAAAATTACTATCAACATACATAAAAAATACAGACAATTTATGTGCAAAGATTATTGATAATAATAAATAATTCAATTAATCTCTTTGCCAGTATTTTTATAATTTAAATATGAAATATTACGGCGTTTCGTCACTCATTTGAGACTCCTTCAGGTAAAAATTTAGCTGTCCAGGAGTCGTGGAGTGAGTTACCGTGGACACCTAAATTTTTTATTTTATAAAATCTCAAATGAGAAATAAAAACGTCGTAATATTACATTTTTAAATGATAAAAATACTGAAAAAAGAGGTTAATTGAATTATTTATTATTATCAATATTCTTTGCACATAAATTGGCTGTATTTTTTATATATGTTGATAGTAATTTTTTGTTTTGTTAAATAATTTAATTGTCAGAATAATTATTTAATAATAATATCGGCCGAAGGAGTCATGGAGTGAGGTTCCGTGTACAGCTAAATTTTTACGTGAAGAAGTCTCAAATGGGAAACGAAACGTCATAATATTTCATATTTCAATTTTTTTTAAATTCTGTCAAAGAGGCTAATTAAATAATTTACTATTCATTTAATTGTCAAATTAATTAATATTTACTAAGAATAGCGGCAGAATGAGTCATAGAGTGACGTTCCGTGTACAGCTAAATTTATACCCGAAGAAGTCTCAAATTGGAGAAGAAACGTCGTAATATTACATTTTTAAATTATAAAAATAGAAATAGGCTAATTGAATTATTTATTATACATATGTCTGTTATCACTTTATTCCATCCTTTGCCTCCCTCTTCTGTTCTTACCCCACACACTTCCCTTTAATGCTAATATTACAAGACCCTCGTGTCTTAAAACGTGGCCTATTAATCTATCCTTGTGTCTGTTATCACTTTATAATGCCACTTACGACATTTTACAGACACTTTTTAAAAAATAAATTTACAACTAACGACGTTTCGGTGTGTATTCGTTCTTCCTTCAGGCTCTTTTCCAAATGAATGCAATATCCTTTCACTAATAAGATATAAACACACACACGGGATATATGACACAGTCCCTCCTCCCCTCTCCATCCCTTCCCACAGAGTTTTTCTCCCCCACCCCTCCACTCCTTTTCACAGTTGATTATACAAAACGCGGAACGATTCTCTCGACATCGGCAGGAATTTCCATGTTACGTACGGGTCATTACTGTGACGGGCCTCGTTAAACGTCAGCATTTATCGCATTTAGATGTAAAAAAAAACCCGCAGCAATGGACGGATAATAAAAGGAGAGGTGGGGAGGAGGGGTGGGGAGGGGAAGGGAAGGGGAACCACCGCAGAAGTCAATTTAATAAACGATGGAAGAGAAAAATGCAAAAAATAAAAAAAAGAGAGACAACAACAACAACCCCAACCAGAAACAGGAAATAAATGAGGGGGAGGACAACAAATTCATGCCGATTTACGTCGCAAAAAAACACGCGCAACGAAATTTGCCACCCGGAAAAACTACGGGGCTGGTGAATGCTGCAGAGACCACTGGAGAAAAAAAAATACCATCTGCACTTAACATTACTGAATGAAGCAACCCCTCGTTTTGTGTGTTTTTCCAACAGTTCCTGAATTACATTTCCTCCCCCCCATCTCTTTTCCCCAATTTTCTTTTTTGTCTCCTCCTCCCCCACCGGACTTTCCTTCTTCTTCGTTGGCTCTGCAGCCCATTAAGGGCGTTGGCCTACCAGGACGACAGCGGACTGTCATCTTACATGACACACTCCGAACATGGACTGACACGTGGTCAGCTCCGTGACCATGACGACAGAAACGTCCAAGACCAGGCCAGGGACCTCTGGGTTGGTGAGAGTGAGACAGCGACGCTAGCCACTACGCCACAGGAGGTCGGCCCACAGAACTTTTACAACCTTTAAATCCATTAAGTCCATTTCACGAACCTCCGAAATCAAGTAATCTACTCCGCAAGTCCACCTTCCGCAATAAAGTACGTCTACGTAATCCTTGGTCCTTAATCGGCCTTAACGTTTCTAAATCGTCTGAAAAATAGCAACAGACGTTGTCTCGTATTTATTTCGTCATTTATTTATGTCTGGTATTTGGCTACTTCTTTCTGGCTAACAGACTACATGAGGGTGATCCTGGAACAGGCAAGTCCCCTTTAATAGTATAGGGAGGGATTTGGAAAGGAGGGATGTGGAAGGTAGAGCAAGGGCTGACTTAATCATGCGTAGCTTAAATGAGTGTTAAAGGAAGACAGTGTATTTTAGATTTTCATCATGATTTTTAATCGATATAATTGTAGGGGGCAACAAGATGTCCGAGGAGCTGTGAGCGTCCTCCGCGCCTCGTTGGGCGCCATATTGCCAAGTGAGTATGACAGAATTAGCTTGGATCGATCCTTCTTCACATCGACAGTGCGTTGAGCCGGGGGAAGTTTGACGAAGATGAACCCGAGTCAAGCTGATAAATGAGCCGCTGTTGAGATTACGGCTCCGAGTCTGGAGGCTGTTAAACATTCAGGTGGGAAGTGCGAGGTCCTGCCAGAGCCTCATTAAGAATTGAGGTCCTCACTTGCCACCAGACGGGGGGTAAAGCCCCCCTCCAAGTCTCTTAGGGCGATAGGAGTTGGGGAAAGGAAAAGAATAGAAGCTTTTGAAAGGTGGTGGTGCTATAGGAGAATGGGATGAGTGGATGCAATCACTAACCACGAAGTTATAAGGAGAATAGGGGAGGAGCTAACAATATGGAGGACGTTGACCAAGAGAAGGGATAAATTAAGGGATACGGGGACTGAAATTTTGGCCAAAATCTAAAAGAAAAAATATATTTTATAATTATTTCATATTAATGTGCCTATATATTCACTAAACTGAAAAAATAAACTTCCAAAGAAAAGAAGGAAGGTGTAGCATATACTGCGGGACAATTTTAATTAATATTTTTGATTATAAATTATTACTTTTTTCATATAAAAATGTGTTTCTCTCAGCTTTATAATTTCTGGTACCAAAAACCTTCTGAGCGTCACAAATATTAAGATATTGTCTTCATCCTTTTTGTACATAACCTAGTTTTATAATCGTCCAAGTGAAAAAATATATATTTTCAAAGTGCTGAAAAGGTCCAACTTTTATGAAGCTCTCAGTAAAAAATTATTTTCTCCCCACAATTTTAATCAATATCAAATATAATACTGACAATTTATAAAAATGGTCAGCCCTACATGGAGATATTAAAAAAAATCTAAAATATATTGAGGTACGTAACGCAAGGAACATTTTAAAAACAACCAAATTTTAAAAATAGTTTTCATAATGTCACAACAAAAAAACAAGTTTACACACCATAAATTTTGTACATTGCTACACATGTGTGTTTTTAATACAAAGGTTTAAAAGATCAGGGTTGCATCAGACCAGTCTTAGGGCTGAATACCACAACAACAGCAATTAATACATACAATTGTAGTAGTGCGTAGGACCCATTTAGTTTTTATATAAATAAAATTATTATTTTTTCAAGCATACTAATTTGTTAAGTAAATGTTGGTAAATAACCCCCCCCCTCCCAATTAATGATTTACATTTTATTGCATTTTAACATTGACCCCTCTATATGACAAAACTGAATTTATAAAATCATATATCAATTAATTGCAATGAAACTCAAAGGGGGAGATAAAATTGCGAAACAGACCCCTGAGGTTTCTAACACATTTCATCCAATCTCACACACACACTCAACACAACTTTACAATCTATAACACTTAAATACGAAAGCAAAAATGTAAATGAAACTTCCTCTGTTAAATTCTTAGGTCTCTTAGTAAATAATAAATTAAATTGGACTGATGATCAGATTAATCAATTACTTAAGAAACTCAGCTACAGCTACATGTGATGCAATGTCCTTCCACCTTCAGTCATCTAAAAACAAGAAAATTAGTATACTTTGCATATTTTCATTCTGTTTTATCATATGGTATTATATTTTGGGGCAACTCAGCAGCAGGCATAGATAAGATTTTTATTAGTCAAAAACGTGTTATTAGAGCAATATGTGAGGCAGGTTTCCTCAACAACTTCTTGCAGAACTCTGTTCAAAAAGTTAGGCATTTTCACTTTGACGTGCCAATACATTTATTCATTGATGTTATTTGTAATCACAAATAGGAGGCACTTATTTTTGAATAATACTGATATTCATCCCTTCAATACAAGGAACAAAAATAATCTGTATAAAAAATGTAAAACATTGTCAATTGCACAGAAAGGAAGGTGTGCATTATCCATCTTCAACACGTGACTGCCGCAGTTGTCCGATAATCAAGGTAAATTTAAGACTGAATTATGCTCATTTTTGCTTAGCCACTCCTTCTATTCAATAAAGGAATTTATAGAAGAATCGGAGAAGAGTAATTAATTAATTAGTTTATAATACAAAAATTTGTTATAAGTATATTTAACTTTTATACAATATAATAATGTAATAAATGTACACAGCCCCTGACCCATTCCACATCCTTGAAGCTTAGCTCATTTACAGGATCTACGGAATATGATTATTATTATTATTATTATGCCTCGTGTAAACCTTCTATTGGCGTGAATTACGAGCAGCGTGTTGACTCTAACCTCTCTCACTGTCTCCTCCTGTGAAGTGACTCTGCGGCACACGGCCATTGTTTTTATTCCAATCCAACGTTATTGGAAGGCCCCTGTCCTTGTACAGAGTCTGCCATGGAACTAGAAGCTCCGGGACTTCTTCGTCCTCCCTGTTCTCGTCGCCCGCGCCCCATAACACATTGCTGAGCCGTGATGAAACGATAGTCGATACCGAAATTGTCAGCGAATGTTATTGGCCGCAGAGTTCGGCTCAGATCCACGGCAGGCTGCGCTGATATCGTTGGGGTGGAAGCGGTAAACTAGCCGGGAGCTTCTAAGGCAAATAGAGTAATAGATAACAAAATGGAGGACTTTGAAGGTATAGATGAATAGGCCACATTGTGAGACATGAGCGAAGAGGGAGGTTCCTAGATGTAGTTGGGAGGATGTGGTACTTATTCGGAAATGAAAAGTCTTGCGCATGGTAGAACGGTTGCATCAGACCAGTCTTAGGACTGAAGACCACGACACAGATTTAGTTCCTTGTGATGTGAAATCAATAACTGAATGTTTTAAAGTTAATATTTCCTTGATGGAAATGGTGAAGACAGATAAATCTAAACAGGTGTAGAGGTGAAATGGAAGAACTTAAATTTTTTTTAAAAAGTAAGCGGGTAACTGAAGAAGTTAGTATAGTTTATTTGACGCATTTTTCCTCCTTGATGCAGATAAGGACGTCGCTTGTTCCCTTTCTGTCTTGTCTGCTGTCAGTCCTCCTCGGTGTTTGCTCTGATAAGAGCCCCAGAGCTTTCCACATCCTCCACTCAACCTCCCTCCTAATCTAACACACAGAGTAACCATCTCTAATAATAGCTAAGGACATTAATCGTACCAAGTCTCAAAACAATATGTGGTGTAAAAACGCATGTTATGGAAATGAATTAACTTCACTATTATTAATTAATATGATACAATTAATCAACCGAATTCCTTTACGAAGCCGGCTAATTTTTAGGATTAAAAATACACTCTTTATAAAATATTCACAAAAGTTAAAATATTTATAAGGTAACATGTAGAAAAGCGCCATTTTGAATTCGCCGCACGAGGAAATTACTGGAACTCGCCGCTGATCCTCAGATCTCGTGCCGATCCCAACAGAGTTCTTTACACGTCCGCGCTGAGAAATGAACACCTTGCACATTTAGTCTTATTATCCCCTGCCACGATCAAGAGCATTCGGCCCTGGATCATCCACTACACGACCACTCAACAGATTGAAATAATCTCTCAATCCTGCTCTTCGTTACCACTTCTCTCCCGTTTCTGTCAGTCTCTCTATCACACTCCAAGTCTATCATAATAACCATAAATTCGATTTCCAGTCGCCACTCTGCAATTACCTCAAAATTCAGTTGTGTCCGTTTTTAATAACGTTTACCAGCTCCGTTATTTATTTTCCTTCGGTGGCGGGGACAAAATCCTCTCGAATCCAAAGTATTTACCTTTAGACTTTGAGAGGAGCCATTCACCCCCACCTAAAGCTGACGTTTGAGGGGGAAATACCAGGCCTAGTCACAGCTAGATGCCACGGAGTCTCTACGATTTTAGAAAACCCAGACCGGAGCCAAGCTGTCTAAATTTTATTACCCTGTTCTCAGCCTTCTTCCATTTGTCTCAAAGCGTCTGCACATTGATTTTGTACCGTTGAATTCCGTATTTCGTTGTTTTGTAGCACTGGAAACATTTGTGTTATTTCGTAATTACTTTTTGAGTACGTTACACATTAGAAAATACTTATTTATTGAAGTGTTTCTCGGTGACTTATTCGTGTAAACGTTCCTTGGGCTTCTAATCGAGTGGAATTCACGTAGAGCGACGTTTCGATGGCTGACTCTTTAATCATCTTCTACGTTAGTTTATTGTCTAAATATATAATCTTCTTTAATTTCTCTGAAGTTCCTTTAAAAAATTTTTACGGAACTGAAAAAGCGCTCCGAGCCCTGCTATTGCCATTATATCTATATTATGATTCTCTTTGGTCTCTCTGACTCCTCTTCCTCGCTTTTCCAAAGATTCATAATATTTCAAACTCAGTCATTACTCATCTCTGGTTTTAAAAACAGTTGACAAAAGGTTTTCTTCACATTTAAATACTATTATGTTGGTTTATCAAATAATCTTATTAATTTCTGTTTATGTTTCTTTTTATATTCTTTGTAATGTTACTGCTTGGATTCATGTTGTTTGACAATTGTTGTTGGAGTGACGTGTTTTATCTAGTTTGAGCTGGCTGGTCCAGCGAGCAGGGCGATGGGAACGAATCCCGCGTCCCTCCCCGGAGAGGTTTGGACAGAGGAGAGTTGACCCGTGTAAGCTGATAGCTCAGCGACATTGACACTATTAGCCCCCTCACACCCCCCTCACACCCCCTCTCACCCTCTTTGGCGCGCGCAATCGGGACTATAAATCACGTAATGGGTGCTTAATGTCGACAGAGCAGATAAGGCAAAGCCAAACAACTATTGCCCTACGAATTAAATTGCTAAAGGCTGCTGCGGGCCGAGTTAATTTATACATCGTCGCGTTTCATGGGGAGGGGGAAGGGAACTGCTCATTTTGCGGAGTCACGGAAGCGCCATAACAACCCCCGCCCTATCTCGGGATATTGTCGATGCGGCTCAGGCCGAAAAAGAATCCATAAAACGTTTACAAGGCGAGCGGCGTGAAGAACAGCCAAGTGAAACTCCGGCTTCCGTGACGCTCTAACGAGCACTCAAGATGTTAATCCAGGGGGAAATCGTCAAAGGGTGCGTGAACGAACGTTGCGGTGATTTGTGCTTTGTGTGGTGTGCACCTGCAGCGTGAAGAGAAAATTACAAACGACTTAACTAATGCGGAGGACGCCCCGCGACCAGACGAGACAAATACGAGTTAGATACACGTGTAGCAAATAACTAAATACATACATGTAGGATGATTACAAATTAACTAACTTAGTTGTCTGAAAATATAAGAAATGGTTACAAAAATAATTTATATTTTTTAAAAAAAACGTACCCGAATGTTGCACGCTACTTTGTCTGTCTCTAACAGCCTTTAGACACACGCTAAATAATAAATAAAGTATCTAAAGCCACAATTGTAGTGGCTAGATCACTCACACCCCAGAGGTCCCTGCCATGGGCTTGGATCTTTGTGTCGTCATGGTCAAGAAGACCGGGATCAAGACTGTTGGATACACTGACCACGTGTCACTCCAAATTCGGAATGTGTCATGCAAATATGACAGTCCGCAGTCGACTCGGTAGGCCCAGGCCCTCGATAGGCTGTAGAGACACGGAGAAAGAAAGAAAAAAAAAGAGAAAAAGGCCACAATTAAATAAAGGAAAACAAACACAAACGATTTAAAATAAGAAATTTGTTAGATGTTTTTGATACCAAGTTAATGTTAAAGTGCGTTTGGTTGACTTTAAAACCAAATAATAGTTAATCAAAAATAAATCAGCTCTAATCCTTGTACTGGATGACACTTCATGTTTGGCCAATGTAACAAATACCACAATTTTGAGAATCATTTTAGAAGAAATTAGTTTTTGAAAAATTTGGGGAATGATGATTCAATCATAAAGAACAGCAGAAAAGAGAAGTTGATGATTATAAATATGCGTCTAATTTTAAAAGATAGGGTAAGAAAAGACAAGCCTATGTTCATTGCATCTGTAAATTTAGGGAAAAAAAAGCGTTTGATGATGCGAACTGGAACACACTATTAAGGATTTTGAAGAGCACGGGAATACAATATCGAGAAAGAAAGCTGATAAGTAACCTCTACAGTAGGCAGTCGGCGGTAAATAGAGTTGAAGGGCAAGAAAAGGAAAGCGGAAATCAAGAAAGAAGTAAGATAATGACGCACGCTGACGCCCATGGTGTTTAATTTATAAATGGAACAGGCGATGAAGAAATTTAAAACTGAATATTGAAAATGAATCGTACTGTACAGAGAAAAAAAACTGTACGCTTTAGCGATGACATTGTAGAATTAGGGGGAGTCAGAAGAAGACTTGGAAACCATAGTAAATGGCATGAACATGGTCCTGGGAAAAGAGTTAAATATAAGGAATAATAGAGGGAAAACCAAGGTTATGATGTGTAGTATGGGGAAAAAGTGGAATAACTAAGGCTGGAAGTGGATACTTTGAAGGAAGTGAAGGAGTTCTGCTACTTGAGCAGCGTAATAACTAGTGTAGGCAAGGAAGAGGAATTTACTTACGGGTAATATAATTGTGAATATTAGGAAATCGTTGCAAAAAAAATGTTGGTTCGGTGAGTGGCGTTATATGGGTTGGTAGGAGTTGCAAAAAGGAAAAGAATAGAACCTTTTGAAATGTGGTGATATATAGGAGAATGAGAAGGGTGGATAGGGTAATTAACCAGGAAGTTCTAAGCGGAATAGGGGAAGAGAGAAGAATATGGAGGACGTTGGCCAAGGGAAGGGATAGATTAATAGGGTACGCCTTATAAAATTAGTATTAGAGGGAAGTTTTTGGGGTAGAAACAGAATAGCGAGGCAAGGATGGCGTACGCAAGGCAGATTAGGGAGGATGTGGGATGCAGCAGTTATGCGTAATTGAACAGGATTAGGGGCTGAAGAAATTGTAAATTATCATTTGATGTTTTATCAAAGTCTGTAGGGTTTTTACTGGAAGGTGAAAGTACTTAAACAAAGCGACTGCAGTGATGTAGAATTAGTTCCAATAATGGAGGATTTCCCGGAAGCGCGTCCTCGTCCAGGCAACGAGGATAATGGAGGCTGTAATCCTCCTCAGCGAGGAATATTAAGGTGGAAACACGGCTGTATATTAGATATTGGCGTGGCATTGTATCGCAGCGCCGCCGTCGGCCATGTCAGCAACTCGTGACGGCGATGAGTGAGTCGGCATCCGCGGAAATTGGATTCGGCGGGGGATGGAGTGATCCCGGGCCCCCAAGCACAGATAATTGCTAAACGTATTCCTTCGCGCTTCCCTTCGTCTCCGGAGAATTTATCAGCGCCTGCTTCTCTCCCCCTCCCCCTCCCCTTCCCCCAACCACCTTTATTCCATAAGAGAGCCTGAGACACCGTCTTCTTCATTCAACAGGTCTCAGGCAAGATCAACCTTTCGGGACCTTCATAAATAAACTGTGCTTATTTTTGGTTAAACTAACTAACTATTGCCACAAATTTTATGGAATCGAAAATGGCGCGTAATTAACTATTTAGTCACCCGCGTCAGCCACGTGTGAGTTGAATATGATAATTCAATAAATTGCTACACAATATATTCTTCATAAATTTTATAAAGATAATTTGTAAAGAAAATTGTAATTTATTAATGGATAATTTTTAAAAACATTGTATAATAAGTGCTGAAGAGTCAACACGGATGTTTGGACTATTTACCCCATGGTGAATACTTCACCATAAATATTGAATACACAACAGGATGAAATATTAATTATACTATGACGTAGGATATTCCTTTAAACATTCTAAATCCATTAGAGGTGATGTTATGTAATGGGAACATGTCATAGTAACATTACATTTTATTTGTTTACGGACGATGTTTCCTTAGTCATAGGCAGCACAACTTACACTCAAATCCCGCGCTGTGCCTACATGTCCGGGGTTTCTATTGAAATTTTATCTACATTAAATTAAAGTTTACTTCTTCAATGATGCGACAAAAATCATTCATTCAGGTTCTATTCTTCAAAACTTTTTATTCATCCGCGTGACTTGAATGATAATATTTATCACCCTTTTGGAATGAAAAGTTTATAACTATGGTTATGTTTGTTTTCTTCTACGGCGTCTCATGCTTTCACGTCATTTTATATGATTTACATATGTGTTTATGTGGATTTTAACTGCCGTGTTGTTGTTGTTGGTGTAGTATCCAGTCCTTATCTTGGTCTGATGCAACACCGTTCAAGCTTTTTTCTTTCATTTCGGCACAACTTCCACCCTCCCACATCCTCCCTAAAGTCCTCAGCGGATGCCATCCTTAGCTTCTCTCCTCCGTTCACTTCTTTCCAAAGTTAATTTTACAAGACCCTCATGGGTCCCTTCCAAGTCCTCCATATTGTTCTGTTTTTTTACCTATTCTGCTTATAACTTCCTGGTTAGTTGCCCTGTCCTACCCTTCTCATTCTCCTACAGCACCACATTTTACCTGTGTTGTATATTTGCTGCGTTGCCAAGTTCAGATTTTAAGGTTATTTGTGAAGGTTTCGTATATTCTAAAATGCTGTTGATTCACTGTGGTGATGACTTAACGTCCATTCTACGTGTTTGTCCTACATTTCATGTCAAGACTGACTGACAACTCAAAATTATCAGGTATGCATATGTATAATTTTAATATATCCGTCAGAAAAAATTATTCTTTCAAGAGTTTCGTCGGGGAATCTTGACAAATCTTTGTAGATGACTTTAATTATCCCTTATTAATTCAAAAAAACCCTCGATTAGTGCAATTTTTGAGGATGTTTTGGGTCCCTCGAGATACTGGAATGAAACCGACGTTTCTTTATTTTAAAAGGAGAAGAATTGATTCCAGTGGAACTACAGCCAAAGTAAATGAATTTAGAAGCATTATACACATGTATAATTTTAATATATCCCTAATAAAAAATTATTCTTTCAAGTGTTTCGTCGGGGAATCTTGACAAATCTTTGTAGATGACGTTAATTATTCCTTCTTAATTCAAAAACCCCTCGATTAGTGCAATTTTTGAGGATTTTTGGGTCCCTCGAGATACTGGACCGAAACCGCATTTATGTATTTAATAGGAGAAAAATAGATTCCAGTGGAACCTCAGCCAAAGTACGTGAGACGGAATTTAGAAGCCATCAGGGAGAAAATGTTGGTGGTACGGGGAATCGAACCGGGGGAAGTCCACGTCACCACTGAGCTAGTCCGAGTCGACGCCAGGACCCGACGCGAGATTCCTCCGCCCTGGTATACTTGAGGCTTAGGCTTAATCAAAGGCGCTAGACTGTAAAATAAATTTATTCTGATGTTACTGGAGCAGGAGGATGGCCGACTTCCTCTCGAGTGCAGCTGAAGACGTCTCAGAAAGGGAGGAGGAAGGTTTTGCTGAGCTGACGACGCCGGATGTGACGTATCTGTATCGAGCGAAGTCCCTGACGTCACTCACTTCATTAGCGTCGTAGGCCTTTTGTCCGCCAACTTAAACGACGGACGCCCTCTCCTCTCTCCCCCTCCTCTCCTCTCCTCACCAGTCAGATATTCGCCGACGACGACTTCCCACCCACGCTCCAACTACCTCGAAAATAATAATTTCCTACGAGCCTTGGACCATCAAACTTGTCGCTCGTCTTGTGAAAGTATGCAGCTTAATTGTTTTCCTCCCCCTGGACAACCCCCGTTGAAGTTATTCTTGCTTTCCGCTTTTTTTCCCCCTTGCGGAGAACCACGCCCCAGCACAGCTGCATGCGAGTTACCTGTTCCCGTGCGTATTGATCTGTCACGAAACCAAGTCTTACCTACGCTTGCAGGCACGATTTTGGCATAGCAAATCTCTATGGGGAAGGTTCACCCTCATGCAGCCTCCTACCCCAAAATTGAGCATCAACGCCTGGTGCAAATGCCCTGGAGTCTCTTTCAGGTGAATCACCGGGTAGGAAATTTTATCTATAGCCCGACCTCGTCATTTACCTGCTGATGAAAGGATTGCCTGTGGGAATTTTCCCCCCAGAGTAACCATGAGGCTCACCTGACTACGCCTCGCACTCTCTCTGGTTTCTTCAAATTTCTCACATGCCGAGGCACCTTCACTTATTTTAAGAGGTGTATGTACTGGAGTCGAAACCCTTGTTCGCTGATCTCACTGGATATATCGGTCAGCTGTCTTCTAAACCCAGTTGAAGACAGGGAGAAGGGAATGCTGCGACCCCACAGCAAACTCGTCTCCCGTTATTCGGAAGGGCGTGAGAATAGTATCCAATGCCCGACCTACCTCATGCAGGTTTTCTACGGTTTTCCCTGCAACACTTTAGGTTAGACAACGGGTAGGATCCTTAAACTATAGCCCGGGGCCTTAGTCAACACTTGGCTACGTTGCTCTACTTCCTGCATCCCCCCCCCTTCTAAATTCCCTTCCTATGCTATTTAAGGGGAGTTACTGTTTCAGGATCACCTTCATGTAGCCTGTTAACCCAAACAAAAGTCAATTTTCTGATAGGATGCCTGTGGGAGTTTCTACCCAAATTGACTGCGGGGCTCACCGGACTACGTTGGGAATGCCTCGTACTCTCAATCTCTAAGACTAATTTTACGATACCATCAAGTCTAAAAAAAGTGGCCTATTAACGTATCCCTTCAAAGTCCTCTCTTCCACTATTCTGCTAAGAACTAAATGGGAACCCACTGGGTGATAGGAGGAAATAGGCTAGACTTGGGACAAAGCTTATACGGCCTGGCCAGAAATAAGGGAACGGCAAACTACACCTAATTTTTCCTCTAAATACAGCAATAATTACAAAATAAAGGAAAGGGACCAAAGAACGGATGTGAGCAAATAATCCTTCGTAAACTGGGTGATAAGGGAGTGGAATGCTTTGCAAGGCTACTAGAGACTTTCCATCAGAAAACAAATATTTTCAAAAAGAAGTTAGAAACACTCAAAAATGGTGTGCATATTTTTTAAATAAAAGGCTGAAAAATATATATTTTTTAGTCTTTAAATACAAGCCGATTTATTTTTCAGTCCAATTCACATATCCTCCTCAGTCGGGTTGTTTTAAAGACTAATTAATTGATTGATATGAATCAGTCCTTTTAAATTAATTTAATTGACTACAGAAGAATTTTTTTCTGTAACTAATCTTTGTACTTTTAGTTTATCAACAATTTATCTTTGTACTTTAATTTTATGAACAATCTATCACCGAGAAAATATCCGTCGGTAGTAATGATAAATACAATACACCTTCAGCCTTAGTGATTCTATCCAGCCATCTTCTCATTCTCCTATAGCACCACATTTCAAACGCGTCTTTTTTTATTCCTTTCTGCAACTCCTACCGTCCACGTTTCGCACCCATATAACGCCACGCTCTAAACCATTTATGAACCATTTCCTAATAATCACGTTTAAATTACCAGTTAAGGAAATTCCTGTTCCTTGCCTGTGCTATCCTGCTCTAGTTATTACGCTTCCCAAGTAGCAGAATTCCTTAACATCAGCCTTTGTTATTTTCACTATTTCTCATACCTCACTCCATTACCTTGGTTTCCCTTCTATTCGTCAGGATCTCGTTCATGCCATTTATTATGTTCCGAAAGTCCTTTCTGTCTGCCCTAATACCACAATATCACTACCAAACCTTAGATTGCATTTTGATTTCTTTTCCATATTTCGTTTTTAACTTTCATCATCGCCTGTTCTATATATAAGTTAAAGAGCATGGACATCCGTGTCTTACTCCTTTCTTGATTTGTGCATCCGTTTCCTGATCTCCATTTCTAATTACCCCAGCCTGTCTTCTGTAGAGGTTATATACGTATACGCCTCCTTTCTCGATATTTTATTCCTGTCCTCTTCAACATCCTTCATAGTCTGTTCCATTTAAAATCATGAAAGGCTTTTATTCCAAATCTACAAATGCAATGAACGTAGGCCTCTTTTTTTTCTTATCCCGTCCTCTATAATTAGACGCAGAGTTAATATTACTTCTCCTCTTCGACATTCTTCCTAACTCGCATTCTCTTAGTCTTTCCATAATGACGTATTTAAATAAAAATGACTGATTTGGTTCCTTTTCTGATTAACACACGCACACACAGACGCGCACGGGGCTACTTTAAAGAAGAATTTTAATTCTGATACTTAAATTTTACAAAGTTGGCGTGACTTATGACGTCACTAATTTTTTTTTTGGGGGGGCGGAAGATTATTTGTGGCGACAAGGGCGCTGCGGTAGTTTTCTCGCAGGCGCTTCAGCCCAGAGTGACTGCGGGGCTCACCTGATCATGTCGGGGATGCCTCCTGCACTCTCTCTGGGTACTTTTTATCAAAGTTCTCATATGCCGAGACACCTTCACCTATTTTAGGAGGTATATGTACCGGGGTCAAAGACCTTGGGCATATGGCAAGAGTTGTCCGCTGATCCCATTGGATCAGTCAGGGGCCAACTGCCTCCTGAAACTGGTGGAGACACGGAGAAGGGAATGCTGCGACCCCACAGCAGACTCGTCTCCCGTCATTCATAGGGAAGGGCGTGAGAATAGTAGCCAATGCCCGACCTACCTGATGCAGGTTTTCTAGGGTTTTCCCTGCATCTCTTTAGGTGAAACACCGGGTAGGATCCTTAAACCATAGCCCGGGGGCCCTAGTTAACCCTTGGCTACCTTGCTCTACCTTCCGCATCCCCCCTTTTCAATTCCCTTCCTATGCTATTAAAGGGGAGTTGCCTGTTTCAGGATCACCCTCATGTAGCCTGTTAACCAAAAAAAAATTGTGGCGACGTGTTCTAAGATTAGTGCACATGACCCCACAAAATTCATGTAAATTCCATCATTCCGTTATATTTGTAGTGGAGCGGAGGAAAGTACGTGAACATTTCCAATTCTGTAAGAACAAACAGGCAATGACGTCAGTAGCTGTGCCTGATGGTCGTCATGTTGCAGACGACGTTGTATTGAAGACGGGATGGAGAGTGACCGTGTAGAGTTAAGACTCTGGATTATGGCAGGTGACGCGCTAATCTCACTCTGAGTGTGCGTGGGTGCGTGGATGGACTCGTCGTTTGCGGTCCTGGGCCGCCGCCGCCGCGTTGCCATGGCGACCGCAGAAATTGATTACGCCACCTGTGCAGCAGCAGCCCCAGCGCGTCCCAGACTGCACTGCACAGCTGTTCGCGAGGGCGGCAGCGGGAGCGCTACCAAGTCAACACGACGCCGCCGCCTTTCATCAAGTGCACCCTGCTGTAGTAGGGCCTGGGCCTACTTGCATGGCATTTATATTACTCCGGTACATTATTTAATTTTTGGTCAACACATGATCAAACCGGCATCGAAAACGTCACAACAACATCAAGTTGAGGTAAACGTCACACATCAAACAGAAAATCGAAATGTCTCCCCAGTTTGGTTAACAGGTCCGGAGCTACGGCCTCTGTGCCTCAACTCTGAATCTTTCATAAAGACCGAAAGGGGAAAAAATTGTAATGAGGGAACGATCTTGATGTAGACCTTGTCTCGTCCTCCCCAAGAGTCTACTCACGCACTTGCTTACCTAAAACTGTTTGAGTTACCCCCCCTGTAACTGAATGAAATGAAAACATTAAAGCTCCCAGCAGGGGACGAAATGAACCTGTTTCTGGTGGTGAACGACATACTGCATCCTTGTCTCACTCTTTTCTCGATCTTGAGTCCTAATTGCTGCTGGAGAGGTTTATGGAGGATACGCCTCGATGTCTCCTCTGAGGGTAGAAGGGGAGAACCGTGTTTTCAGCTGGTATTTTGGATCACACTGGAAGCTCCAGCTGCTGTAACATACATGTTCCGTCTCGCTGCTTCTCGTTTTATCTATAGAAAAGTAGAAATTGGCTTCTCTGTGAAAGTTTTCAATCGCAGTTCCTGGTCCGATGAATTCCAATCCGTCCGTGTTCCGCCGCCTCTTTGTGATGTCATCTGGCTGGCGCACAACCCCCGTCCCCCCCTCTCTCTCTCTCTCACCCCTCCCTGTCTCCCGACTTCCTCCAGAGTTTCGCTATGTTTTTACAAAGAGACATCGTATTTATTTCATGCGCACGGTCGCCATGTCCAAACCTCAGAGACGCGCGTACCTCAGGTTCAACACCAATCCTTGTGGTCACAGTAACGGATCTTCCATCATCCTTCCCCCCTCCACACACACACACACAAAATAAAGCAGTCACATGGGCAGTGTGTGGAAAATAAAGCACTTATTTTTACTGCGAAACTGTATTAATTCAGAAGTGAGACAGGTATGGGAAAATGTCGCTGGAACGCCGGACCTCCCGCTTTCCGGGCGGATACTCTACCACGGAACTGATGGCAAAGGCCCTCTGCCCGGCCTTCCTGTCGACATTCTTCACTTTCTTCTAAATTACCTTTAAGCTTCATTCCTTTACTTCAACTGAAAATTAATTATATTCTGAGTTGTAAAACGAACGCTCCGTCGTGACAACTATTATTCTTTTTTATGTGGGAAGACTATGGACCACGTGAAATAATTTCTAATGATTACTTTCCTCCCTTCTTTCTTTTCTTCCTCTACTCTTTTTCATCCTTTTTTCACGTAATTTCCTTTTCTCGTCAGTCATACCGTTCCTTCGAAATCCTTTGATTCCCGTAGTCTTCGCTCTTAATTTTTTCTTCCCGACCCCTTCTTCATACATTTTCGTTCGATGCCGTTTTTTTGACTTCCCTGATCCATTACCATTTAATTACTACGCTCTCGTAGCCTGTTAACCAAAAAAAATTGCACGCATGGGATTCTAAAGTAATTGTCCCCTGTATCTATTAGCCCCAGTCTCTTTCGGTATGGGTGCAATATGTCTTTTCAAAATCTTCCGGTATTGATCCTGTTATTGGCAAAGTATCCTGACCAGCCACGATATTACTGGATCGTAACGCAATGCATTTGAAAAGTTTGAAACGGCAATTGAAATTTAACAAATCCATCCCCGTCACGTGATTGGCTTGGATTTTCCACTCCGGTTACTTCCCCCTCGATTTACTTTATTCGTTTTGGTAAATTTTTTTTTATGTTTTCGACCGGCCGTCACGTTATAGGTTTCAGCTTTCCCCTGGCTGTTTTATTTCTTGTCCGAGTTAATTAAGCCCTGTTGTTTGGGGTTTGCGTGAAAGTTTAAGTTGGGATGAGAATGGAAAGAGGCCGTGCTGTGGCTTCTGAAGCACAATGCCGTGGAGGCTGCGAGGGAGAGAGAACCTTTGTGGCCAGGCAGACAGATACGGGCAGAACTCCACTACCATTGCATCAAGCTTCACAAACACTATATAATATTATGTCCTTCTAGCCTCATTTTTACCAACTTATAAAATTTTTTCCTGCTGAACGGAATTGTCAGCAACTACCGTCGGTGGCGCCCCTGTCGGTGGTTTTCGAATGAAATATGTCAACAAATACTTTAAAAACTCCTTCGAGTTTGTCCTTCACGTACTCTACCATTTTTTACGGCTTTTTTTTCATTTAGCTATAAAGACTTATTTATATCCCATAAATTTTACAATTACCCTATTTAAAATAACCCTTCGAGTTTGTCCTTCACGTCCTCTACCATTTTTTACGGAATGTTTTCCCATTAGCTATAAATATTTATTTATATCCCATAAATTTTACAATTACCCTATTTAAAAAAATCCTTCTAGTTTGTCCTTCATATCCTCTACAATTTTTTACGACATATTTTCCCATTTAACCACAAAGATTTATTTATATCGCATAAATTTTATAATTATTTTATATGCAATAGTGTAGAATTATTTTTTCAACCATGTACAGTCTCCTTTTCAAGAAGAACATTAATATTTACCGGTCAATTTAGCCAAATATTTCATTTTCGTAAATTGAAAATTTTCTACAGGATATTATTGTTGATGTGGTATTCAGTTCTAAGACTGGTCTGATGCTTATCTTGCGCAAGCCTTTACTTTCCCACATCCTCCCTAATCTGCTTAGCGTATTCAATCTCACTTCCCTCTAATGCTAATTTTACAAGACCCTCGTGGCCTATTAATCTATTCCTTATCTTGGTCTACGTCCTCCACATTGTTCTCTCTTACCCTATTCTGCTTGTGTAAGACCTGTAAATTCTCTAAATCAGTGTTGTGTTCCAGCTCTCTCTCTCTCTCTCTCTCTCTCGTCCTTAAATAACAGTGTACAAGCCTCAGGAGTAACTTTCATACAGCCTTTTTATAGCAGATTCTCTTTTTTCTAAGTGAATGGAAGTATAGCCTATATAAAAAAACAGTTGCGGGTTCAGAAAAGCCTATGTGTAACATCAGGGAAAAAATGATAATGAAACAGTTAGTATAATTCTCTATTTTCATTCGTGTATTCGAGGCTCCAGATAAAAGAATAATTGTTTCGTTCCCTTCCCGTTCTCATGTTGGTTATTTGTCGTTTGAACAGAAAATAGGTATTATATTACGTACACGCAGCTCTCTCAGCAGCTGAATATAATCGATAGGGTAGGGGGGAGGGAGATGGAAATGTTTCCCTCGGATTACAAACCTGGGAAGAAAACGGAAGTTCCGATAATGGCGTGCACTTAAACGGCTCCCTGAGACTAAGGGGGAGGGAGAACAAAAATTGCACGCCTTAAGGAAAGTTGAGAAGATTTTTTGCAAAGTGAGGCCAAACCACAGAGAGAGAGAGAGAGAGAGAGAGAGAGAGAGAGAGAGAGAGAGAGAGAGAGAGAGAGAGAGAGAGAGAGAAGGTAACATTTACTGAACGAGAGGAATTGTGAAACGACGTCAAAGGGAAGAAAATGAGCGTCAACGAGAGCGGTACAGCTGTTTATACCTCAAGGATAAAATTGGAAGGGATGTAACGAACGGGTGCAGTAAATATACCATGATTCACACGCAGACACACACAGGGCTTATTAGAACATGATGAAGAAAACAAAATGAAGAAAGACAGTATAAGAACAAACGTTAGCTAAACTCAAGACTGAAGCTTGATGCCTTGGCCTGTGATGCTGCGAAGACAAGTAACCGCACAGGACAAAGCAAACACGTGTAGCATCAACAAGGACGAGGGGAAGGAACCTAGAGAACCCCATAAATAGGACTTGACAAACTCTGGAGGAGTCACTTGAGTAGAAAATGTTAACATTGCATCCCATCCTTTCCCTTGTTGTTGCTGTTGAGACTGGTCTGATGCAACCCTCCATGCCCAAAGCTTTTTAATTTCCGTTTAACTAATACATCCCAAATACTTCCTAATCTACTTAGCATATACCATCCTTCGCCTCCCTCTCCTGTTCTTACCCCGCACACTTCGCTCTAATGCTAATTTTACAAGACCCTCATGTCTCAAAACATTCCTTCTCTTGGTCAACGTCCTCCATATTGTTCGCTCTTCCCCTTTTCTCTTCCTAATTTCCTGGTTAGTTACCCTTCCCACGCATCTCATTCTCCTATAGCGCCACATTTCAAAGGTTTCTTATTCTTTTCCTTTTCGCAACTCCTATCGTCCACGTTTCGCACCCATATAACACCACGCTCCGTACGATAATTTTTAGCAAACGATTTTCTAATATTCACACTTTTGTTAGCCATAAGTAATTCCCCTTTTTCGCGAAAGTCTTCCTTGCCTGTCCTATTATACTCTTTCTGTCTACTATACGTCTACCATCCCTAGTTTCTTAGGTTTCCCAAGTAGTAGAATTATTTAATCTCCTGCAAAAATCTAACAGTCATGGTCGCGAAGGCAGGGATTAAGACTGTTGGAGGATCGAAACGCTGACCATGTGTCACTCCAAATTCGGAATGTGTCATGCAGGATGACAGTCCGCAGTCGACTCGGTAGGCCCAGGCCCTCAATGGGCTGTAGAGCCAAGGAGGAAGGAATCTATCAGTCCTTGTTATTCCACTGTTTCCCATAGTGCACTCCATTACCTCTATTAATCCTTATATTGTACTCTTCCTCCAGGATCACATTCCATGCCATGTATTATGGTTTCCAAGTCTTCTTCTGACTCCCCTAATAACAGAATATCATCGGCAAAGCGTTGGGTTTTATTTTTATTCTCCTTGCAGGTTACGTTTTAACTTTCTTCATCGCCTGTTCTATATATAAGTTAAACAGCATGGGCGACAGAGTGCATCCTTGGCTTACTCCTATAACCTACTACGTTAGAATGAATAGAATTGTTTAAACATATAGGCTGTTGGACAATCTAAGGGGATGTCACAGGCACTCGGAGCCGCCACGTAGTTGATAGCAACTGCTGCAATCTTGGCTTCAAAGGAGCCATTTCGCCCCCATCCTCCCCCCCCCACCCCTCTCTCTCTCTCTCCCCCTCGGCTGATCTATGAAGCTGCTGGATGTCGCAATTAGCCCCGGGGCGACCCCTGGCCACTCTCACGAGAAATTGACGTTTTAAATAGTTTCGGGTGTCGAGTTCTCAAATTCATGTCCTTAATCCGTTGCAAAGGCCGACTGGAAGGTGAATAGTTTTACCGTCGTGATGGTAAAACAATTCAAAAGAGGACCAAAGCCATGTTGCATGGGTATTTTTGTAAGATAAATATATTTTCATTAGTGAAATTTAGGGCAGTAAATTGGAAAATACAATCCTATTCGAAATAACAGACCAGAAGTCAGAAAAATGGAAGAATTTAATTAAGAACAGAGGTCGTTGCGTCCTCAAAATTTCGGTACTTGTGCATTCCTATAAAAATAATTTAATTTAGAAGGTCAGAATGGGATTGTAACTCGGGATCTCCCGCTTCCCGCCGAGTCGCCGCCCCTCAACCTCCACCTTACTAATCACATCCTTCGCATCCTCCTCTAGGAAGCCAGTGAAGAATGGACATTGTGGAAACAGATTACAATTCAATGAGAGAGGAACGGTTTCAATTGAAACTCAGTCAAAAGGCCATGACGTAAACGGAGAAGTTCCCAAGTTGTAGCGCAGTAGAACCCGCGTCTAAATTTTATTATGATTTACGGGAACTTAAATACCAAATATTCCGGCATGAGAAAGTCGCTTGTCAGGAAGGAAGAAGGGTTTTTTTCCGCGCGTCGTCTTGGCGGCTCGGAAAAACAACAAAGGGACTGCGGCTGACTGATACCTGGACCATAAAGCACGGACACCTCGTCGCCGTTTCGGAATGTCTTAATCTGCCTGGGAATTTGGTGACCGGGTGGCGTGTGTTCCCCAAATGAAACAAGGGATATGATTGGAGGATGGATATCCATCCCTGCCACCTTAGTGATAGGTGTCGGATAAGTGGGGACAAGGCTTTAAAGAGGCTGGCGGAGACAATTTGAGGAGAGATTGGACAGATTTTGCAAAGTGATGGTGAGAGGATATTGAAGGAGAGTGGTGGAGGAGATTTTTGAAGGTGGTGGCGAAAGGAGATTGGCAGCAGAGAAGTTACGGCGAGAGGAGATTGGTGGTGAGCGGAGACAGACCATGCTTTGATCAGTCCAGGAAGCAGGGAAGAAAGAGGAAAAAAGCAGAGTTTCCTTACTTTGACAGCACGACTTCGTACCGGCCGTCATAAGTTCCAAAACACGGGGAAATTACAGCGAGACGCCCATGAAGACAACTCAGGTTCGTCAACGAACAGATCTGCTACACGTGGGTCAACACCCAAACCATTAATTCCCTGAGATCTTTAATAAAATACCATTTTTTAAATAATTATTTTGAACTTAATACATCTACGCACTACCCATAGTAAAAATTATTGAGTTTACAATTAATAAATATATATATTTAAACTCAATTATTAAATTCATTAATTAATATCCCCCCCTCATTTACAAAGTAATCAACGGTTAGAGCATCCGCCCGGTAGGCGGAAGGCCCTCGTTCGATTCCCGGACCCGGTGGTTAACATTATTCCAGATCGTTCTTTTAAATTAAACCACACTGCTTATGGGTAAGCTTCGATTGAAGCAATTCTTCTCTCTTTGATAAAAATTTAATAAATATTTATAGTTGATATTCAAGAAGTATAAATAAACTGTTGATGATATAGTGTATATAGCGGCACCGAGAGAACTCTGTGGAGGAGGAGGAGAAGGAGGAGGAAGGGAGGCGGGGGGCTGTTAATTATGCAGGTCTTGCTGAGAGCGGCTACTGGTTGCCTCATCTGCTAAGTGCCCCTCCCCTCCCCCTCCCCTAACCACTCTGTACCATCAGCCTTCCAAGCGTCATCGGTCTTCATTGGAGATGCTCGATAAATAACTTGTAATGCGGCCACACGACAAGGTTCCATCAGCCTCTGCATGGCGTCGCCACCAAACTTCTCCTCTATGGCAAATAGATTAATCACTGTAGCAAGACCTTGGCATAAATGATTTGGAAAATTTATTTGAGTCGTATTTTACAATGAGTGCCCTTCATGTGGGTCTCTTCGCTCATCCCTCTCCCCTCCCCCAAATTCTCCTTATGCTCCTCTATGTCAGAGCGGTGATCCCAAAATAAATTTAATATTCTTCCTGAGTACTTACTTGGTTTAAAATCCCTGTAATACTCTTTTTTTTCTCCATGGCTCTACAGCCCATTGAGGGCCTAGGCCTACCGAGTCGACTGCGGACTGTCATCTTGCACGACACATTCCGAGTTTGGAGTGACACGTGGTCAGCGGCGTATCGATCCTCCAAAAGTCTTAAACCCAGTCCTCGTGACCGTGATGACACAAGCCCATGCCAGGGACCTCTGGGTTGTTAGTGGGGCAGCGACGCTAGCCACTACACCACAGGAGCTCGGCGTAATACTCCTTATAGTATTTATTATTTACAATAGTATTGATTCCAGTTGGCTAGGAGCTTTAAATGAGTTAAAATTAATTTATGGTAACAAAATAGATTTATTTGAACCAAATAAAAAAGACTAAAGAAAATAAATAGAACGTAACATAACAAGGAGACTATTTTAAAAACAAGGTACGCGTGTGGGTTTTACCTTTTGGTAGCGAAACTTGTGACGCACGATCCATTTCTTTATATATATATTTCCTTGGACCTTCACATATCCACTGGCTGTTACGCGTCCGTCGTCTTCGACTTCACCCTGGCCTAGGACCTTTTTCTCTATTCCGGGTCAAACTTACATCTACGACTCTTCACACTCCTGCGTCTGTTTCCCAAAATGTCTCCCTCTCAAAATTCAATTTCTACCCACACTTTCTTGAGAAGTTCCCCAAACAGGTTTACATTTTTATTGCACCAAGAGCCGATGGAAGGAAACGACTGTTCCTCCCTGCGATCTTTTTTTTTCCGATTAAACGTCCTTAAATGCGTCGCGTCCCTAACAAGAATACTTAGTACCGCAAAACAAGCAGCAAGCAGCCGCATCCCGTCGTTGTTCCACAGGCCCACGCTTCTGCTTTTACTCCGCTCCTCAAGTCCGTAATTGGACGCCATTACAACTGAGAGACATTCCTCCCTGCTGTTATTTTCTGTCTGCGTCTTTCTTTCCCTTATCAAAACTCAGACAGACGCTACTAAACTTTAAATATAGCCATTTTACCTCCCCAAGTTCCCTAATGGCTGCCAGAAGAAAAGGAAGTACGTCTGTTGTCTCCATGAGACGTGAGAGGTTTCCCTTATAAGTCTATCTCTACATTATTATTCATTAGTATACATACATAACAATAGTCACCAATTATTATATAGTTGGTAGCTTCCAGCTATGTGGAAGTCGTTTCACGACTGGTCTCACCCATGATAACGCATCTTACTTAATCCTTTTCATTTCTGTAAAAAATGGCACATCCCACAACCTCCCTAATCTGCTTAGCACATTCCATCCTTGTCCTCCCTCATCACACTTCCCTCTAATGCTAATTTTACAAGACCCTGGTGTCTTAAAACGTGGCCTATTAATATATCCCTTCAAAATTCTGTATATTGTTCGCTCTTCCCCTATTATGCCAAAAACGTCCTAGTTAGTGATCTCATTCGCCTATAGCACCACATTTCAAATTCTTCTATTCTTTTCCTTTCTGCAACTCCTATCGTTCACGTTTCGCACCCATATAACGCCATTTTGCAATGAATTCCTAATATTCACACTTATATTACCCGTAAGTAAAATCCTCTTCCTTGCCTGTGCTATCCTACTCTTACCTATTATGTTGCCCAAATAGAAGATTTCCTTAACTTTCTTCAAAATATCCCTTCAGCCTTTGTTATTTCACTGTTTCCCATATTACACTCCATTACATTGGTTTTCCCTCTATTAATCCACATATCGAACTCTTCCTCCAGCAGGACCACGTCCATGCCACTTATTATGTTTTCCAAATCTTCTTCTGACTTCTCTAATATTACAATATCATCAGGAAACCTTAGGGTTGATATTTCTTTTTTTACTTGCAGTTTGATTCCCAACCCTTTTTTCTGTTTTAACTTTCATCGTCGCCTGTTCTATATATAGGTTAAAACAGCATGGACTATATACTGCATCCTTGTCTTACTGCTTCCTTAGTTTCTGCTTTGTTTTCTTCCTGTGTGACTCCTGACAACTCTTTTCTTTTCAAAATTTCAAATTCTTCCGTCGTGTGAATTGTATTTTTTCTTTTTGTAATTATATTTGTGCTTTCTTTGTGTATAGCTGCCACCGGGCAAATAGCAGCTACGTAACAATAATAATAATAATTGAAATACTGCTTACTTTTCGGATATTTTTTCCCTGTCCTCTTCATAACTCTTAGTAGTGTGCTCCAGTTCACGTTATCAAAGGGTTTTTCTAAATTTACAAACACCATGAACGTAGGCCTGTTTTTTTTCCCTCCTATTCTGACCTTGTTGATAAGTGTTGGAGGCCGTGATAACAGCTGATGATGGCAGTAGTTTGTCCTAATTGCAGCCGTGCCGAGGAAGAGCGACCGTTAAAGAGAGTCGTTTGGCTCTCCGCCATGTTGCGCAAACATTTGCTTTTAGCCAGACTGTTGTAGTCCGGAAACAGCAGGCTTATTCCGACTCTTCCGATTCGCGTCACGTTCCTCGCCATCCAGCAGCGAGCGGCGACAGTAACGGACCAACGATAAATTCATTCCGAGTATCCGGGATATCAGTGACGACCTTCAGGGCTCGAAAATTGGCTCAAGTTGGGAAATTTTAAATTTTGAGTGTCCAACAAACAGAAAACTGCCGAACACTGAAACTACCACGCAAGGGATTGGCGAATAGCGTAATCGAGGGAGGAGGTGAAGGAAAATGTTGCAGAGGAAAATATACAGGGAATTCGGCTGGAAACGGAACACTACCGTCAGCTGCGCGGTTGACAACCCCAAAATAAAGTACATGGAAAAACCTTTAATGGAGAAAGTAAGTTGTCGAAACACAACCCGGTTTTCTATTACAATAGTCAATTAACTTATACTAGTTAAGAAAAAGAGAAAAATATTAGTAGGAGGATACATGGATAAATATCTTAGATTCAATAGAAGGCAGGAGGTTGTGAGAAATTGTTTTTTCCATAATTTTGATGACGTCACTGACAGCTGTGTGCGTGCGCACATTCTGTCGCAAGTGTTCGCTTTCCAGACGAACTATTGGTAGAAAACAAATAACACAAGGTATTTTTATTCAAATAAAAAACTTTTGTCATAAAGATTATCAGTTTGTACAATAAATGATCCATTATATTCAATATTAAAAATAATGAATACAAAATTAAACTAGTTTAATTCATTTAATTAACTTAGTTTAGTAGATGGGTCAGGTTTTTTTTGTGTGTGTGTCCTTGAGAGGCATACGACGTGGGTTGGTGAGGGTTGACAGGCAGGGAACTGATTACTGGAGGATGTGGTAAGGTGGGTTAGGATGTGCCTGAATGATCAGGGGCGAAGGATGAGGTCGACTGGGAGTTTTCCTTTGAGCCCAGGAAAGCGTAGAGGTGGAGGAGGATTGTCATGGGATTGTTGGATCGTGGGGTTTGGGTGGCTGAGGTTATGGATTTGGAGATTACAGAGTTTACTTTGCAAAGTTTGATGTTATTGTGGATGACGGAATTTCTAAGGTACCAGGGAAGAGTTTACCACTGTCAGGTCAAGAGGAAAACAGGGAAATGGTAAGTGCAGTGCTGCCAACCAGGCTATCGGCCAAGAAAAAGAATAGAAGACCCGTTACAACAGGTATGAACATGAAGTCTCCATCATTTCATTTGCTTTTAATTTTTTTCTCTCTATATAATAAAGAGTGAGTTGAGTAAATGAAGCAGGCGCTGGAAACGAACGTGAGATCCAATCTCGGTCCCGCAGACAGACACAAAGCGCCAGAACCAATCTCGCCTGATTTCCTCCCTCCTGAAGTCCTCCTAACTGAATTCAAACTCCTAGTTACGAATTCATGGAAACCGCGAAAGGCCGGGGACAAAAATTCGCCATTGAACGTTAATCAATTGGATTCAGACGAATATAAAAAAAAATAAAACGTGGAATAAAAAAAATCCCCCCTCCCCGTGGTCGAGTGCAATATTGGCGTGCGGTTTTGCCTTGGCGCTGATTGGGGCAAAGAGACGCTGATTTCGCCGTTGAATGATGTCATTTCGAGGTTAATTACAAACTGCCGCGGTTTTCAGCATTAATAAACCGAAAATTCAATTGGAGATGAGACCGAAATAACGGGATAACGAGGCGCGCTTCCGAATCGCTACACAAGGAAAATAAACTAGGGGTAGAGGGGGAGGAGGGAGATAACACCACACTACCTTCACACCTCTTCTACCTTCCACCAGAAACATACCCTCAAATACTATTAACATATATTAATATACATCCATTTCATGCCTTTCTGTTAAGTTTCCCGTTTCACTTTTCCTTTTTGTACCATAGGAACTATGGAAGAGAAATGACCCGCTGACTTCCAATTTTCGTTTGTAAGAAAAAAAATATAGAGCTTAATATGTCTAATATTAAATGCATTATGTTAAAAGAATTATAGTAGAAATTAGCAACTTTCAAATGGACATCAAGGGACTAGTAATCGAGGGAGCAGATGAAGGTATATGTTGTAGAGGTAAATTTGAATTGAAATTTCGTCTACAAATAATTTTGATAATGTGAACTGAAACACACTATTAAGTATTTTGAAGATGATAAGAATAAAATATCGAGACAGTCAGCAATAATTAGAATTGAAGAGCAATAAAGGAAAGCAGATATCAAGAAAGGAGTAAGACAAGGATGGAGTCCGTCACCCATGCTCTTTAACTTTTATATAGAGCAGGCGATGAAGAACGTTAAAATGTAATATGGAAAAGGAATCATACTGGAAAGAGAATTAAAAAAACCCTTAAGGTTTGCTGATGATATCGTGCTATTAGGGGAGTCAGAAGAAGGCTTGGAAACCATAATAAACGGCATGAACGGGGTCCTGGAGGAAGAGTGCAACATGAGGATTTTTATTATTATTCCTGTTTATACTCGCAGCAACCCACAAGGTTATTATCAACACATGACGATTAATAGAGGGGAAAACCGAGGTGATGGAGTGTAGTATGGGAAGTAGTGGAATAACAAAGGCTGTTAGATTGGGGAGGGATATTTTGAAGGAATTATGCTACTTGGGAAGGATAATAACTAGAGTAGGATGCAACAGGCAAGGAATATATTTACGGGTATTATAATTTAGAAATCGTTTCTGAAAGGAATTCTGCTACTTGGGCAGCATAATAACTAGAGTAGGATAGCACAGGCAAGGAAGAGGAATTTGCTTATGGGTTATATAAGTAAGAATATAATAAATATAAAATGGCATGAACGCGGTCCTGAAGAAAGAGTTCGATATGAGGGTTAATAGAGGGAAAACCAAGGTGATGGAGTGTAGTTTGGGAAACACTGGAATGGCAAAGGCTGTTAGATTTAGGAGGGATATTTTTAATGATGTTAAGGAATCCTGCCACGTGGGCAGCGTAATAACTAGAGTAGGATAGGTTTACGGCTAAATAAACGGCAGGAGTTGCGAAAAGGAAAAGAATAGAAGCCTTTGAAATGTGGTGCTATAGGAGAATGAGATGGGGAAAAAAGTAACTAACCAGAAAGTTCTAATCAGAAAACGGGAAGAGAGAAAAATATGGAGTACCTTGAAGGGATACATTAATAGTTCATATTTTAAAATATGTGAGTCTTGTAAAAAAATTTAAAAATGCATTTTTCGAAACTTTGAAACTTTATTTCTTGTGGCTTAATAATATTCATTTAAAGAAAAGTCGTCCTCTGATTGGTTGACTCTTTTTACCCCGTTATTTTGTCCCTGCATGTTGTTGTAAGCAGTTGAAAGCTTCTTTCCACATTTATAATTATGAAAGTAACCGTGTTGCATTAAATTTATCTATTTCTTTGGTTACATTCATTATATTTAATTATTTATTTCCAAATAAAATTGAGGACGTCTGTAAAGTTAGGCACCGAAACGTTTAAATTTATTTAGTAAAAGTGTAGAATTTTGGGTCTGTAGAGTTGGTTACTTAAGTGCATTTTCATTGTGGTGGAGTGTTTTTCTTTTGAAGTAAATTATAATAATTTTTTGACATTTTGCTCAGCTTTACTTAAACTTTTTTTTTGAGTATTTTTCAAATTTATTTGTAATTACATAGAGAGAATTTAGTTTTCTTGGCACGGTTGAAAAAAAAAATCCCTTCCGGCGGCAGGTTTTCCCCCAGGGATGTTATGTAGTTCCTGCCCTCTTCTTTAAACATCTGCAGCAGCCCTTGCCTCCTTCCCTCCTCGACTTGATTAACTGCCAGCTCAGGGGAAAACTAGGACTTGCAGAACACTAACATACCTGCTTTATTTTTTTCCCTTGCACGCGTTTCATACCTCCTGTATCCCTTTAATTTTTCTCAGCCGCTCAAATATTTTTTGCCACTATCTCTAGTTTTATAAAATATTATCAAAAACATTAAATGAGTTAAAAAAACCTCTTTGGAAGTTTTTATTTTACTAAATGTTGAAGTATACAACATTTCTTCTCTCATTTGAGACTAATTTAGACATAACACAATGTAAATTACAATGGATTATATTATCCAAACAGTCGAGACGAAACGGGGTTACGAAAAGGGCTTAAAATAAAATTAAAAAGTAGAGGTCACAGTTAAGACTTGTTGATTCACTGAGGAGGAGGAAGAGGAGGATTCATACACAAAAATAGGAAGTGAGTTAAAAACATTCCTCACATTGCACTTATCCCGCTTTAAAAATACTCTAGTTCCTTCTATTAATGATAAGAGGAATCAAATAACGGAGAAGTGTTAAATGCTGTAATTAGGTAGCATATACATGAAGACTCACCATTCCTGCATTTTGGAATGTGGCGATTTATACTTTTCTGGGAAGTAGAGTCACTGCATCACCTGAAAAAATAATCAAACACAAATCAATTAATATTTATTTAACAAATAGTAATAAATTCCTTGAAAAAAAATTAATATTTATTTAACAAATAGTAATAAATTCCTTGAAAAAAAATTAATATTTATTTAACAAATAGTAATAAATTCCTTGAAAAAAAATTAATATTTATTTAACAAATAGTAATAAATTCCTTGAAAAAAATTAATATTTATTTAACAAATAGTAATAAATTCCTTGAAAAAAAAAATTATTTAACAAATAGTAATAAATTCCTTGAAAAAAAATTAATATTTATTTAACAAATAGTAATAAATTCCTTGAAAAAAAATTAATATTTATTTAACAAATAGTAATAAATTCCTTGAAAAAAAATTAATATTTATTTAACAAATAGTAATAAATTCCTTGAAAAAAATTAATATTTATTTAACAAATAGTAATAAATTCCTTGAAAAAAAATTAATATTTATTTAACAAATAGTAATAAATTCCTTGAAAAAAAATTAATATTTATTTAACAAATAGTAATAAATTCCTTGAAAAAAAATTAATATTTATTTAACAAATAGTAATAAATTCCTTGAAAAAAAATTAATATTTATTTAACAAATAGTAATAAATTCCTTGAAAAAAAAATATTTATTTAACAAATAGTAATAAATTCCTTGAAAAAAAATTAATATTTATTTAACAAATAGTAATAAATTCCTTGAAAAAAAATTAATATTTATTTAACAAATAGTAATAAATTCCTTGAAAAAAAATTAATATTTATTTAACAAACAGTAATAAATTCCTTGAAAAAAATTAATATTTATTTAACAAATGGTAATAAATTCCTTGAAAAAAAAAATATTTATTTAACAAATAGTAATAAATTCCTTGAAAAAAAAATTAATATTTATTTAACAAATAGTAATAAATTCCTTGAAAAAAATTAATATTTATTTAACAAACAGTAATAAATTCCTTGAAAAAAATTAATATTTATTTAACAAATAGTAATAAATTCCTTGAAAAAAAATTAATATTTATTTAACAAATAGTAATAAATTCCTTGAAAAAAAATTAATATTTATTTAACAAATAGTAATAAATTCCTTGAAAAAAAATTAATATTTATTTGATGACGTACGTCATACTTGGAATAATATTTGAGATCGTAAAAATAAAGTGGATTGAGTTTTATAGTTAAATCATTTCAGACTAGATATCAAAACGGTATATATATATTACCAATTTAAATTATACTTGATATTTAAATTAACCAAATTTACACTTCATCCATCTTGATTTATTTTTTTCAACTTCTCCAAATATATAGTGACGTGCCTGGAGTCAATTTTCTGCCTTAAAAGACGTAAAATCAATTATAAATGAAAAAGCCTTGCGCAGTGTAGTCTTTGGACTGATTACACTAACAAGTAGCTCGACACTTGACAATGGCTGGAATCTAAATTTTCTAAATGAAATTACTGTTAGATCATGATCTGTTTACGAAAATATATTATAAAGCATGAGGACATTTATCATAAAGCAAAAGTAATTAGAGGAAGCGTTAGAAAGCGAAGGCGCAGAACTGGTATCATTAAAATTGGATAGACCATTCGTCTATACGCGAATAATTAAAAATTTAATTGTTTTGAAAAATAATTATGTAAGGATATATTATCGTAAAATAATTGTTATATATGGAATTTAAAATTGATTTTACGTCTTGTAAGGCAGAAAATTGACTCGAGGCACGTCACTATATATTTGGAGAAGTTGAAAAAATAAATCAAGATGGATGAAGTGTAAATTTGGTTAATTTAAATATCAAGTATAATTTAAATTGGTAATATATATATTCCACTTCGGTATAGGGATAATTACGTTGTTCCTACTAAACTGAAGTATTATATTTTAAAAACATTAAAATGCATTTAAGAAGGAAGTGTAAAGTAAAGAATAATTAAATTGCAAAAGAATGATCGGTCTCTGATGCACAGTGAAGGTTTTATTTAGGAGGGTAGGAACCACCCCCCACCCCATTCCTTCCCCGGTGGCCTATATTTTTGTATCAGTATGCAAGTTTGATCTTTAACCGTCATATAAGGCGTGTAATGAGGAAGCATTCACGGTGCGTCGTCGTTGTTGACGATCCCAGCCACGCACGCACACACACACACACACACGCACACACACACACGCACGCGCTGCACGGATTCCAGTCACGTCGGCCATTTGTCTCCTGGCGTTTATGCAATCCACTAAACAGCTGACGCGAATGGATGGCCTGAATACAGGCGTCTAATTCCAGACCCGATCCGTCGCATACCAAACCAAGGCTTGCCCCGAAGCTGACGGTGACGTCATCCATCACCACGGGCGCCGTCCATCCTCAACCACGAAATCTTAACTATTTACAACGAGAAAATCAGTCTCCCATATTTCAACTTTCTTTAGTAGCGAAACATTCTGCAATAGCCACTTACCGTGCAACGGTAGCTGCACCTTATCCCATAAATATTAACAGTATCGGAGGATGGAAAGCTCATTTCTCTACGAATAAATTATAAATCCGCGCGGATATGCTGAAAATAAAATAATAAAATTGATAAATACTGTATTGTGGTGTTCGTTTGCTTACACCAACAAAAATATTTTTGTACAATCAAATTGTTAAATAATAATAATAAAAATGTATTTAATTTGAATATTCCATTTAATTATAATATTACGTTATCAAATTTCCAGAAGAAATCTAACTCAAATTAAATTTTAGTGAAAATATAAATTTACGAGTAAAATTTAATCAAATTGGCTCAGTCGGTAAAGCAAAAAGAATAATCTACGCAGCTTCTAAATGGCTGCCGCGGGTGACGAACAACGATATAATTGTATTAAAAATCGCGAATCAACGAGAATGGTTTAAGTGGAAAACCGGGTTAAAATGCCGTTACCAGATGTTAACAATGGCCTGGTGACGTCGTTCCTGGTTTGCCGTGCAGGATGTTCCTTCGCTGATCCTCTAGCGCCTCTTCTTCAGCTTAAATCTCTATCAAAATGTCCTCTTTTTGTTTTCCGTACTACAAAACAAAATCTTCTTTCTCGAACAATGGCGAAATTAACTTTTCTGCATATTGTTTCCTCCACTGCTCTCTCTCTCTCTCTCTCTCTCTCTCCCCACCTTCTCAGGAGAGCTCCCCGAACCAACTGTTGAATCTACAATGCACTCCAGGCAATCAACAATGTTGCAGACGGTGACGTTTCCCGCCTACTCGGCCTCACCACCAAACCATTCTCGTTTTCCGTCCTGTGTACGCAAATAACAAAAACTAAATTATTTTTGCTTTACCCGATGAATGTGAGGGTCATGAATCACCACAGTATATTCCCGTCAGTCTCGTTCCCTTGTTCTACGACGGAAAGATTCTAAATCTGTATTCTGTTCTACCAAGGAGCTTTACATAGTCAAGTTTAATATTATAATAATTTTTTCCCTTTTGCAATTTTTATGTAATGTATAATTATTCTTTGATTTTTTTAAATTGCCCTTTTGTTTTTTTAATTACTGTATTCTTTGGCTCCACTCTTAATATATTTTACAATGTTACAATTTTTGTGCATTGTGATTCAGTTTAACCTGACGAGGCTCCAGGTCAGGACCGAAACATGTAGTTGTTTTTAAATTATAGTTTGTTATGTTTCACTAATTTTTTGTCCGTTTTTGGCCTTATTTAGACTAATATTTTATATATAGATAAATTTTAGGGAGGTAACAACTCGTCGTAGAAATGGCTCGTTCATTCTTGACGCTAGTTTGAAATTCAGTACGTCGCCTGTCTTTATTGACCTTTCTCATCTTGTCTCGTATTTCCCTCGATACATTGTTATGGAGCCTGTCGACGGTGTTTCATGTGTTTCCCCCTTGCCTCCAATTCGAGAAACCTGAGGGGAAGAAAAATCTCTGTCTATTCTCGGAAGAATTCGTAACGAGTGCGGCGGATCTTGCCTCGGGACTGTTGACAGATGTCACGTCACTCTGCTCCTGTTTCCTAGACGCTGCTACACGGCATTTACACATTTAAATTATGCTTTACAATAATAAGAGGTCGGAAATAGAACGAAATTAAAAGTACGCATTGCAGAAACAGTACAGCTATGATCCACAGCAAGGATTTTACCGGTGTCTAAAGTGACTACAAAGATGAAAAAAAAAGCTAACATCTTTGCCGAGTAGGAGAAGTTTTGAATTGATAATACAAGGAGAGAAACGATTGATACATACAATACATTCAAGGGAAAGGATTGTGACGCATACTACAAATAAATGATGACTACACAATCACTTCATCGCGAGTAAAAACATCTTATTCCTAAATTTTAAGACTACGTTGGACGATTTTTAAGTTGATTAATATCTTGTTGTTGTGGAAATCAGTCCTGAGGCCAGTCTGATGCAATCCTCCATCCTAACGTATCGTGCGCAAACCTTTTCATTTCCACATAACTACAACATCCTACATCCTCCCTAATCTGCACAGCATATTCCATCGTTTGACTTTCCCTTCTTTTTACTTCCCCGTAATGCTAATTTTACAAGACCGTCACGTCTATCCCTTCTGTCGGTCAACGTCCACGTTATTATTCGCTCTGCTCTTATTCTTCTTACACCTTCCTGTTTAGTAACCCTACCCACCCATCTTATTCTCCTATAGTAATACTTTTTAAAGGCTTCTTTTCTTTTCCCCTTACTGTAACTCCTACCGTCCATTACTCGCACCTATATGACGCCACGCTCCTTACGAAAATTTTTAGCAACGATTTCCTAATATTTACACTTATATTACCCGTAAGTTAATATCTCTTTTTCACGAAACCTTTTCTTTCTTGTGCTATCCTACTCCTTATGACTACTATTCGTCTTCCATCCCCAATTATTAAGCTTCCCAAGTAGCTTCCGTCAAAATATTCCTTCCCAATCTAACAGCCTTTGCTATTCCAATATTTCCCATACTACACCTTGGGTTTGCCTCTGTTAATCCTCATATTGAACCCTTTTTCCACGACCACGTTCATGCCATTTATTATGGTTTCCAAGTCTTCTCCTGATTCCCTTGATACTACAATATCGTCGGCAAAGCGTAGGGTGTATATTTCTTCTCCTTGCAGTCTGATTCCTGTTCCATATTCCGTTTTAACTTTTTTCACCAACGGTTCTATATATATACATATCGCCAGACCACATTGTTGGCCCGGGTTGCGTCAGTTCCTCAACAATTGCAACTCGCAAGCTGGCCTGCATTGTTAAGTGTAACTTTTCATGTAACATTATATATATATATATATATTTATATATTTCACCATGGCTCTACAGCCCATTGAGGGCCTGTGTCTTTAGAGTCGACTGCGGACTGTCATATTGCATGTCACATTCCGAATTTGGAGTGACACGTGGATATATATATATATATATATATATATATATATATATATATATATAATGGAACATGAAAAGTTACACTTAACAACGCAGGCCAGCTTGCGAGTTGCAATTGTTGAGGAACTGACGCAGCCCGGGCCAACAATGTAGTCTGGCGAGACTTTGGGGAGTCGTCATGGGGTAGTGGAAGGAGCAGGTTGTGTCGGCGGGACGACGAGAGAGAGATATAATTATTTCTCATGCTCTGATTGGAATTAAAACTATTAAAATCATCTTTTGGTATTTTTTGTGAAAAATACCTGGCGCCCTAAAGGAATTTAGAAATCCTCGAATACGGAGGAACGCGGAATCCGCTACAATATATAGACAAAGTGTAGAATTTTTATTTTTTCTCCTTGCAATATGATTCCTTTTCCATATTTTGTTTTAACTCTCTTCATCGTCTGTTCTATATACAAGTTAAACGATATGGACGACATACTTTTCCCTCTTGAAATACTAATTAAGCTTGCTGAGCTGAAAATCAACACGCAAGCGTCGCTAGGCAACCACCAGGGATAATAAACCGCAGATGTTGTCACCCGTGCAGGTGATAGGTTTAGAGAAGTAGCCGCTTGTCCGGATCTGACTTTGACGCTCAAGATTCGTGAATGGCGAGGTTGTTTGAAGGTGGTATTTGGCGGCTTGACTTGACACACGGCCGTGATATTTCATTGACGTCCGCAGTGGAGCCGCGCAAACACTGCGAAATGTATGCAAAGCCAAACTTTATCCGCGCGGCGATGATCCCGAAATAAACCGCGCCACGAGGAAAGGCATTAATCAGCGCGATGACACGGCGCGTCACTCACGCAATTAACACGCGGCCCGTGCCCATAAATACTGAACACGTCTTATAAACAACCGCGAAACTCAGAAACAATCACAACTAAAAAATAGCGAGCTGAGCTTCATTCTCACCCTGCAACTTCATCATGAGAAGGTTAGACGACTAAAGAACTTATTGACATCACACTTTGCTCCTTGGTTCTACAGCCCACTGTGGGGGGCCTGGGCCTGCCGGGTCGACTGCGGACTGTCATCTTGCATGACACATTCCGAATTTGGTGTATCAGCTTATCCATCCTCCAACGGTCTTAATCCAAGCCCATGCCAGGGACTAGAGGCTAGCCACTACACCACACGCTTAAGCTCAGGAACAGAAATCATTTTTTTATCTCTGAAAATAAAACGTGTTATTATTATTATAACACATTTGCTCCTTAATTCTGACGTTCACCGTGCCGCAAGGTTTCCTTCCTTCCTTCCTCCATTACAGCCGTGTGTGAGCATTTTACCTCCTTCAAAATACGCCTCGACGCCTCTCTGTCCCTGATCTTTCCCCTCCATTCTCTCACATTCATAATCTTCACATTCTCTTCCATCCATCTCGTTCTTCAGTTCTTCCTTGTCTAAAATAGTCTGACTTTGAAAACCGGTCTTCTATAATATTCCACTCTCTCACTTTCATAATCTTCACATCCTCTTTCATATGTCTTCCATCAATCTCGTTCTTAATTTCTTCCTTTTCGCAAATAGTCTGACTTTGAAAACCGTACTTCTTTAATATTCCACTCTCTCAATTTCATAATCTTCACTTCCTCTTTCATATGTCTTCCATCCATCTCGTTCTTAGTTTCTTCCTTGTCTAAAATAGTCTGACTTTGAATACCGGTCTTGTATAATATTTACATGGCCCATCCATTTCACCCTTAAATATGTTATGTCCCGAATCATATAGTTTCCCTTTTTTAATTTTGGATAATATCTTCATTATAAAATATCCAAAAAAAGGGCTTACCTTTAACCTCTACAGAAGGGAGTCAGCAGTAATTAGAATTGAAGATCAGGAAAAGAAAGCCGTAATCAAGAGAGGAGTAAGCCAAGGATGCAGCAGTCTGTCGCCCACGCTGTTTAACTTAGATGTAGACCAGGAAATGAAGGAACTGAAATAGGAATATGAAAACCGGATCATACTGCAAGGAGAAGAAATGTAGGAAGTGTAATGTTGCTACATGCGTAACACCATTTTTTTCACTTTAACCACGTAAAAATAAAAATAAAATAATTGCATAAAACTGTATTTATTTATTTTTAATAGCCATACGAATAGAATAAGTTTTAAATTTTTTTCGTCTAGAATGTTAAAGTATGGGGTTAGGAAGCGAGATATCTCGTCCAGGGTGTCGAAGAGTTTAATGGATTTTTATAATCCATTAGGTAAATAACTGTTTATACGTGGCTGAAACTGAGCATTTTATTTGCCGTTTTTAAATATGGGACGTGCTGAATGGCAGAGCATCAACCAACCGGTCGGACAATCGCTTCTGCTATTTTCGTCTCCGTCGGTGGGAACAAAAGCTTGAATGGCCCCAGCAGCTGTCGATTTCAACCAGTCGGACCAATTTCCTGCGTCCGTAATAGAATTTCCCTTCTCTTCTCCTCTCGCGGACTGTCGACGTCAAGAATGCAACTACAACGAGTCCTCGCCACAAAAGGTAACCAACGTCTCGCACAGACATCCACAATAATGAAAAAGATGTCGCGGCGGCGGCTGCTGCTGCTCACCGCAAGAAATCATCGCGTCCACATATATTTAGAAGGAAGGAAGAAAGGAAGAGAAAAAGAAACCCCGCGCACGGGAAGAATTTTGATGTCAGGACGAATGCAACTGGAGGATGAATGAGTGGCCACGGCTTTGACAGCCTCCGGCAGTTGACGATTACATGTCAAGATCCTTCCTTCAAGACAGAGCAAAGATATGCCAACATATACAACGAGCTGACATAAATAAGTAACGTGAACATTTTAAAATAAAGTACAAGAAAACTTTTCTGACTTTAAAATTAACAATAAATAAAAAGACGGCCAAAAAGTCACCATTACATGTCACTATTTATTTACTAAAGCGACGTTTCATCTCCATTTTGAGACTTCTTCGGGACCGTGGAGTTATATAAGTGCGAAAATTGGACGATAAGAGTTGCGGAAAGGAAAAGAATAGAAGCCATGGAAATGCGTTGCTATAGGAGAATGAGATGGGTGGAAGTTGTTAACAGAATAGGGGAAGAGCGAAAAGTATGATGGACGTCGTCCAAGAGAAGGGATAGATTAATAGGCTAGGTTTCAAGACACGAGGGTCTTGTAAAATTAGAATTTGAGGGTAGTGTGTGGCGTATTGACAGATGAGGGAGTCCAAGGTTGGAATACGCTAAGCACATTAGGGACGATGTGAAATATGCTAGTTATGAGGAAATGAAAAGGCTTTCGCAAGATACGTTAGAACGGAGGGTTGCATCAGACCAGTCTTAGGACTGAAAATCACAACAACAACAACAGGAAATTGATTTTGTAGACTCGTGTGGGATGACGTCATTGCAGAGCGAATTCTTTATAAATTAAAGGTACGTCGCTCTGCTTCCGAAGATGAAAATAATAATAATAATAATCCGTTCCGTCGCATTTGGAAGACGATGGTTTTGGTTGCAGGTTCGAGTAATCTAGGCGAGGTGATTACCGTAATTACGGAGGCGGCGACGGCCGTCGAGACGCCAAACTAGTGCAGCAGCATGCCGGGCTAATTGCCACTCCACTCGCCTTCCTCCACAACACTTTGTCCTCGTTTACCTTCAAAAATGGAAAGCGCGTTATGTGCTTAATGAGTCATCAACTGAAAAGGATTTTTAAAACCGAATCAAGATACGTGTTTTATTTATGTTATTATTATTATTATTTTTTTACTCTCACGACTCGCGAACTTCCTTCCCGCCCCACCTTGCGCAATTCCTCCCTCATTAGTGAGGTCATCGCATTAAGATAAATGGAACTCTGTGACAACGTAAAACTGTTGATATGTAAGTCAAGATCTTTTAATTAGGCTCGCAAAGCATTCTCATGCCACTTAAACAGGTTTCAATACTTACTGATACACAACGTTTCGGTGGATTTCCCCGTCCGTCGTCAAATCGCGTGCGCTTACAATATTATCAAATTTCCAGCCTCACATCAGAAACGTTGTGGCTCAACTAAATGTTTGACCAGGCTAAAAGTCTAGAATGCCATATTTTCAATTAATTTAAATATGCTCCCACAGATAATTGTAACATCAATCAGCTTCTAACGATTACAGCTGAGCACGCGACCGAAACGTTGGGTATCAATTTAGAATTAGATTTATTGCTGTTTCATTTATTCCTCGATTGAGAGAAATACGATACGTCATACATTAAAAATAACAAATAATTTTAAGAAGAAAATAAGGTACATAATTAATTACAAATAATCTTCAAATAAAATAATATGTATAGTTTAAAGTCATTAAAAGCACTACCCCCCACCTTCACTCCAAGAGAGCACAAAACACACGCATATGATGGAGTTTTCACTACTTGCAGCTGCTCATTTTGGTCTCCTCATCTCCCAGCTACACAAGAACAGAAAGGATAAGAGATTGCTCCACATCCTGGGGCAATTGCCACCATCAATTAATGTTCGGAACGTAAGGACCAGGTATTTGTATGAGAGACAGTATCAATTGGTTTCCAATTTTAATTTATAAAGAAAGGATAATAAATTGTAACACTCGGATCTTTCTGCCACGTGATCTTCTTCTTCTCTAGTCTCTCTTCCGCCGACCATTTCTCCATCCAGTTACAGCCAAGAATCGCTTTCTTAAGTTGTGAAAATTTATATTACGTATCACCTCTCCCTTTTTAGTACAGCTTCCCTAATTAGTGGAAACCGACCTCAGCAGTCCCCAGACAAATCTATTAAAAGTTTCTTGGTTGGTTGATGCAAAACGCTGCTTGCTTTCCAGGCATGAGGGTCTGTTCCGGGAACTTGTATATCTTAGATACAATAGAAGGCAGGAGTTTGGATTGGTATGGATCTTTGAGAGGAAGGCCAGAGAAACGGTGGCTATTAAGAATATTCCACTTGCAATCCCCCAAAACGAAAGAGGGAAAGAAGACCTAAACTCGCATGTAATGAAGGATTGACGCAAACAATGTAGGTTAGATGTATGCGAGATTATTGGCAAGATAAAGGGAGGTGGAAGCTTGGATGCGACAGATACCGTATGGTGTAGTTACCACACACATACATAATATATATTTGTTTGACCATAGACGTTCATGAATTATTTTGAGGGTTGTGTGGGGTTGCAGTGTCCGTCCTGACCGGACCGGGGCGCAGAGTCGACGTGTCGGCACGGCCGCTGGTGTCACTGTGGAGGAGTGAGTGTAGGTGTTTACAGGGGCCCACAATGGCAGCAGGTGGGTCGCAAGATAGCAGCAGCCAGTGGTATTGATCCCTGGGCCCGGGCGGCCGCTCCGACGTGTCCTTAAATAGAACCACGACAACGCGGACCTGCTTAGTGACGCCAATTGGTCACTGCGTCTTAAAGCCTCCAACCACTGTGGTCAACGGTCCTCGTAATCTTTAACGACCACTTCTTCCGACTTCATCTTGTCCTTGTAAAACATCTTTCAAGTGCTCCATTGTCGTTTCCGTCGAATGTAAACTTAGTACACTACGGAAACAACAAGTCTCTGAATGTGAGTGACATGGACCTTCTCACATCAACCAGAGTGGCAACCACGACCAACGGGGTGTGTTTCCTCCTTTACTTGCTGTGTTACGAATTCATAAGCAAATAATTACAGACATAAGCAACACGAGTCTACGGCACACATCCCATTATATTTCCTTTACTTTAATTTATTTTTATATAACTTAAACGCGTCGAGTGTGTGCCGACTAAAATGCGTTGCTATCCAAGTTATTGAATAACTATTTTATTTTATTATTACAAATTTTCTTTGTATATCTGTGCTAAATGTGCAGCTGATACAAGCATGGTCTGGTTCAGGTAAACAATTCTAGGAAGAAGCGTCCGTGCTGAAATAGCCAATTTCCTGGCGGCATTTTGCCTCAACCAACCGTGAAATCGTTTAATGGATTTGACTGGGGAATACTGAGGTCGGTTTTCACCAATTAGGGGAGCCGTGCTAAAAAGGGGGGAAATTGGAGAGGAGTTATGAAAAAAACTGCACAAATTAAGAAAGAGATTCTGGGCTATGACTGGATGAAGTCTTGGTCGGCGGAAGAGAGACTAGAGAAGGAGAAGTCCGCGTGGCAGGATGATCCGAGTGTAGCGGCAGTGATTCTGACTGGTAAGTCGTCGGAAGTTTCTTTCCTAGGTATGTTGCAACGATAAGCGTTTTGGTCAAAATTCCTCACTTTTATTACTATTCCAGTATTATTGAGGGAAAGAGTAACGTGTTGAGTAACCGACAATATAGAGGGTGCTCAGTTTATCTGAAGACATTTAGAACCACACACAGGATCAAAAAAAGTGTGAATGAAAAATCTTTGTCTCAAATGGGGACACCTAATAAAATGAAATTCCAAATAAAATGAAATTCAAACTTTAGTCGAAATTGTTCCATCCGTTAAAGACACTATACGGACGTCTCTTTTACCCCCTTCCAACCCCCTCTTGGGGGATGAACTGTAACTTAAATAGTATTCTCATGTTATAATTAAAATCAGCGGCTCACTTTACACCAATTTAGAGCCCTATATAGTTACTTTTATGTTTTTCCCCTGTACCCCCACCCCTAATCATACTCCCCTTCGATAGCAGTAATTAACTGATCCATGAATGTATTTATATGATAAAAATATTGGCCGTGTTTCCTAATTTAAAATATTCCACACCCTCCACCCCCGCCCCTAGGCGTTGAAGCCGACTCTTGCCACAACAGAGTTAATTTCTTGAGTTGCAAAGAACACGTGTACCACATTTGGTCGAATTTGGTTGGTCGTTTAGATTTGTATACGGAACAAACATACAGACTGACACACACACATACGGACAATTTTATTATTGAGATAATTTGAAATTTAGATAATATTTTCAAATATCCGGGACGTTTTCCGCTATTGTGGGGGAAAATAGTAAAGAGCTGACAATAAGAAGGAAATTAAAGGTTTAATTGAGGAGGATATTATGATATTGTACTTGATACTGTAGAAGAATCATTATTCATAGTTTACAAAATACGAACGCCTATTTAAGTCTTACTATATTTCTATATTCTACTTAATTTCTCCGTTGAATATCTATTTTTCCCTTTTAACGTTTTATCGGCGCATATTTACCGTGCGCCTCTTCTCCGTCTGTCTATATATATATACATATATAGACGCGCTTTTGATTTTGAGTGAGCGTCCCGAATCTTACACTCCTAGTTAACGGAAGCCTATTGATAAAAAATTCTCTTTCAAGCTCAACAAGATAAATTGTAAAGAAGAGACATCCAAGGCCGTGGAAAAGAGCTTCCTCGTCGTCCCTTTTTTGTTTGCTAAAGAGGAACTAAAAAAATGGAAAGAGAGAGAGAGAGAAGCAACAGCTCTTGGAACACTGAATGTACCTTAACTAAGTACGGCAAATAGGTACGTACTTGCTGGAAATCATTAGAAATTACACGCCTCAAGAAAATGAGTGAAATTCTCCATTCATCAGGCAGGAGGAGGAAAACGGCATCAATACACTCACTGAAAAAAATAACTAATTTCATTTTCATTATCTTATTCATGTCACGTTAGTGTAATTCATACTTGTCGAATTAAAACTTGACAAATTTGTCATTTCATTAATTTATATTAATTTCTTCCTGACAACCTTGATGATTAATTTATTCACTAACCCCCATTAAGATAATTGTTGTTGTTGATGCCAGTCCCAAGATTATTCTGAAGCAACCCTCCATGTTAACCCATCTCGCGCAAGCCTTTTTATGTCTAAAGAACTACCACATCCTCGCTAATCTGCTTAGCGTATTTCATCCTTGGCCTCCCTCGTCTGTTCACTTCCCTCTGATGATATTTTTACAAGACCGTCGCGACTCAAAACGTGGCATATTAATCCATCGCTTCTCTTGGTCGACGTCCTCCATATTGTTCGCTCTTACCCTATTCTGCTTAGAACTTCCTGGTTAGTTATTCTATCCACTCATATCTCATTCTCCTATAGCACCACATTTTTTTTCCTTTTATGCAACTCCTACCGAATAAATTTCGCCACGCTGTATTAATTCCACGACGTTTCGATAGCGGACATTGCTACCATCTACTGTCCTCCTCAAGTCCTACACCCTCAACCCCGATGGAAAACGGTTTCACCTACATACGACGAGAAAGTCTTCGTTCGATTAAAGGACCAGGGGACTGAAATTTGGGTCAAAATCTGAAGAAAATCAACGAATTTTCTAATTTTTCATATTAATATGCCTGTTAATTCAGTAAACTGGTAAAAGAAACTGCCCAAAAAATAATAAGGAAGGTGTGACATATGCTGCAGGACAATTTTAAAATTAATATGTTTGATTCTAATTTGATAATTATTTTTTTTCAGAACACTGTGTTTTCCTCAGATTCATGATCTGGTCCCAAAAACGTTCTATGCGTCACAAACATTAAGATATTTTCTTCAATTTTTTGTACATAATTTGCATGCTAACCGCTTCAAATACAAGTACTAGTTTTTTAATTTTTTCACGTAGTTTGGGTGATAAAAAATTCAAAGAGCAAAAAAGTGCAAATTCTTAAGTAAAGGTATGAAGCTCTTAGTAAACAACGTTATTTATCCCCCAGTTTTAAAAATCGTCCTGACAATTGATAACACTGAACAGCCATACATATATATGCTAAAATATATTCAAGTACATAAGTCAAAAAACATTGAAAGACTGCCAAAACTTGAAAATAATTTTCAAAATATTTCCACAAAAAACATGTTAAAAAAATAAAGATTTTGTACTGCTATACATGTGCGTTGTTAACACACTGTTAAAACTTCAGGTCATTAGCAACTCATTTAGGGGAATTTCAAATTTCAGCCGCCCCCGCGTGTCCCCTAATCAAACTCTAGTTTAGTTTGAGGAAAACCCGCGACGTTTGCTGCGTTGTTATTTAGAGGAATCTCTCAGTAGTTACAAATTTCGTCACTAGGTTTCCACCTACTGGTTAAATTTGTATGTATTTTAACAGACGGTCATGATTTATTGTTTTATTCTAATGCAGACGCCGCGTGTTTTTTTTGTTCTGAAACCGTGTCGTTTTAATTAATTATGTGCGTGGTTTAGCGCACGCGCAGTGCAAGGAGCGAGTCTCTGTTTACACGACCCTGATCCGTAACCACGCGCTCATGAAAATTAGACCAGGCTGGGAAACATCACTTAAATATTACTCTTGACTCTTGTCACGCAAACAAGGTATTGGGGTCCGATCCGTTCCTACGGCGACGCTATATGTGGAAGGCACACAACACACAATTACCAAGAGAATTTTATTTTTTATACTACAAGCACCTGACCTTCCCTGATAAACTATCTTGCGAAAGCCTCTTCATTCCCGCCTAATAAGCACGTCCCACGTCCTCCCTAATCTGCTTACCGCATTCCCTCATGTCTTAAAACGTGGCCTATTAATCTATCCCTTCTCTTAGTCAACGTCCTCCATATTGTTCGCTTTTCCCCTATTCTGTTTAGAACTTCCTCGTTTGTGATTCTGTCCACCCATCTGATTTTCAGCATTCGCCTATAGGACCACATTTCGAAAGATTCTATTCTTTTCCTTTCGCAAATATGTCATTTCCATTTATTATTTTTATTCGCGTGATTTAAATTAATTTAAATGTGTAACATTAATATACGTTTGATGTTAAATTGTTGACCACAAAGGAAATTAATACTGAAGGTCACAAATAGTGAAAATTACAATGAATAAACAGTAACGAAAAACAATCGAAGTTATATTTTCTTTGAACTGAACGTATTGTTGATGTCTGTATTCCTTTGCTTTGCTTGGAGCTGGATGTGTGTGTGTAAGGGAGACATCCCAGGGAGTGTATCACACAGACGGCGATTCATTGTCTGTATACATTTATATATATAAACAATATATTCAATTAGTTAATTGAATAAATTTACTTAAATAATTTTAATTCATATAAGTCAACCGAAATTGTTGTTTCCATTGTTATTAATTATATTCATTTAAAATATTACATGTACATTGTACGTTGAAACCAGAGACTGTATCAAACTCGCCCCTGGCTGATGACGTCATGTCAGGACCAGTGACGTCACGTCAGGACCAGGCATTTCCCGAGACGCGAACCAAAGCACCACCAGATCCTGTCCTCTTTCCAGTCCATCTTACTACTGGTGCAACAGAACCAGCTACAACCATACCATGGTACAGCAAAAACTACTGGCAAAAATATTATACCCATTAGGCCTGAGTGCTCGTGTTTTCTTCATGCATTATAAAACGGTTTAACAATTTTGTAAAAATATAATAGAAGTTGTTTGTTCGTTTTGATACGAATATTTATTTATGTAATGTCGCACGTGCCAACATTTTTAACAATCATTTCCTAATGTTCACACTTATATTACCCGTAAGGAAATTCCTCTTCGCTGCCTGTGCTATCCTACTCTAGTTATTGTGCTGCTGAAGCAGCAAAATTCCTTAACTTTCTTCAAAATATCCCTTCCCAATCTAACAGCCTTTGTCATTCCACTGTTTCCCCTCCTACACTCCATTGCCTTGGGTTTCCCTCTATTAATCCTCATGTTGAACTCTTTCTCCAGGACTACGTTCATGAAGTGTTAAGATAACATAATTTTTGTAGTGTTTCTCTTTTTTTTCTTTCAGGGCTATAGAAAAATTTAGAGGACTGCCACCGGACAACTGTAGACTAACAAGAAATACAATATGTGTTGGGTTGGAGGAGAACCCACTGGTAAGTGTTATCAGGATTTGTATATATTTTGCTGTTGTTGTTGTCGCAGGTACAGAATGGAAGGGAGAGAGAAAGAGAAAGGCGAAGGCGATGAAGGGTAATGGTTTGTAACAAAGCAAATGGGATAGAGGAAGGTAATGAAAACCTTTGGAGAGTTACCAGAGTTGCGGTTAGTTAGTTTCTGGCAAGGGGTCGACGCGAAGGTAATTGTGACTCTGCTAGATGGGAATTATTCATGAGTCGGTCGTCCGGGTTTTCGCCTTCCTCCTCCTCCTCCTCTCATTTGCACAGTGTTTGTGCAACTGGGCAAGCGACGGTAATTACCGCTCCGTCAAGACAATTTTCATGCATATTTCCGGATAGGGGCTTTCCGAGTTCATCATCGCCTGTTGATGGTAATATATGCGAGCACCAGTCGGTCGACTCCATCTCCAATCTCACCACCACACAAAAAAATGTTCTTTTCTGCACAAATACATCTGACTTGTTTTACATGTTTTAAAATTTCCCAGCCGCCGCTCCTCTAGGGGCTTTTAGCCAGCTTCTCCTCCCTCCATGATGGTTTTTCGGGTTGCAAGGAACGGTTGAAATTTTCGTTCAATCAGGCCGCTGGACCTTGTAATTTAGATTTCTATCTCACAGGTTGATTTTGGAACATTAACTAATATTATCAACGACAAGTAGCACTCTCTTTGGGTACTTTTTATCAAAGTTCTCATATGCCGAGACACCTTCACCTATTTTAGGAGGTATATGTACCGGGGTCAAAGACCTTGGGCATATGGCAAGAGCTGTCCGCTGATCCCATTGGATCAGTCGGCCAACTGCCTCCTGAAACTGGTGGAGACACGGAGAAGGGAATGCTGCGACCCCACAGCAGACTCGTCTCCCGTCATTCGGAAGGGCGTGAGAATAGTAGCCAATGCCCGACCTACCTGATGCAGGTTTTCTAGGGTTTTCCCTGCATCTCTTTAGGTGAAACACCGGGTAGGATCCTTAAACCATAGCCCGGGGGCCCTAGTTAACCCTTGGCTACCTTGCTCTACCTTCCGCATCCCCCCTTTTCAATTCCCTTCCTATGCTATTAAAGGGGAGTTGCCTGTTTCAGGATCACCCTCATGTAGCCTGTTAACCAAAAAAAAAAGAATGAGGGCCCAGTGGGAGTTTTCTCTCGCAGACATTTCTCCCCAGATTGGCTCCGGGGTTCGCCTTTGGAGATGCCTCGTACTCTCTCTCTCTCCCTCCCCCCTCTCTCTCTCTCTCTCTCTAATTTTATTTAAAAGATCTCACATGCCCTGAGGCACCTTCACCTCACGAGGTGTATGTACTGGGGTCGAATACCTTTGGCCACACGTTAAGAGTTGTCCGCTGGCTCCATTGGATCAGTCGACCAGCGGCCTAATAAAGCTGATGTAAACACGGAGAAGGGAATGCTGCGACCCTACAGCAATCTCATCTCCTGTCATTCGGAAGGACGTGAGACTGATACCCGACAGCCCGACCTACATTTTGCAGGTTTTCTAGGGTTTTCCCTGCAACTCCTTTCGGTGAAACACCCCTGTGGACCTAGTCAACCCTTGGTTACCTTACTCTATCTTCCACATCCCCCCTTTACAACTCCCTTCCCATGTTATTAAAGGGGAGTTGTCTGTTTCAAGATCACCCGTATCTAGTTTGATAACCCAAAAAAAAAAACAAATATCAACAAACGAAAAAAGAAGGAACCTGTGGGAGTTTTCTTTCGCAGGCATTTCTCTCCAGATTGACTGCAGAGCTCACCTGACTATGTTTTTGTTACTCTTTCTCTGGTTGTTTCAAGGTGCACACATACCGAGGCACCTTCACCTCTTTTAAGAGGTGTATTTACTTATTTGTGGTTAGTTGTCTAATTATTTTTTTCTTACAATTATTTGTAACGTATCCCATTTCCTGTACCGAGGACTAATGGAAACAACAATAAATGTAAAATCTTAAGGATATGCAGTGAGAAACCGTAGAAAACCTGCATCACTATAACTATGAGCATTCTTTTCATTTAATTCGGTATCTGTGAACTGTGAAGTATTATTTTGAAATCGAAACGGCTCAAGTCACATGGAGGAATTCATTATTTTTAATGCTACTTTCAATTACATTGTTTTCCTTTTCCTTTTTTTAAAAAAATAAAATCATTATTTTCCATAGCACGACTCTACTTCTGGAAGTACCTTAGTAGTCCCTTCATATCTGTAGACCTATTTATCAAATATCTATTTAAATTTGTCTGTCGTCCTATTTTTTTTTGCATCTACAAAATATCTTGGTTTTCAAATTTTAGGAATAGTTCAGTTCCCTCTTCTATTAGTAACTCTCGCTGCTGAGCGCAACAACTCACACGGCCGGAGCTAATTTTATTTATTTCACAGCAGCAGCACAGAGTATTTAAGAGGTAATCCAGGTACTCACGCTTTGTGGTTGTCTCTTCAAGGCCAGGATATTTCACACGTATTTCCAGTGCCGCATTCTGGAGGGAGAAAATAAATAAAAATTAGTTGTCATTCAGTGTTGGACGTCAAGTAATTACTCAAGTACAAAGTAAGTAAAAACAGAAATGTTTTTTAATGTCGTGTACCTGAAGAAGTCTAACTATTGTGGAATAAGATCTTCCATAATATGAAGTAAATTATGACTTATTGGCTGCCTTGTGATTATTTCAACTTTACTTTCGGATGCTTATTTTAATTTTCACCGGCAACTGTAATTTTAATTTGATGATGAGGATGGATTACGGCTTTATCCTCATGATCCTTGAATTACTTATCTGCAATGTATAGGACGATCTTTATAGAAACACGCTGAGTCGTATAAGGTTTGCCGTTACACGTTCCTATTCCATTCATCCCATCACCATAACATTTAGATGTATTAATGCTAATCACCCCAAAGACCTTTACAATTCATTTTTGAAGACTTATTTTCCTTCTTTCGCTCATCTCTCCCACCCCAACGCCTTTTCAGCACCAAAAAATCCTATCCTACAGATATAATGAATTTTCATTTGTCAAACGTGATGATTTAATTTCTGTTTAGTGGGAAGTAATGTTTAAATTTAGCTTATCTTTTATTTAAATAATAGCACTTTTAAGGTTGTGTTGTTGTAATTGTGGTATTGAGTCCTAAAACAGTTCTGATGCAACCCTCCATGCTAACCTATCTTGCGCAAGCCTTTTCATTTACGCATAACTACCACATTTTCCGTAGTATGCATAGCGTATTCCATAATTGGCTTCCCTCTTCTATTCACTTCTGTTCACCGGGACATACACCTCGTCAAACAATGACCGAGTAGCCTGAGCTTGTGAGAATCTTTAATAGAAATTTTCATTTTTTTGTTCACAACGAGGCACAGAGATTGAGAGAGAGAGAGAGAAAAATGAAGTAAGGGAAAGAGAGATTGAGAAAAAGAGATAAAAGGAAAAATAAAGAGAAAGAGAGAAAGAAAAAAAGAGAGATAGAGAGAAAGAGAGTGAGAAAGAAAGAAAGACAGAAAGAGAAAGAAAGAAAGAAAGAAAGAAAGAAAGAAAGAAAGAAAGAGAGAGAGAAAGAGAAAGAAAGAAAGAAAGAAAGAAAGAAAGAAAGAAAGAAAGAAAGAAAGAAAGAAAGAAAGAAAGAAAGAAAGAAAGAAAGAGAGAAAGAGAATGAAAATGACAGAAACAGGCACAGTGTGTGAGTGTGAGAGATAGAGATAGAGAGAGGAGAGGGGGGGTTGGGAGGGCATAAAATGTTTGGTGAGTTACTTCTTGAGTGGACGAAATCATAATGTTTGTGGAAAGAGAAATGAAAAGATTTACATAGAAGCGTGGACAGGAGCCATTTCTGTAGCCGACAAGTCTAACCAGTTTCAATAAATACACAAATTCCGACAGCAGCAGCAGCGCCATCTGTCGGTCGTACTTTAGCTTCTCTCGTTGCTGCTGGCTGCGTGTTTATTCCCGGACAGACACTAAATCACTTTCCAAATAAACAGAATATTCATACGCGGGAATCGGTTCAAGTAGAATAGAACTGCATCCACACACACGCGCGCGCGCTAGTCGTTTATTGCGTTGATATTAAATTAAAATTGGCTTAAATATTTCAGAATCATATTTTATCTAATTTATACAAAATATTTCACAACGAATAAATGGGTGAAAAATTTTCACTTATAAATTCCAAAAGTTCAAACACGAGGTTACTTAAAAAGTAGAAACGCCTTAATATACAGATCTTCGCAAAAATGAAATTTGTTCTGCAAATTAAAAGAATGAAAAAAGAATCGTTATATTTCAGTTAAGCGTAAAAAGGTAATTTATTTAAGTAACGACACTTTCTACGCGCTTTTCATTTCCGTATAACCAGCACACCCCACATCCTCCCTAATATGCTTAGCGTATTCCATCCTTAACCTCCCTCTTCTTTCTTACCCCACACATTTCACTCTAATGCTAATTTTACAAGACCCTCAAGTCTCGAAACGTCTTTTCATCCATCCCTTGTTGTCAAATCATCTAAATTGTTCTCTTCTGCTCATAACTTCCTGGTTTGTTACCATATCCACCCATTTCATTCTCCTGTAGCACCACATTTCAAAGGATTCTATTTTTTTCTGCAACTCTTACCGTCCACGTTTCTCACTGGTACTATGAAAGAATGAGATGGGTGGGGGAATAACTAACGAGAAAATTTTAAACAGACTAGAAGAATTTGGATCAAGGGAAGGGGTAGCTTTATAGACCACGTTCTGAGACATGTGAGTCTTGTAAAATTAACATTAGAGGGAAGTATGTGCGGTAAGAACCGAAGAGGGAGGCAAAGGATGGAATACGCTATTCAGATTAGGGAGGATTTTTTTGCATGTGGTAGTTACGTAGAAATGAAAAGTTTTGTGGGGGAAAGTGTTAGCATCTATCAGACCATTCTGAGGACTGAATACTGCCACCACAACAACGACAAACTGCCTCCATATCCTCCCTGCAATGAGATCCTTATCACCTTCTGTTTATTATTCTTCAAGGGAAATCCCATATATATATATATTTCCTTTTTATTCCAAACTTTTATCCGAAGATATTCCAGTTTCTCTGACATGTTATATACACATTTATTCTGCGAATAAATAATTGTCATGATTCTCGTATAAATTGTAAAATCCATTGAACTATCAATTTAAAAGCGAGAGAAACGACAGAGCTGTGGACCTAACAAGTTATTGCAGTTGATAATATTTGATTGGCTAGTGTTTTACGGTGAGTATTATTAGAGTTTAGGGTAGGAGGTGGATCAGATGAAGATAAGTAAAGGAAAAGTTATTTGAAGAACGCAGATGGCAGCTAACTGAGGGAGAAATTATTGTTAGGTTATGGCGGAGTGGGAGAGTGGAAGGATGTAGTCTATAGGTAATTTTCTTTTGAGTCTGCGGTTGTGTGGAGGAGGAGGAGGTAAAGAGGACTATGACCAGTGTCATTGGGGTGATTGATAGAGGAGGATAAGCATGTTTTTAATGTGGTGGAAATGAGTGGAAGGTTTATGTTATTGTGAGTTACTGAGTTTCGAAGGTGCCAGGGGGAGTTGGAAATGATTCTAAAAATTTTGTTTTGTTTGGTTTGGATTTTATTCGTATTGGAGTCGGCAGTAGATCCCCGTATGACCGTATGGGGCGGATTAGGGTGAGGTAAAGGAGTCTTTTGGTGCGGTTCTGTTAAAGGCACAGATATGAAACGATTTATTTTTAGAAAATAAAATAAAACCATAATTTCGGTGCCGGAGCGTGCAGACTGGCGGCAGCCATTACGTGTCGTCGCCCATTGTCGCGCTGAATTATTGGCGAGCTGCAGGAATGGCGTGTTATTACGTGGAGCGGAACAACACGGGAGGGGAATTGCATTATTTAAAACAGATTTTATTGTAACCGCGTTACCGTGCCTGCGGAGGTCTTAAATAGGTCCACCTGTGTGTGCAATGAGCGGAAATTGCTATGGACATGGACGGAAATAAAAACCCAGCGTCACTAAACTAACAAACCCCACTGCATCAATTACCGGGACTCGCCCCCGCCATTCCCCCGGGGAATTACTCTAAATTTATCACAAGGAAAAATAAATATTTCTTATAGAAACGGAAATACCCCACATCATCTATATAAATAAAAGGTAATATATGTTATTTTTGACTGTTGGAGGATCGATACGCTGACCACGTGTCACTCCAAATTCGGAATGTGTCATGCAAGATGGCAGTCCGCAGTCGACTCGGTAGGCCCAGGCCCCCAATGGGGCTGTAGAGCCATGGTGAAAGAAATATGTTATTTTTAGAATGTCAGGTTACGTGAGGGTTGTCCAATTGGGTGATGGTGGCTGTCCCCATAGAAGGGGATGGAAGGTAAAGCAAGGGTTGTCTAGGGCCCCAGGGCAGGACCTTGAGGACTCTACCCGCTAATACCAGAAGATTTTAGTAAAAGCATATTTAGAGGAGACGGAGATGATAGATGCATGCAAAATATTAACGCAAATAGTATATAGGAGGATGGAACGTCAAATACAATGCGAGTTACGAGAAGATCAGTTTGGTTTTAGGAAGAATGTAGGGACAAGAGGAGGAACATCGACTTTGCGTCTAATTATACAAGACGGGATAAGAAAATCAGGCGTACGCATTTGTACATTTAGAAAAAGCCTTTGATAACGTAACCTGGAACACTCTATTAAGGAGAAAGGAATAATTTATCCAGCAAGAAGTCTTTACGCAACATGTGTGGATATGAAAAGGCTTGCGCAGAATAGTTTAGCATGGCTGGTTGCATCAGACA
>CM067379.1:12247046-12451926 GCA_034510155.1 Eucriotettix oculatus
TAAGTCGACACGTAAAAGGAATGTTACTGTACTTTAATTAGGTCCAGGTCCAGGGCAGGTCGAAAGTTATTTCATTTTTCCTTACTGATCCTTAAAAATCAAGATGACGGCCAATCGTATCGTTTGTCGTTATCAAAGTTTTTTTTTTCAATATTGACCTCCAGTTGGTCAGTCGCAGTTCTACGTCATCACCGTTATTAACACTTGTTACCCCACCCCCCAAGTGCCCTCTACTCCTCCTGGTAGTGCTCCAGCGAGGTCATCGAACTTCTACTTTCAAGGGGTGGAGGGGGAGGGGGAGGGGGAGGAAGGTCGAGTGCGATTTCCAATTTCACCGGTGACATGGCTCCTGGCAATTGGAAGCTAACAGCCTCCGCTTCCTAATGGACCAATTCGGCGGGGGACGAACATGGACGCGTTGCAATTTAAAAGTTCTCCACCGCCGGGGAACAAAGTACTACACTTCCTGCCATAGTCATTTTTTAACATTCTTCACCGTCTGTTCAATATATAGACCATGGACGACAGACTGCATCCTTGTTTTATTCCTTTCTTGGTTTGTGCTTTCTTTTATTGCCCTTCAATTCTAATTACAGCTGACTGCCGTCTGTAGAGGTCATGGATAACTCTTCTTTCTAGTATCCTATTTCCTCAACCGAGGACTAATGGAAATAGTAACAAATATAAATATATCCTACGAAATCAACAGACAGTTGCTGATAGGAAGGATAAAAGGACAGCTAAATTAATATTAGAGAACTTGAATTGCTAAAGGTGGACTTGGAGAAAACCTCTTGTCGTGGCGTCGAAAGATGCTTACAGGAGAAACAAAAATGCAAATGGTGAAAAGAGAGAGACAACCGTTTTCAAATGAAACGTCTTTAGTGAACTTTTTCCCATCAAAATGATTCGTAATAAAATGCCGATTTACAGATAAAAGTTACAAGCGTTCAGGGTTTCTGGAATGAAGACGGGACTGTGTGACGAGTGGATGGAACATTTTAGTCGCTGGTGTCTGTTGTTAGCTGGAAATGGAACAGGATACGTGACGTCATGAAGGGACATCAACACCAACGCACGAGGAATTGCACAGCAGGACCAGGCTGGCAGAAAGAACACTGGATGTTTTATACTGGACAGATTAACCTAAACTGAGGCAGCAGATGGAGGCTGAATTTCAATCGAAAAACTAGCAGCGGTGGTTGATGTGTTGGTGCTGGAATATCTTCTTGCGTCGGCATTGAAATGGGTAATTTAAAGCGGAAGATTATCCATAGTTTTGTGGTGTGACGGAGGCTTCCTTCCTCTGGAGGCTGACCGGGCGGGCGCTTTGCCCAGTTGTCCAGATGGCGCCTATTTCTGTCACCTGGTGTGGGACGCCGCCGGAAAGGGAGATCACGACACAACAAAAGGGGGCTATTTTAGTTGCCTCGGGTCCGAACTGGAGTTTCAAAGACGTCCTATAACTCAACACCTCGTCAATCAGAACAAAAATAAAAGAAAATGACGTCGACACTAATCAATTCCTCGTTGCAACCGTGAAATAAATCTACGCTTGACAAAAGAAGGAGATGCTTCACTATATTTTTATTGACAAAGTTTACGCATCACACGCTGAGGAGACAGGAATAGAATTTTTGTTCCTCCTTCATTGTCTGCAAACTAACAACAACGTCTTATTTTATAGGGGCTTTCAGACACTACTGTAGTAAACTTTAGATGCCAAAGAAAGTGGACCGTTACATTTAAAACTAACTTTTCCTCCAGTCTAGAAAGAAAGACTCAACATCCTGGCCCAAATCCTTTGGTATATAAAAAATAAATTTGATATTACTCCATCGCAACCACGTCCTGAAACGTTGTTCATGTACAGTGGTCACATGCATTAGTGAGTAGGTTTTCCCGGTGGATAGACTGAACAAGAAGTTCTCGGGATTTGTTACCTGAAGACGATGGCGGAGATAGCCTTCGAAACGTCGTATCCAATGATTGACATAACCCGGGTGAAATCCCGAGAACTTCTTGTTCAATAAATTTAATATTACTCCATCGCAACCACGTCCTGAAACGTTGTTCATATTTTGTATATTAAATTAATTCGTTACTGAATCGCGGGGAGACAGTGGTCACATGCATTATGAAGAGCAGTGCTGAAGGTCGCAGGTGAGAGAGGGAGAGATCATCCGTGTCAACGCCAGCCAGCCACATCGATTGATAGATTTTTCATGAACGTGTGGGCACAAAGCAAAGAGGCTTAATGACGCGTTATTTATCGAACCACCGACTCAATTACATTTCATGCGAGAAGTTATTAATTACTTGGCGCTATTTGGCGATTAATCTGTGAGTTATGGACTGTGACGCTGTGAAATAGCGACGGTTTGGGGGAGGGGAAGAGGGGGAGGGGGGAAACGTGAACACTGATGGTACACGACGTTTCGAAAACCGAAATACAACCAAGTCCGAATCACTAGTTCCCGTGGTGTTGGACAAAGCCTGCCGAATTAATTACCTGTCCGGGGTTACTGTAAACAATTACCCTGGGAAAAGTTTGCATCTAAATAAAATCTTCGTATAACTGTATTGTCTGTTCTCTTCAAATCTTTCAGATGCCGACTTCCTGTGGTGGTCTGGTGGCTGAATCGCAGCACGAATCCTGGATCGTCACCGTCATGAATTCCGGTATTAGGAGTAGTGAACAGTCCGCTGTGGTCCTGAATGGGCTTGTGGTGTTCGTTTGCTTACACCAACAAAAATATTTTTGTGCAATCAAATTGTTAAATAATAATAAAAAATGTATTTAATTTGAGAATCCCATTTAATTATAATATTACGTTATCAAATTTTCAGAAGAAATCTAACTCAAATTAAATTTTAGTGAAAATATAAATTTACGAGTAAAATTTAATCAAATTGGCTCAGTCGGTAAAGCAAAAAGAATAATCTACGCAGCTTCTAAATGGCTGCCGCGGGTGACGAACAACGATATAATTGTATTAAAAATCGCGAATCAACGAGAATGGTTTAAGTGGAAAACCGGGTTAAAATGCCGTTACCAGATGTTAACAATGGCCTGGTGACGTCGTTCCTGGTTTGCCGTGCAGGATGTTCCTTCGTCTCCTCTAGCGCCTCTTCTTCAGCTTAAATCTCTATCAAAATGTCCTCTTTTTGTTTTCCGTACTACAAAACAAAATCTTCTTTCTCGAAACAATGGCGAAATTAACTTTTCTGCATATTGTTTCCTCCACTGCTCTCTCTCTCTCTCGCTCTGACCTTCTCAGGAGAGCTCCCCGAACCAACTGTTCAATCTACAATGCACTCCAGGCAATCAACAATGTTGTAGACGGTGACGTTTCCCGCCTACTCGGCCTCACCAAACCATTCTCGTTTTCCGTCCTGTGTACGCAAATAACAAAAACTAAATTATTTTTGCTTTACCCGATGAATGTAAGGGTCATGAATCACCACAGGCTGTAGAGCACAAGAAGAAGAAATTTTCAGATATTCAAACTTGTAAAAGCTAACGTAAACGAAAAAAAAAGACTCGGTAATTTTAGGAAGACTGAAGCCACAAGCTGAAGAAGGGTTTTGAACAAGTCTTCTGGCTGGTGTCGTCCTACCTTCTCCTTGTATTGGTTTGGTAGAGGCGAACGAGTAAGTGAAAGAAACAGCGATCGTAGAAAAAGGAAGATTCCTCGAGTTTCAACCATGACGAGTCCTTTATAGTTTCACGACTTTTTGTTTCCCGTCGTCGTCGTCGGCAGCAGCAGCAGCAGCAGCGGCAAGTTGTCCTTATCTGTGATAAACGACGTCAAACGCTGTCCACGGACGTAGAAAACAACGGTTGTTTGCAACTGCAGCCATTAATCAGCTGGGATAATGCCACTCTGGAGGAACTTTGGGCCAAGAGATCGCCTCCCAAATTATTTAGGCGGCAAGAAACGGAATGATGCAAAGTCTGAAAAGACACTTGACGCCGTGCGTCGCCCTCTTTACAACTTTAAACAGGGGTCTCGATATCATTCCCTCCCCCCTCCTGCCTGTGACGTATTGTGATACTTTTTTCAACTCCCACCACTTTGTCTGCTTTATTAATAGCTGTATACAACAGACTGCACTTCAGCCAACCTGTCAGTAAAAATTTAATAAAATTAAAATGACATCTATACATCGTTCCTAAGTTATGGAACATTTTCAGCCTTTCAAGAATTTTTTTTTCTATTAATGACAAATTTTCATTTCGATCAACACAAATACAAATCATTATTTAGTCAGTTTAAATTTTAATAAAGGCCAAGATTATATTTCACTAATTTTAATTACAAGCTTCTTTAATATATCAAAGAGATTTCGTTACGTATCATAAACATCTACAAATATAAAGACGAAATTAACAGGAACATCACAACAATATCTTTGGAATTGCGTAATATAAATTTTTAATAGAATTCGTTTTAATATATCCTTAATCTGTTGTACATTACCGTCCATTACCCGTGCTCGTTAACTTATATATAGAAAGGCCGAGGAAAATAGTTAAAAAGGAGTATGGAAAGGGAATCCAAATGCAAGGAGAAGAAATAAACACCCTACGCTTCTCCGATGTGTTGGAGGAGTCAGAAGAAGACTTGAAAACCATAATAAATGGCATTAACGTGATCCTGGAGGAAGATTTCAACATGAGGATTAATAGAGGGAAAACCAAGGTAATGGAGTATAGTATGGGAAACACTGGAATAATAAAGGCTATTAGATTGGGAAGAGATATTTTGAATGAAGTTAAGGAATTTTGCTACTTGGGCTGCGTAATAACTAGAGTAGGACTGCACAGGCAAGGGAGAGGAATTTACTTACGGTTTATATATAAAGTGTTACGAAATCATTGCTAAAAATTTTGGTATGAAATGAGGCGTTAAATGCATGCAAAACGTGGACGAATAGGGTTGCAGAAAGGAAAATAATAGAAGCCTTTAAAATGTGGTGCTATAGGAGAATGAGATGGATGGATAGGATAACTAAAGAGGAAATTCTAAGCAGAATAGGGGAAGCGTGAACTTAGAAGGGATTGATTAATAGGCCACGTTTTTTAGACGTGAGGGTCTCGTAAAATTATCATTAGAGGGAAGTCAACAGAAGAGGAAAGCCAAGGATTGAATACGCAGTTAGCTGATGTGGGATGCAGTAGCTATGTGGAAATGAAAAGGCTTGCGCGGGGTTGGTTAGCATTGAGGGTTACACCAAACCAGTCTTAGAACTGACTACCGGAACAACAACAATTAAAATTAAATAAATAAACGACGAGTAGTCAGAATAACTGTTTCAGTAATAATAATAATTCACAAGCGACGTTTCTTTTCTATCAAAGGCCAGCTTATTGGTGCCTAATTAGAACGATATCAATATACTTATGCACTTGAAGGTTAAAGAAAATGGTTGTCAAAAGAAAACTTCAATCGTTGTTCTGTTGGTACATGACTCTCCTGACTGATGATGAGTTTGTCGAGCACTGTGCTACTCAAAAAAATTACCGAGTAGTCTGAATATTGTAGCTTGCAAAAGATTTTTTCTGGGAGGAACGGTATAAGAAAATACCCAATTTTCCGTAGTCTGAATCAATACAGAGCGACATAATCTAAGACTGTCGAGACTTCCTGCCTGCCAAGCTAGCAGACGCCACGGCACGCTAAACTTGCCATAAATCCAAAATACAGCATCACAGAGCAGAGAATTTGCAATAAGCAAATCGTTGCTAATAATTATGTCAAAAACATTAAAATGAAATAACTTGAATATATCTTAGATCTTGAAATGGGCTGTACGTGTGTCCTTTGACTGTACGGGGCTCTGCGTCTCGGCTGGATATGTGAGAGTCACTTGCAGTTGACTACATAACGCAGCTTTCGGCCCGAGGTAATGAATATTTCAGCAGCGATGTGGATGGAGTCTTGCCTTATTGCTGAGGAAATTCGACGCCAGCTTCCCCGCTTGGATGCGCGCCACGCGAGGGACGCATTCATCTTCTGGCGAAAGCGACGCTCCAAATCGAAATGTCTTCACTCCTCGCCAATAAGGGGAACAACCCACACTCGCATTAAAAGAAAATGAACTCGCAGAGGAACAGAAGGCGTAAATTCTTTAAATTCTAACAAGATCATATCTAAGTACAAGTAGCAGAAAGGGGAAATGTACCTAAAATAATGGCCCCAAAGAAATATTTTATGAGGTGAAGAGAAAAGGAAATCAAAAGTGAACGGATACAGATGCAGTGAATTATCAACGAATGTACGAAGTCTGTGATTTCTCCGGTGATACAATATTTATTATATGATTCCCGTGGCGTCTGCTAGCTTGGCGGTAGGGAAGTCACGGGCTAGACGGCCATGTACCAACTTAGATGATATTCTTGCAGCCTTCCTGTTTTTGATTGAGTTATTTAAGGCTGTAGAGCGAGCAGAAGTGGAAGTTGCTCATGCTACAGTTACCTTGACAAACAGCAGGGCGCACTGAAGTCAGTCCCAAACATTCACTTTCCAGCGAGAAATGTAAGTAAACATTACACATCGACTTAACTTAATTCCCTCTGACGCATCGGTGATGCATTTTCCATCTTTCTCTCTGAGTCTCCAACGCTTTGACATTTCCAAGTTTTCTTTTTTACTGCGAATTTCCTCTTCTATTGATCTCCTTCAAGTCATCTCTTCGTCTGGTTCCCTGTACATTCCAACTGAGTTCCTCTTTTTCAACTGTTCCGTTTGACTTCCTAAGTGTGTGCCAATACATCCACATTTCCCACTTTTTATTAGTGTTCCGATTGGTTCCTGATTTATTATTTTCCATAGTTCTTAGTTTTAAATTTTCTTCAGGCCATCTGACTTGGAGAAAACTTTGTGGCAATAAAAATTAAAATCTTGAGATTTTATCTAGTGGGGTTAACTTCAATGATTCCGTTTATTTTGACACGCGGCAGATGATTTTACCGTCAATCCTGGTAAGGTAGGGAGGAAACCGCTGTGGCCACTGGAGCAGCGTCACGTCAACTCGACCTCTTCAGCGTTTTATTCAGGTTAACCTTTTGGAAATGTGGCGTCAGGCCATCGTGTTGAATACAATTTCTTCAATCAGTATCGAGGTGCTGCAAGAGCCACTACGGCATCTTAGTAGAACGTGAAAAAGGAGAAACAGTCAAATAACTTGTAATTAAATAATTATTTCAGACTTTGTAAATATTAAACTAAACGTCATATATATATTGCACAGAGTCGCCGCCGTCCAAATACACATGCTTTTGTGCGGTCTATTTGATTTATTGGCATGTCGCAGTTGCATCGAGTTCCGTGTGGCGGAAAATAAAAGCTCAGTCATAAACACTTGTAAAACAACATTTCCACATATGTCGATGGCAAAATTGATATATTAAAGGGTCGGGCAAATAAATAGTTGATATAAACGGGGACGGTGGCGCTTTTGATAACGTCCGACTGATTGAACTTGTATTTTAAATAACATTCAGCTGGTAAACGTGAATTGAAAAATAAGTCACGGTATTGAGGGAGTAACGAGTGTGAACACAGCCGCTGTGTGGAACAGGCTGATAGAATTTTTGAGAGCCACCACGACGACGACGACGACATTTCGATGATGGCTGCTGAAGCATTGCGGTCGTTAAATTCTATTATCCGTGGACGAACACGATCGCAATTTCTCTGAGCCGTCTTGTTCTCCCCCTCCAACCCCCAGAGCCGCCAGCCACACTAATATCTTACAGTCCGTCGGCTGGAAAATGATAATAAAACAACGGACGTAAACGGTGAGAGGACGTCTCTGAAAATACACGCACCTATCAACAGTAGAGTGGAAAACAACCCCATAATAATGTCCATTTTATTTATTTCTCTCACTAGTGATGTGGTTAGGCCCTTCCTTCAGCCAAACGATTTTTGCTTAATTATTTACTTCTATTAATTTATTATTGGGTATATTGGTATTTAATTCAGGGTTTTTGTCTACAAAGGATTGAATGACAACGGGGTGACGGAATTTGAAGGTTAATGTGCCAAGGGATTTTTTTTTGGTTAACAGGCTACATGAGGGTGATCCTGAAACAGGCAACTCCCCTTTAATAGCATAGGAAGGGAATTGAAAAGGGGGGATGCGGAAGGTAGAGCAAGGTAGCCAAGGGTTAACTAGGGCCCCCGGGCTATGGTTTAAGGATCCTACCCGGTGTTTCACCTAAAGAGATGCAGGGAAAACCCTAGAAAACCTGCATCAGGTAGGTCGGGCATTGGGTACTATTCTCACGCCCTTCCGAATGACGGGAGACGAGTCTGCTGTGGGATCGCAGCATTCCCTTCTCCGTGTCTCCACCAGTTTCAGGAGGCAGTTGGCCGACTGATCCAATGGGATCAGCGGACAGCTCTTGCCATATGCCCAAGGTCTTTGACCCCGGTACATATACCTCCTAAAATAGGTGAAGGTGTCTCGGCATATGAGAACTTTGATAAAAAGTACCCAGAGAGAGTGCGAGGCATCCCCGACATGATCAGGTAAGCCCCGCAGTCACTCTGGGCTGAAGCGCCTGCGAGAAAAATCCCGCAGCGCCCTCTTCATGCCAAGGGATTTGTTCTTGTCTTTATTAAGTAGATTGATTCCCGTTTTTCAGCTGTGGGAAGACGGCTGCTAATTGGATTTCTTGGTTCGTCGTCATATATTTGTTTGTAGGTGAATAGACGGTGGTACATGTTTATAACTGGGAGGAAGTTTTATGTTACTTTTGAGTATGTGAGTTACTATATGGTCCATCGTTTCTATTCTTTTGGTTATATATAGTTTTCTAATTACGTGTAGGTGTTCTGAAGCAACCTTCCATCCTAACCTATCTTGCCGCAAGCCTTTTCATTTCCCCACAACCACCACATCCCACGTCTCCCAAAAATCTGCTTAGGGCATTCCATCCTTCGACTCCCTCTTCTGTTCACTTCCACTCTAATGTTAATTAGACGGGCCTATAATTCTTAAGGGGGGAAGGATTATTATGAAATGATTAAGATGTGTGTAGACCCTGCTCTGGTCCCTTTTCTAAGAAGCTCATTAATAATCAGTTAAAAATATGTTCGTAAATACTGCTGTACCACAGTCCATGAAACCACAATGATAATTTATATGTAATGTGAATATCAGGAAATCGTTGCTATAAATGTTCGTATGGGTGCGAAACGTGGTCGATAAGAGTCGCGGAAAGGAGAATAATTGAATCCATAGAAATGTGGTGCTATAGGAGAAATATTATGGGTGGATAGAATCACTAACGAGGAAGTTATAAACAGAATACTGGAAGAGCAAACAATATGGAGGACGTTGATCAAGAGAAGGGATAGATTAGCAGGCCACGTTTTAAGACACGAGGGTCTTGTAAAATTATCATTAGACGGAAGTGTGTGGGGTAAGAACAGAAGAGGGATCCCAAGGATGGAATACGCTAAGAAAATTAGGGTAGTCATTCGGAAATGGAAAGGCTTGCAGCAAGATAGATTAGCAGGGACGCTTGCATCAGACCAGTCTTAGGACTGAATACCACAACAACATAACGGCTCGAACATTTTTAGTAATTATTTGGTAATATTTACTCTTTTTGACCTGAAATTAAATTCCTCTTCCTTGCCTGTGCTATCCTACTCTAGTTATTCCGCTGCCCAAGTAGCAGAATTCCTTAACTTACTTCAAAACATCCCTTCCCAAACTAACAGCCTTTGTTATTCCTCTGTTTCGCCATAATACGCCCTTATAAATTATTTCACGCTAAACAGGTCGAATAAAATTTAGTTGTTCACATGGCTGTGTCTGATCGTCATCGTCAACGATGCTGAAGGAGAATCAACTCGCTGACCACGTTTCATTCCAAAACATCCAGAATATATTTCGAAAAGGTGACTCCGTGGCTGTCGTGACGGTCGGACTACCTAAAGGCTGAAGAAGACGACATGCGTAAAGTTAGACTTCCAGTTTAATTAATAAATCAAGGACACATTCGTTTACAGTTTTAAATATTACCAAAATCCACGCGAACGTTTCTAGACGGTAAAGCGAGATGCAGTTAGAGCGGTAGGAATTAAAACTATTCCCCCCGACGCCCTGATTAATGCAGCCATTTCTCCTTTCACACCCGGCTTTTCTACTTCTTTTTCTCCTCCTCCTCCTCCTCGATACAAATTACTGCACCGTAAATTTCTTTCTTAAATTACAAGAAGATTCGAGGAACCCGAAAAGGACTGCGTCAACAATTTAATTAATTTAAAAATAAGTATTTGAACAATTATCAGACAAAAAAAAGTTTTAATTCGATTCCTATAACGTTTCGTCCTCACATACGGGAATTAAACGAGGAAATTTAATGTTTTTAAGGATTTAGTTATACTTCAATATAGACAATAAAAAAGAGCGGAGTGTCCTTCAATGCAGTCCGGGGGACAAAACTTTTATATATAAACACAGGAATCGTCATAGAGTTAAGGATTCCTTACCCGAGTCACAGGTGGGGGTTAATAGGAATGAAATAATCTGAAATCTGAGCAGTGGAATGGAGAAGAAAGTAGACAAGGAAGTTTCTTAGAAATTAGACATATATGTACCAAATCCCTAAATAAACGTGCTTGAGGGAAGTCGGACTCTCGATACTAGTCTAACGTCCATCCGTTAAGTTACAGGAGTCTAACAAGACTAACGGGGAAATGTAACGTTTTCAAGTATGTAGTAAAACCTTGATGTAGACCAAAAAAAGAGAAAACTGCATTTCGGTCATAGCTGTCCTTGAATGCAATCCGGGGACCAAAATATTTATATATAAACATAAGAATCGTAAAGAGTTAAGGATTTCTTACCCGCGCCACAGGTGTGGGTTAAAAGGAATGGATAGTGCAGTGGAAAGTAGAAGAAAGTAGACAAAGAAGCTTCCTGAAATTCGGAACAATAACGAACATATACCAAATCCCTAGATAAACTTACGTGAGGCAAGTCGGACTCTGGATACTTGTCTAACGTCCATCCGTTTTGAGTGAAAGAAGCTGGTTCCGCGTCGGTCCATACACCTCTCAGAACTGACCAACGAGTTTCGACTCACGTGAAAAATTAACTTAACTGCGTTATTTTATAATCAGTGCCAAATGTTGCCTTGGTAAGCATTACGTTTCCTTGCCCATGTCTATAATAATTAATCTGTTGAATTTTTTAAATTAATAAGCCGTTGTTTATGAACGATTTTATCCTATTGCCTGGAAACCCCGTACCGGTGCTTTCCGATGATCACTTTTCTCATTTTGTCTTTTTCTTCTCTCCTTCCTCTGTCTGTTTGTCCTAAAATAACATCCTTTGAGTTGAGACTTTCCGCTCCGACGAATCTTCTTTGCAAGGCTTACTTCACGGTAGCTAAAGAAGACGTCGTGTGGGTGGTCCAGGATCAAAAAAGAATACCTTGGTCATGAGGAAAGGTGGTGTTTATTCTCTGCTCTAGTTAAGACCTTCGACAGGGAAAGGATAGTGAGCCCTTCCTTAACTACATAACCTCTTTCTATTTTTGTACACTTCCATTTTGCTTGATAAGGAGATTTTATAACATTTAGTAATTCATAAGGAACATGTCGAATCTTTTTTGTCTTTTCAATAGGAACTTTCAAACTACAAATATTTTTTAATTGAATCTTTTGCGTTGAGTCTTCTACGTTTTTTATTGCAACTATTTTAAAAAGTGTTTTGTTAAAATTTATTGTTAAAAAACTGTTTTTTACTTAGTATGATACAAATAAAAAAATATTTGAATTTTGTGGATGATTATGACAAGGCCGAAAGCTCCTGCTGAATAAATTTGAAATCAAAATCAAAGTATAGTTTTTGTTATTAATGTGACTGATTAACATAGGGAAAAATTATTATCAAAGTATTTTGTTTGCAAATGGTAAATCAACACACATATTTATGCAAAATAATCAAATAGAATAAATTAAGGACGGATTACAGGCCACACACCTAACTGACGTTTCGTCACCATGTTAGGGACTTCCTCGGGTGAATCCTTCAAATGTTAAAATTTTCGAGTACTTGGCTGTAAAGTTCGGTGAGAACTGTTCAGTATAAATTTTTATTTTACTGTTAGATCTGTACTCCTTCATAAAAATTTACCTGAAATCACTTTAGAATTTAACGTTCGATGTAATGTCTTCGGATAAAAGTTTGCAATAATAAATAAATAAAAGATGAGAAGGTAACGAAACGTCAGTTGAAATGAATAAAAAAAAGTTGTTTATGTCTAGAATGGGTCGTTAATTTATTCGATTTAATTTAATGTCTGATAAGAGTTCAATATAAGGATTAATAGAGGGAAAATCAATGTGATGGAGTGTACGGGAAACAGTGGAATAACAAGGGCTGATAGATTGGGAAGGAAGTCACTTCTGCAGGAAAATAACTAGAGTAGGGAAGGAAACGATTTACTTACGACTAATGTAAGTGTGAATATTAAGAAAGTTTGGTGTGAAGTGTGGCGTTACAGGGGTGCGAAACGTGGACGGTAGGATTTGCAGAAAGGAAAAGAATAGAAGCTTTCGAAATATGGTGCGGTAGGAGAATAGAATCATTAAGCAGAAAGTTATAAGGAGAACAGGGGAAGAACGAACAATATGGACGACGTTGACCAAGAGAAGGGATAGATTAATAGGCCATTCTTTGAGACATGAGGGTGTTGTAAAATTATCATCAGAGGGAAGTGAACAGAAGAGGGTTGAAAACGCTAAGATGATTAGGGATGATGTGAGATATGGTCGTTATACGAAAATTGAAAGGCTTGCGCAAAATAGGTTAGCATGGAGGGTTTTCATCAGACCAATCTTAGGACTTGAATACGTATAGTACACTCTATTTATCAAATTAATAATTAGAAAGATAGGAATGGAAAAATGTCGACCGGACCAGGGACTCGAACCCAGGAACCTCCCGATTTCTAGCTAAACTAAACACATATTAAGTAGTCTGTTGTTAAATTGTTTTTAGAAAATATTTTGACTTAGGACAACGCGGCGGTCCTTGTTGCGGTAAAAGAGATTAAACTTCCTCCTAGAAGAAAATGGCCGAGTTAAATATACAAAGTTGATCGATTAGTCCATCTGAACTAATGAACGCCGTTTCGACAATGAAGTAGATTTATTTTCTTATTTCTATCGAGCCCGTGTGTTTTGTATTCCGCATTTTCTAATTTCATCGTGGCGTTTCCCTGGTCCCACACCAATTTTTGTCGCAATTGTTACCCTAATTTCTTTACATATATTCTATGACGTGAAGAAGGCCTTGAGTTTTAGCTAATTTCCCCGCGGAGTTATTTCATAGTATGCATTGCAGTGTTAATATGAAACACACATTCCTGTGCATGATTTGTAGTTGTTTTTTCCCGCAAGCCTCGGTTTCAGACGAATTACCTCGATTCCCAGAAGGAGAAGTCAATCGGAAGTCGATTTTCGTGGAATGGCAATGATGTGGGAAAGGCCGCCGCCGCCGTCTTTCTTCCGGTGAATGAATATTTACAGGTGACATTTGAAGGGGCGCAGAATAATAAAATGCCTGTATTAACCCAAATAACAGGTGATCAATACCTGTTATATGCAGCTCTCTGCTAAAGTAAGAGTTAAACTGGTTTCATGCTCGAGTACTCTGTTTAGCTCACAAATTTAATTACTCTACGTGGTGTAGTGGCTAGCGTCACTGCCTCACAAAACTATAGCATCATCCATTCATGTGTTCTTCGTTCAAAATATTAACTTTCACTTCATAAAATGGGTTAATTTATACAAGTATGTTGCTGTTGTTGTGGTATTAAGTCCTAACACTGGTCTCACGTAACTCTTCATGCTAACCTATCTTGCGAAAGTCTTTTTATTTCTACATAAATACCACATCCCGCATCTGCTTAGCGTATTCCATCTTTGGCCTACCTCTTACGTCCTTACCCCACACACTTCCCTCTAATGCTTATTTTCTTAAAACGTGGCCTATTAATCTATCCCTTCTCTTGGTCAAAGTCCTCTGTAATGTTCGCTCTTCCCCTATTCTGTTTATAACTTCCTCGTTAGTGATTCTATCCACCCATCATATTTTCTCCTATAGCACCACATTTCAAAGGCTTCCTTCCATTCTTTTCCTTTCCGCAATTCCTATCGTCCACGTTTCGCCCCTATATTTAGCAACGATTTTCTAATATTCACACTTATATTAGCTGTAAATAAATTCATCTTCCTTGCCTGTGCTATCCTACTCTTCAAAATATCCTAAAAGACGTCTTATTCCACTGTTCCCCAATACTACACTCCATCAACTTGGTCTTTCCTCTATTAATCCTAATATTGAACTTTTTCTCCACGACCAAGTTCATGCCATTTATTATGGTTTCCAAGTCTTCTTCTGACTGCCCTAATATTACAATATCGTCTTCAAACCATAGGGTTATTATTTCTTCTCATTGCAGATAGATACATTTTCCATAACCCGTTTTAACTTTTTTCAACGCCTGTTCTATATATAAGTTGAACAGTATGGGCGACAGGCTACATCCTTGTCTTACTCTTTTCTTGATTTCTCGTTTCTTTTTTTGGTCTTTAATTTTAATTACTACCTAGTTACGGATAACTCTTCTTTATCGATATGTTATTCCTGTCCTCTTCAAAGTCCTTTATAGTGTGTTCCAGTTCATTTTTTAAATCTACAAGTGCCTTGAACGTAGGCCTCCTTTTTCATATCCTGTCTTATAAAATAAGGCGCAGAGTCAATATTGCTTCTCTTGTCCCCACTTTCTTCCTAAAACCACACTGTTCTTCTTGTAATTCACATGTTATTTTACGTTTCATCCTCCTTTATGCTATTATATATATATATATAAATTAATGAAACGTTTGTAACGTGACGAAGTCACAGGTTTTTTGGATATTAGGATAGTAAGTAAGGATAGTAAATGAGGGAGAAAGATAGGAAATACGCTTTTTGAAACATATGTTTGGCACAGAATTATGCTCAGGGAAAGACATATGTCAAGCGTAGAGAAGAAAGGAAGAAGGAAGAGAGACTGAAAATATTCGGCGCCGCCGGGACTTGAACCCGGATCGTCAGAGCCTCCGCTGTAGCCGCAGAGCGCCTTAACCATTAGGCTACGTCGCCGGTGCGTCGAAGATAGTCAGTCTTGGATAAAGCGTATTTCCTATCTTTCTCCCTCATTTACTATCCTTACTTACTATCCTATATATATATATATATATATATATATATTATGAAAGATAAAAAAAGTTCAATTAAACATAGTTTTCTGACTAAGTTTTAATAAATAAAAATACGGCAAATATGTCACTATATCATTTTATTACTATTTAATTAATATAAATGCAACGGTACGTATCGCTTTTGAGTAGGCCTGATGAAGTCTCAAAAGGGAGACGAAACGTCGTGTTTAAAATAATTAAATAGTAATAAAATACTACGCCGACTTATTGGACGTCTTTTTATTTATTATTTATTGAAAGAGGTAAATATTAAGTTATATGTTGAATACATAGGTACAAAGCTGTGTTTAGACTTTTCCGAATGAGGCGAGATGGAAAAGTTTAGATTAGTTAATCACGTCCGTCGCTGACATGAGATATTATCACGTTGGCCTGACTGTTACGGCTAACAACGCGAATTGCTAAAATAGTGAGCGGCCAAGATAACACGAGTATTAATTTTCTGATATTTAACAACCGCTATTAATCCTCGTGAGAAATGGCTGTTATCAAATACTGATGAGTGAAAGATATTCCACAACTGAAGAGAATTTGGAGATTTATCAGGCGTGAGTTTGTGATGTAAATAAACATTGGTATATATAATACAGTGGCTGGCGTGTCTGCCTCACAACCCATGGGTGTGTGGGTATTTGTGTCGAGATCAAGACTGCTAGAGATTCGACACGCTGACCACGTGTCACTCCAAATTTGGAACGTGTCGTGCAAGGTGGCAGTCCGCAGTCTACCCGGTGGGCCGAGGCCCTCAATGGGCGGGCTCTACAGCCAAAGAAGAAGAAAAATATATAATACTGTATTAATGAGCCACTGTAATATGATGCGTAGTAGAGGACGCTACGGTGAACCTAGATCTTTATGGGATTTGGCATTCATTAGGGGACGTGGAATTAAGACTCAACAAGAAGGAGAAGATATTCAGCGAATCCACGGTTCTAGGTATTTATTTTGGACGAAAGGACCGCCGTGACCTTTTGTCGATCTTCGTACCGATCATTTAATTTTTTTTTTTTTGATATGAAGAGTAAGTATTCTGCGTCGTTTCGTAACTGCCCTGGTGGCTAGAGTTATCGAACCGAACGTCCGCACGCGATGCCCTCAAGAGCTTAAATTAAACCCGGTCGTGGAGGAGAGCATTCAACCCATAACTCCCAGCCATTCAACACGCAACCTGCTGCAATTTCAACAGAGTTACTAAAAATCAGCTAAAATTCTCACGTCCAACCAAGAAGGAATAATTGGTAGAATTAACCACAGTAAAGTAAGGATACCATACGAGCTGAACATTGGGGATTCTTTGCGGTGTTCCCCTGCCCTGCCATTTGAAAAAAAATGTAATGGGAAGCGATCCTTGACGATACTGCAATAACATCTTGTATGTAGGCCTCACCTGGTGACGTCATCTCGTCCTGCCTCAAAGTTCACGTGATTTACTAAAACTGTTTAACTTACTCTTTAATTGTGATCTCGAAGCAAAACTGCACAAACCTCTGCAGCTGATACTGTTAACTTATATCTTCTTGTTGTAGTATTCAATCCTTAGACTGGTCTGATACAACGATCCATGTGAACCTATCATGCGAAAGCCTTTTCATTTTCACATAATACCACATCCTCCCTAATCTGATTAGCATATTACATCTATGGCCTCCCTATTCCGTTCACATCACCTCTAATGCTAATTTTGCAAGACCCTCATGTCTCAAAACTTGACCTATTAAAATATCCCTTATCCACATTGTTCTCTCTTCCTCTTTTCGGCTTTGAACCTCCTTGTTAGTGATTCTATCCACCCATCTCATCCTCCTATAGCACCAAATTTCAAATGCTTCTATTCTTTTCCTTTCTGCAAATCATATCGTCGACGTTTCGCACCCGTATAACGCCACATTTCCTAATATTCATACTTATATTGCCCGTAAGTGAATTCCTCTTTTCCGCGAAAGCCTACATTGCCTGTGTTATCCTACTCTTCCCAAGTAGCAGGAATCCTCAACTTCCTTCAAAATATCCCTTTCCAATCTATCAGCCTTTGTTATTCCACTTTTTCCCTTACTACACTTCACCTCCTTGGTTTTTCCTCTATTAATCCCTTTATTGAACTCTTTCCCCAGGACCACTTTCATGTCATTTATTATGGTTTCCAAGTCTTTTGCTGATTCCGCTAATACGACAATATCATTATCTTTCCTGACTCTTTTTATTTATTCTCCTTGCACTGTGATTCCTTTTCTATATTCCGCTTTAAATTTCTTCGACGCCTGTTGTATAAGTTAAAGAGCCATGAACTTATGCCAGTTTTTCATTATCCTGTCTTCTATAATAAGACGCAGAGTCAATATTGCTTCTCTAGTCCCTACATTCTTCGTAAAACAAAATTGATCTTTTCCTAACTAGCATTATATTTGTCGTTCCATCCTCCTATATACTTTTTTAGTGAGATCCTAAACTAGTGTTCCTGTTCTGTTCGCATCTATCAGCTCCAGTTTTCCTCAGTAAGGGTATAATTCTGTTGTTCCTGAAAACTTCTCGTATTCTTCGTTGATTAATTTACATAGCCTGGACACGTTGCATTGTAGAGATCCTATAAAAATTCCGTTACAATTTAAATTAGTCTTCACTTAAACTTGATTAGTTAAATACGTAGGTGAAGCAATGAAGTATTACTAATATAGGTTATGTGAAATAATGTAAAGAGGTCCTCAACAGCAGAAGTCAATACAGGTTGAGAAAAGATTAAGCCTTATCCCCTGGCTCTTGCCCCCGCCCCCGCCCGCCCCTTCCCAACCCCTAATAATCTGACGTCAGTCGCCCTCTATCAGCAAAGCTTCGTGTCTCTCTTTTCTTAATTTGACAAGTTTTCGAGACACCTCGCCTTAAAAAAGTCATGAGGGAAGAAAAAAAGTGTTTTTTTAATGCAGCACAAAGGCGCGTCTCGCCTTTTATAGCTTCAAGTTTCTCAACTTCAATACCACGGTGCATTGACTCTAATTAGGGAGCATTTTTGGTGACGCGGATAAAGACTGAAGAGGAGGAATTAATATTGACAAATTTAATTACCTCTAATGCTTTCTATCACCTTCACTTGAATGAATATCTTGATCCATTCAACGAATATCTTTATAAACTGTTCTACCTCAAGCCATCTTACTAACAGATACACGCGATTGAAAATTTTCTCATTGGCTGCAATTGTTCAAATGCAAGTCCATGGGTGCTATTGGAAATTGCAGACAATTGGCTACTGGAATTAAGTAGGGGGATTTTGGAAACTTACCGAGGTGACGTAGAGACAGTTGTTGAGGCGGAGGCACAGAAACTTTCCAGCCGTTGGAGAGATAACATTCAATTGTGAGCCACCGGCGACGAGACATTATCAAAATTGAGAGCTCATGAGTCTCAGCTATTTTGGTCCAAGGCTTGCGCCACACAGTGAGGTCCCCGACGCAGACAACGAGGATCGACAGGAGCCTCCAGACCGTCAAACCAAAGCAGACCAGAGCCAAAGGCCGCCAGACAATGCAGCTGCAGTCTTCGCGGGTATCGTGAACTTTGATTTTATAGAGTTCATATTGCCAGACATATTTCCCATAAATTAAGTTGCTCCCTTTTAACGAGTCTCAATATAAATTTGTTATTTATATAATTTTTATTTTGTATATCATTTACGTCAATTTTCTTGGTTAAATTTTATTGTTATTAAATTCGTTATTATAAATTAAATCTTTTATTTTCTCTTTCAAACACTTCATAAATTTATACCTTCATAACTTATGAATTAAATTGACACCCAACTGTGGAGCTCAGTAATTAATCGTAATAATTAAATAAATCTCCACCCCCATTTATGTACTACAGTATTTTAAGACATAAATAGGAAGAATTGGATCTGAAATATCCCTAATCTGCTTAGCGTATTCCACCTCTAACTCCCTCTTCCATACACTTCCCTGTAATGCTAATTTTGCAGGATCCTCATGTCTCAAAACGTGGTTTATTAATCTATCCCTTCTCTTTTTCTGTCTTCTATATAGTTTTTCCTTCCACTATTCTGCTTATAACTTCCTCGTTAGTGATTCTATCCACCCATTTCATTCTCCTATTTTGAAAGTTTATATTATTTTTCTGTCTGCAACTCCATACGAATATTAGTATTTATTCATAAGGGTTATCAATTCTAAGCAACGAGTATGCAATAGATAAATTGCTAATGAGCGTTTCCGTCAGTGACGGTGTTTCCCCTCGGCCGATTCCTAATCCCCGTAATGTGTAATGTTTGTCGACGTGGCGGCGGCGGCGGCGGTGGAAATATCACTTTACGACTGCCGTAACCGTCCCTCTTTGCTTTATGGGTGGATTTGTTCGCTGACCATAAAGCCCGGCCGTAAAAGCCCGCGCGCACGACACACTTTCCATGACAATTCGCCTTCTGTTTCCACGGCCCAGTACAACTCTATAAGGCTAATCACTTACCAGAAGAAGAGGAAAAAAACATACTGCGGTAGTAAAAGGAACACGAATTCCCATCAACTAGTTTCCCGATGATCTTCCTCAGCCGTCGACAATATCGGAGAAAAGGAACATTCACATTTAACTCTTTCATAGAGACGCAGTCGCATCAATTCCGAACACTTCATCAAAATATCTCAATCAATTTGACTAACTTTTCATACGACACAATCTTCATGTATTTACGATTATATATAATAAGAAGGGGTCGTTTACTTCCTAGTATATTTTCAGAATTTTTTTTCAAATTTAAATGCTTTCAATGGTTTTAAAAAAAATATTTTTGGGGGGGGGGGTAACAGGCTACATGAGGGTGATCCTGAAACAGGCAAATCCCCTTTAATAGCATAGGAAGGGAATTGAAAAGGGGGGATGCGGAAGGTAGAGCAAGGTAGCCAAGGGTTAACTAGGGCCCCCGGGCTATGGTTTAAGGATCCTACCCGGTGTTTCACCTAAAGAGATGCAGGGAAAACCCTAGAAAACCTGCATCAGGTAGGTCGGGCATTGGGTACTATTCTCACGCCCTCCGAATGACGGGAGACGAGTTTGCTGTGGGGTCGCTGCATTCCCTTCTCCGTGTCTCCACCAGTTTCAGGAGGCAGTTGGCCGACTGATCCAATGGGATCAGCGGACAGCTCTTGCCATATGTCCAAGGTCTTTGACCCCAGTACATATACCTCCTAAAATAGGTGAAGGTGTCTCGGCATATGAGAACTTTGATATAAAGTACCCAGAGAGAGTGCGAGGCATTAGGTAGACAAATTTCTAAAAAGAAAAATAATACCACCCTGGCGGCGCGAGAAACCACTATCACACTAACTTAGGAACATACGTGTCAGCATACGATTGTCAGTGACGTCTCCGAACAAGGTATACGCCATATTGCATTCGCGCAATGTGGCTCTTATGTCTACCTTCTGCTACGGTCACAATTCATCATCCACAGCCGTTTACTTTTTGAAACAGTCTCATTCCTCTAAAATATGTTGTAATGAGCGAAATTTCATTAAAAGATTACAAGACACGTGAAAAATACTTTACATTATTAAAATTAAAACGTTTAAATTTAGCATCACACAACCTAGGATACACTATTTTCAAAGTATTAATAAAATATTTTTTGCAATATGTCAATTATAATGTTAAAACAGGAACTTTAGCCTTCTTATACTCATCTGAAATATAAAAAAACACATAGGATATGTTACATTCTCATTTACAATATATTAGGTGTGAATGCTTTTGAGAAATTGTTCCTTGTATATATTGCAATGAGACTGTAATATATCCCATAGTTTGTTGTTTTTTTTATATTTCAGATGACTATGCATATTGGTCCTGTTTTGACATTATAATTGACATATTGCCAAAACAATTTGCAATTTAACTTGTGTTGACTAACAAAAAATGGTTATTTATTTCAAACTTTTACATTATTAAACATTGAAGGCTTTCCCGGTGAACTAAATGAAGAAAAGCTTCCATGGGTAATATCGAAGAACAGCGACGTTTCTTCCAAGCTGGAAGACGATGGCAGTGAAAGCAGTCGAAACGTTTTTCGATATTACCCGAGTGTAAACTCGAGAAGCTTTTCTTTTACATTACTGTTTCACCAAATTAATGGAAAAGCCTTAACAGTCAGTACTTTTATTACAGTTTATCATATTTTAACAACGTTTCGTCTTCTTTATTATTTTTTTATGGGAGGGGAAGAGACTTCTTCAGGCAGATGTTGACAAAATTTAGAAATTAATTTGAGGGCGTTTGGAGTCATGCAGTAAAGACCAGAAGTCTACAAAATTTAAAAATTCATTGTCTTTACTGTATGAATATCCTTGACCTCAGTTGAATTTCTAAATTTTGTCAAAATCTGTCTGTGAAGTACCAAAAATCAGAGACGGAACGTTGTAAAATCATACGTAATTGTAAAAAAAAACTGTAACATGAAAAGTTACACTTAACAATGCAGGCCAGCTTGCGAGTTGCAATTGTTGAGGAACTGTCGCAACTCGGGCCAACAATGTAGTCTGGCGAGACTTTGGGGAGTCGTCATGGGGTAGTGGAAGGAGCAGGTTGTGTCGGCGGGACAACGAGAGAGAGAATGACCACGCCCTGCAGATATAATTATTTTTAATGCTCTGATTGGAATTAAAACTACTAAAATCCATTTTTGGTGTTTTTTGTGAAAAATTCCTGGCGCCCTAAAATAATTATAAATCCTCGAATACGGAGTAACGCGGGATTCGCTACAACACACACACACACACATATATATATATATATATATATAGACTGACAATTAAACTGTTCCATTAATTTAATTATTTAGTGACAGATAAACTAACCAGTTTCTTTCTTAAATTTACTTCACGTGAATCTTTTTATTAAATCAAGAAGCTGGAATCTCTTGATAACGGCCAAAATGTTTTATGCTTTGCACAATTAAATCATGGCGGTGAACAAAAAGTGATGCAAAAACTACAGGTAAGATTTCGTTTATCATTACAATTTATTATATTTGTTCCTCAAAGGTTGACGGAATAATTTTAAAAATAAATAAACAAAATACTTACATGATAAATGTTATTTTTATTCAATAAGGAAAGATCTGTAGGAAACGTGAAGAAGATATAGAGAAAGTCGTAGGAAATAATTTTTCCGTAGTAGAAAATATAAAGTTAGGAGGTAAGCTGTGGAAAAACATCATATTTTGCAATTCAAATGAGACACGAATTTGTTCGTAAATTGGCTGACATTAACGCTTTTCGGGTCCACGTGTAAGGGCCGAACTGTTTTATTACCGTCCTGAGATATTTTTTTTTATTATCATAGCACATGTATTGTTTTTATATATTACAAAGGAAACATCTGCGGCCTTATCCTGGTATGGAATTCTATGAGAAATTCAGTACGTGTCGCGCCATTGCTTTCCTTTCTTGTGAGCCACGGACTGTGTTTTATTACCTATATTGTTATTACCTTGAGATTTATTAACCTTTAATGAGTTTCCCATTGCTTTTCTGGTCTGAAGAGAATAGTTCTATATGGAGGGGGAGGGGGAAGGGGTTGGGAGAGAGATTGAGGCCATCCACCATGTGCTGCAGAAGGACAAATAAATCGTACAGCTTCAGATATTGAAACTTATAACTTACCGTTTCCAATTTAGAACTCAGGTCAAGAGGGGAAAATTAATTTAGTGTTCTGTTATGACTACAGTCTTGGATGTACCGATATGTGAAAACTTTCCTGTAATGCTTATTATTTTTATAAAGATTAATACTACAACAGTACAAATATCTTCACGTTAATAATGCGATCAATTCAGTGGAACATCGTAGATTTAGAAAAAGAGTTGGCAATCTGAACTGGAACACACTATTAAGGGTTTTGAAGAGCACTGTAATAAAATATCGAGAAAGGAGGCTTAAACATAGCCTCCAAAGAACACAGGCAGCAGTAATTAGAATAAAAGATCAAGATAAGAAAATACAAATCAAGAAGGAGGAAGACAAGGATGCAGTCTGTGGCCCATGCTGTTTAACTTATGTATAGAACAGGCGATGTAGAAAGTAAAAACGGAATATGGAAAAGGAATCATATTGCAAGGAGAAGAAATTAAAACATTACGTTTATCCAATGATATTTCAGTATTAGGGGAATCAGAAAAAGTCCTGGAAACCATAAAAAATGGCATGAAGAGAGTCCTGAGGAAAGAGTTCAGCATGAGGATTAATAGAGGGAAAACCAAGGTAATGAAGTGTAGTTCAGGAAACAGTGGAATAACAAAGTCTGTTAGATTGGGAAGGAATATTTTGACGGCAGTTAAGGAATTCTGCTACTTCTCAAGCGTAATAACTAGGGATGGTAGACGTGAAGTAGGCATAAAGAGGCAAGCAAGGCGTTTGTGAAAAAGACGAATTTACTTACAGGTAATATAAGAGTGAATATTAGGAAATCGTTGCTAAAAATGTTCGTATGGGTTGTGGCGTTATATGCATGTGAAACGTGGACGATTGGAGTCGCGAAAAGGAAAAGAATAGAAGCGTTTGAAATGTGGTGCCATAGGCGAATGAGATAGGTGGATAAAATCAGTAACAAGGAAGTTCTAAACAGAACGGGGAAAAAGCGAACAATATAAAGTACGTCGACGAAGAGAAGGGATAGATTAATAGGCCACATGAGGGTCTTATAAAATTAGCATGAGAGGGAAGATGTGTGTTGGTAAGAACAGAATAGGGAGGGTAAGGATGGAATTCGCTAAGCAGATTAGTGATGTTGTGGGTTGATGCTGTTTATTATGTAATGAAAAGTCTTGCGCATGATAGGGTACCATGGAGGGTTGCATCAGACCAGTCTCAGGATTGAAAACGTCAACAACAGCATTGCGACGTTTTCGATTCCCGTTTAATCATGTGTTTACCAAGAATTAAATAAAGTACCAGGATAATGTGAACAAATATCCGGTCAACGCCGGGTTCCAAACTAGCTATTTATAAAACGCAAAAAGAAATACTTCACCGACCCAGAGTTGTGTGAGTTCCCATTTTTCTCTCTCTACTTGTAAAACAATCCCTGGAAATTAAAATAATGTTGAAATGTACTTTATATATTTTATTTAATACTTGAATTTTTGCTGTCCATTTTATTTTTGGGAATTGATTACTGTATTAATAATCTTCTATAACTGAAAAAGTTGTATTTACGGTTCAATTTTTTTTGGTACAAGACTTAGGTGAGGAATGGCAAGGGAACACTAGGCTAGAGAAGTTACCATCGGTTGTCCTCCCTGGACTGTAAGGTGTCAGATGGTAGAACCAAAATGGAAGGACGTTGTCAGTACGGTTCCTCGACTGTGACCATGGTCAACTCCTGAGTCTAAGCAACACGACTGAGTTAGTGATAACAAAAGTGGCGGAGGTTTGGAAGAGCTGAGCTGTTGATGGATCTCCTGCCACTGCTCTGCCAAACAGTGAGTGTTGATGAAACATAGCGAGGAGGAAAAAGAAAAAAAAAGAAAAGAACCAACTGTTTAGATGAAAGATTTGTGTAAGAGGCCGCAAGGAAAACAGACTATTCCAGTTGTAGCGCTAGCAAGTGGATTAGTTCCAAGAGACTGGAGAGTTGTTGGCAAGAGATTCCGTCTCGAGGGACTAAGTGGGATGAAACGGAACATTCACAAGGAAAAGTGGCGTCACATTGTAGCATAGAGCTGCTGCATCACTGCCACATATTAAACATCCCTTTTTATTTTGGGGATGGTAGATAACGAGATGCATGAGGGTAACCATGACACAAGCAACTCCCCTTTAATAGTAAAGGAAGCGAACTTGGAACGGGGGATGTGGATGGTCGATCATGAGGTACGGCAGGCTGTTGGGATACTATTCCCACGCCCCTCCTCCCGGGAGACTAGTTTGCTGTGGGGTCGCAGCATTCCCTTCTCCGTGTCTCCACCAGTTTTAGGAGGCAGCTGGACGACTTACAGTATGCCCAAGGTTTCAGATCACTAGTACATACACCTCCTAAAATAGGTAAAAGTTCTTCGGCATGTGAGAACTTTGAAAAAAACCAGAGAGAGTACAAAGCATTCCCGACATCGTTATGTGAACCCCTCAGTCAATTTGAGGAAGAAATTCGTGCGAGAGAACACTCCCACAGGCATATCCCCGGTAAAAAGAACTCACAAGGAATCGTTTTCTTAAAAAACAGAAGGAACTCAAAGCAATGAAAAATAACAAATAACAGTAAAACAGACAAATAAATTCGTTAAACACAAAATTGATAAATTTCACAGATAGCGACACAATGAATTTAGTAGAAATTTTATTTTAAAAAATTAAGTCGAATATATTTACGACCAAATTACAGTTACAATTACAACATACTCGCTGACTTTAAATTTTAGAATAAATAAAAAGACGGTCAAAAAGTCAGCATATAAATATATCACTATTTATTCTCAAAGGCGACGTTTCGTCTCCATTTCGAGACTTACTCAGGCGCAAAATTTAGCAATACATCATATTTAATCCTCTGTCGTTTCTCTCGCTTTTAAATTGATTGTCAGCGGACATTAAAATTTATTCAAATAACCATGTAAATTATTTATTCAGCAAATAAATATGTATATTCCTTGAAATAATAGCTGTACTATCTTGGGATAAATGTTTTCGCAATAAAAATATTTTTCTTTTAGTTTTTATTCCATGTCAAAGGGTTGTAAGGTTTTTTATTTTATGGTTTACAAAAGTATAATTTCTGAGGCCGGAAACAGGCAAAGATAATGAAATAACAATTCACTCTGCTGCTGCTTCACCATCCTTTAGCAAAGAAAACCTCGTAAGACAGATTATTTTATTCGTCCGTCGTGCGGCTGCATTGTCCTCCATTTGTTGGTTGGTGTATTGAGGATCTGGCATTGTGTTCCACGTCAAGCACACAGCGAACGCCATTGTGAAAGCATCCCCCTTATCTACACGGGGTTAATGTCACGTCCACATATGTATCGGCCGACGTTGCAAACACTACTTTGTCGTAACAGCCTTATGAAGTAGTTGCTCTGAAACGTTTCTACGTTAATCTTTGAAACTTGAAAAAAAAACTGAATTATTTTTCAGTTTTCTTTCCTGGCTTGTGATTTTAAATTAATTCATTGCCACGCTCCAAACCAACATTTTTGGTAATTATTTCCTAATATTCTTAAAAAAAAATATGGAACATTGCTTCCATTTAGGGCAACTTCGTATTTCTGTCATGATTCACTAGAGAACCAGTTTCAATTTGTTGTAAGATACCATATTCCTTTTCCGAATTATGAAGTTAGTCAATTTTAAACAGTGGTAATCTTCATTCTCGTCATGTAAGTTGTCGTAAAGGTATTTCATTAACAAAGTAAGCGTTATGATTTTGTTTAACATCTGTTTGCTTTCTAAATTAATTATGAGGCGTGGGTGGAGGAAGAGGGTTGCTCGAGGGTGGAATAACTTCCTCCGGTGACGCCACCACGAAGCGATCAAGATGGCGTCTTTTGCACAAAGAGTGGCACGCCTGGAATGTTAGCGGGGAGGTTCATTACGGCGCCGGCAGATTGCATTCCTAAAACGCGGCGGCATCCACGGGTTCATCTTAGACGCCATCGCCCAAGACGCCGCTGACGTCACCACGACGGAGCTTCTCAATATCGTCATGGTCGTCAACGCTTACTTGCACTGGAATTACTAAATTACGTCGTCGTATAAATTCACGCGCCGTGACGATGAATATACTCTAATCCGTTACAAGCTGGCGTCGCTGATCTAAGTTATATATAATAACAGTAATTTGTTAATGCAATTTAGTATCTTCCTGGTTCAGTGACCCGTATGTGGTCAGTAGTTACCCGAGTAAATTGATTGCGCAGGGTGACCTGTCAGCAGGTTAAATTCGTGATCGCCGCTGAGCTCGGAGCGGTAAATATTCCGTTCGCCGAAAGCTCTGAATGGAGGAAAAATCCTGATCAGGTGCAGGGGTTCAATGGCTACCCACTGTGCAGAGCTCTTGGCGACATCAGAGACCGATCTACCATCAAGCAGCTTCTGGTGCTATCCGCCAGCCTGTTTAACATTTATCTTTTTACTAAACCTTCATTATGTTCCATTCGACTCTTAATTGGCTGGAGTGTGGCGACACAGCGACCACTAAGCCTAGGTTCATTCATCTCAACTCGAAACCTCACGTTACCGCTTTCCTATTTCCAATTCTGTTCGATTTTCACATTCCAAGCTGGAATGTATCATGTGTAATACGATCTTGTATCGCAGTTTCCCGGATCTTGCCATCTTTTTCACATGCACATTATTCTCCTTTGAGGAACAATATTATTGAATTTTACTGGTTCTTCAAAAGGTCAATGTGTCCCACGTTGGGCGCCAATTTCTGTTTTGTGCATGCAAGTTACTTTGAAACAATATTAAATTACCTACATTCAGTACAAAATAATAGACTGCTTTCTCATACTATGTTCTTAATCATTAATTGGCCTCAGCAGAGAAATATAACACTGGTTACTTCCTGTCTGTACAGCAGTTAGTTCCGAGAAGAAACTTTTATTTTAAAGCTTTACGGGCAGGTGGGTCTTCAACCAATTTTTTGCGCCTTTTTTCTCTCTAATTTTTTTGGTGGTGTTGTGTAAAGTTGAGTGAAGAGATATTCTTAGCAGAGGAATTTCCTGTCTTTGATTTTACACTCGGCGTTTATTTTAAGCTCGTACGTGAGTCCATGTCTTGGAGCTGGAAACCGTGACTTATTTCTTACGACGGGAGAAAAAGTTACACAGTAGTTTTACTAAGGTAGACAACCTTTGTGGCGTATCCTTAAGCCAGGTGTTATCCTCATATATACGTTTCTATCACCGTCTCCGGCTGTGTTATAGATACTTTCATCCCTTCTTCTCTAATATTTACAGTATTACCACTATTATATACTTAATAGTATTTTCAATTGCCAAATGTTACCGATTATGATCTGTTTTCCACCAGATCTCTCATTATTACTCCATAATTCCTTGTCCGTATCGGTCATGAACAAAAACAGAATAGTTCAAGGGAGAGTGGAAGTTTTTATATTCAGAATTTAATTATGTTATTCGTCTCTGTTTCGGAACCAATCAAAATGTGGAATTACTAAATATTAAAATTTACCTGGCGGGACAAATAAAACCAATTTACGTATACATCACATGGACGATCCAAAGAAGTTTATTATTTCTCAGGGAGTTAGCTCTCTGCCAACAATAGGCTGCAACAATAGATGGAGTGACAATATTCACCCTCTCTGTCCCCCATGCTGCCAAAATTACGCTTATAATAACACCGTAAGTGGTATGACTGGTATAGGAACCATAACAGGACTTATAACTCGCAGTTGGTTTTCACGCCACCTTTCGCAGGGCAATACAATGGATTTATAAAAATTTACATAAATATCTTCTGAACTCCGCAAGATATAGAAATGAAACATACACAGTCATGGAATACAATATGGAAGTCATTAAAGTCAGAAAGATTTATTATGAATGAAACGACTTCTACGCATTAAAACATAACCTAACAGTTAAGAGAAGAGACCAAATAAAATTATCAAGAACAAAAGACCCCCCACCCACCGATTTGTAATCAGTGGAATATTCAGATTTCAGCTGAACACCTGTTAAAGAACTGTCAGAAATTTGACGATGAGAGAAAATAAACTTTAAAAGAAAATGATTTCAACGAGTTTGTGAAAGGGAAAAATGTACAAAAAATAATAAAGTTCCTAAAAGAACTGATTTGTACCATAAATTGTAAACTATTATAGTATATCAAAGTGTATATTTAAATTTTTACTTTGAAAACATAAATATAAAGTTAATTGTATAAAATTGTTAATTTTAAGATCAAAATGTATTGGTAATTGTAATTTTGTTTAAGTCGCTAATGACTATTATGTTGATGCGACTATAAATAAAATGAAAAAAATAAATAAAACGTATATATTCCATAACGGAACATGAATTATACCAGGAATCAGTCTCCTTAGGTCTTCGATTAGTATGAATTAATATCGTCGTAATACACGGAGCGTTTTCTATGACGAATTTATTTTTGTCTTAAAATTTTAAGTATCACGGAATGAATAGGACTAAAATTTCATAATATTTTATCCTGAATAATTCGCCCTGGAAGAAGAGAACATTTTATTTATACACGTGGCGCTAAAATCTCCATGAATGGCTCCAGTCTGTATTTTACAGTCTGCGTCTCTGGCAGACACTCTCCGCGTTTAAGAGGGAAACGTCTGCAAGTGAAGCACGTACAAAGCAGACGACTACTGGCTGTTTCCTTAAGGAGAAGAAAGCCTGGGAGATATTCTTCGCCCCGTGTTGATTAGGCGGTTGATGGCAGAGCCAGACCGTGGCTCGTGAAGGAACAACAAAGGTGAAAAAATCGTTTTACGCCCGTAATAAGGTGGAGGAGCTTACGCAGAGATTCTAATTGTGACGTGACTAATTAACCCCTGTTCTTGATAAACATCAGTCATCTATTCACAAACAAATCAGATATTCACAGTTTAATACCAAAAAATAGACAACGAGCAAGAAAAAAATGTCAATTTCACATAAAAACATTAATTGACTTTCAATAAACCTTGCAACAATATTAATCAATTAAAACATTTAAAAACAATCCCGGGAGCCCCTTCTATTTGACAAATATAAGAATTTATGTTAAAATTACCCTTCAGGAATTAATATTACAACATGTAAAAAATTTAAACTTATCCTATTGGACATAATAATTATTAATTACAGGTTGCTATTATAATTACGGTGCAAATTACGACTCATTTCTCATCACAGAAGCACAGGAATATGACTTAATATTAATATTACTCGCCTGGCAATGTCAGCGAATACAATTTTAAACGTCGACATATCAGGGTCACCAAAAAGACAATCTGTTTTAACACACCCCCAAAATAAGAAGTTTTTTTTAATGGCAAATTGTGGTTGAATAAACAAACTGGATAAAGTGCAGTGTTGCGGATTGCATTCTTAAGGTAAGGGGCTCTCAATTTTCAGAGTTTACGTAGAAGTGGCATGAACGTGGTCATTGAGAAAGACCTCAATATGAGGATTAATAGAGGAAAAAACAAGGTAATGGGGTGTAGTATGGGAAACAGTGGAATAACAAAGGGTGTTAGATTGTGAAGTTAAGGAATCCTGCTACTTGGGTAGAATAATATTTAGAGTAGGATAGCACAGGCAAGGAAGAGGAATATACTTACTACTAATATAAGTATGAATATTCGGAAAATATTACTAAAAATGTTGGTATGGAGCGTGGCGTTATACAGCACCACATTTCAAAGACTTCTATTCTTTTCTTTTCCGCAACTCCTGTCGCACACGTTTCGCATTCATATAACGCCACGCTCCATACCAACATTTTTAATAATAATTTCCCTATACTCAAACTTATATTAGACGAAATTAAATTCCCCCTTTTTTTGCGAAAACCTTCCTTGCCTGTGCTATCCTACTTATTGTGTATAATATACTTCTACAATCCATAGTAATTACTTCCTTAACTTCCTTCAGAATATCCCTCCCCTATTTAACAGCTTTTACTATTGCACTGTTTCCCATATTACACTCCATCACCTTGGTTTTCGCTCTTTTAATCCTCATGCTGTGCTCTTCCTTGAGGATCAAGTATTACGTTTTCCAAGTCTTCTTCTGACTCCTTTAATATTACAAAATTATCAGCAATCTTTAGATATTTTATTTATCCTCCTTTTATTTTCATTCCCTTTCCATATTCCTTTTAAATTTCTTCAGCGCCTGTTCTATACATAAGTTAAAGAGCGTGGGTACACACTGCATCCTTGTCTTACTCAATTTCTTGATTTATGCTTTCTTTTCTTGATCTTCAATTCAAATTACTGCTGTCTTCCTTCTGTAGAGGCTATGAACGAGTGTTCTTTGTTCATATTTTATTCTTGTTATTTTCAAAATACTTAATAGTGTGTCCCAGTTAGCTTTATTAAATGCTTTGATAATCTACAAATGCCATGAACGTATATATACTGTAACACGAAAAGTTGCACTTAACAACGCAGGCCAGCTTGCGAGTTGCAATTGTTGAGGAACTGACGCAACCCGGGCCAACAATGTAGTCTGGCGAGACTTTGGGGAGTCGTCATGGGGTAGTGGAAGGAGCAGGTTGTGTCGGCGGGACGACGAGAGAGAGAATGACCACGCCCTGCAGATGTAATTTTTTCTCATGCTCTCATAGGATTTAAAACTATTAAAATATATTTTTGGTGTTTTTTATGAAAAATACCTGGCGCCCTAAAAGAATTATAAATCCTCGAATACGGAGGAACGCGGAACCGCTACAATATATATATTCCCTTGTCCCTTAAACCAAACTTATCTTCTCCTAACTCTCATTCTATTTCACGTTCCATCCTCCTATATATTATTTTCGTTGATATTTTCGACGCATGAGATACTAAAATAATTGCCCTGCATCTATCAGCCCCAGTCTACTTCGGTATAGGGATAATTCTGTTGTTCCTAAAATCTTCTGTTATTCTGCCCGAATTAGTTATAAACCTGTGTGATGTAAAGTCTGACTAGAGATGCTATTACTCGAGGTTACGGACCATTTAATTGAAGAGTCGTCCCTTGTGACAGGCAACCAGATTCTTTCTCTTTTTTTTACCGGAACTGTAGATGGAGCGCGATGGCCTTCGTACTTGTCTATCACGTGTCTTCGTGAAGCACCGGATAAGGAATACAGTTCCACGAAGCAATCGGCGAAACGATTCTCCAGCTCGGGTACGATCAGGTTACCCTGGGAACTTGGCATACAAACACAACAAGAAGGGAAAGAAAAAGAGGAAACGAAGGTGGAAATGGAACCGATAGGTGCTGAGGATAATGAAACCTCGTCTAGCTATGATATACTTCCAGGCGCTAATTATATAATTAGTAGACAAGTAATCCCATCCTGGAAACACAAACTTTGCGGGTGGAAGTTAATATAGTCTTCATCTCCTGAGCTGCACCTTAAATAGTGAATGAAATAACAGTTAAACTTGTCCCGTAAAAACTTTGCAGGATTGACGGAGCGCGGTTTGTTTTCCCTCCCCCCTTGTAAATTGCTAATGGCGAGATTAATTAAACCGAAGTACCTCGTTTCAACTGGTTCGCCTTCCCCCCTGAAGTTACAGGCAGATTAGAATGCAAATAATACCAGAGCGGCAGTTAAGAAGTTGTAATGCACACGGGCCGGTTACAGTCTGTACAAAGTCTCAGTCTCTCCCCTCCCCCTCCCCCCCTCGTACTCCTCAGCTTTATTAATTGTTATGGAGAGTTCGTAACGAACCGAGACACTTCAAATTGGAGTGCAAAGTTTTGTGACTTTACGACTGGCAGAGGAACAACTTCAACACGGTCAAGTGCCGCGTAGAGGGGAATCTTCTGCATCTTTTAAACATCACTGGAATAAAATATCCAGAAAGGAGGCCTATACGTAACTTCTACAGGAGACAGGCGGCAGTGATTAGAATAGAAGATCAAGAAAGGAGTATATAGAGAACAGGCGATGAAGAAAAGTTAAAACGGAAAAGAAATCATACTGCAAGGAGAAGAAATAAAAACACTACTCCTTACCGATGATATTGCAGTATTACGAGAGTCAGAAAAAGACTTGGAAACAATAAATTGCACGAACGTGGTCCTGGAGAAGGAGTTTAACATCAGGATTAATAAAGGGGAAAACCAAGGAAATTTGGGAAAAAATGAAATAACGAAGGGCGTTAGATAGGGAAGGGATATTTTGAAGAAGTTAAGAAATTCTTTTACTTGGGAAGCATAATAACTAGAGGATAGCACAGGCAAAGAAGAGGAATCTACTTACGGCTAATATAAGTGTGAATATTAGGAGATCGTTGCTAAAAATGTTGGTATGGAGCGTGGCGTTATATGGGCGCGAAACCTGGACGACAGGAGTTGCGGAAAGAATAAGAATAGAAGCCTTTGAATTGTGGTGACCATGCACGATCACGTAAAGCAGAAAATCGGAATGAGCTGTCATTGTGTAATGACTGAAAGTTGCAACCGCAATTTGATTCCGTCACTGGGCGACACTCAGGACACGAAAACACCAAAGCGCCAGAGAAGGGTGCCAAAATCACTGTTTGGTGACTTAAAAATCTGGTATTTGAGTCGTGTTTTTTGATGCCGGGAATTTTAGAAGGCGCGTCCCTTTCCAGAAATTAGGCAGAAAAACCGCGGGCTAAGTTGGATTTTAATTGGAGGCTGAGGGTCAGGTTATCCGCCATGCATCTCATGGTGGGGTGAATGAGCAAGGATGGTTGGCAGACGTTGAGGCAGTTGGGTTTGGAGAGTTGAAAAAGGAAGAAGTCTGGAGGGTGGGTAGTGTTTAACCACGGCACGGCAGTCGGGAATGAAACTTGGATGTAGATGGTCGGCATAAGATGAGAGGTAGAGTTTGGAGTTTGGTGATGAATATCAGAAATTAGGAAGAAGTCGCTTGAGAGTGAGAGAAGTTTGCAATCTAATTTAGAGGGAAACTGTAAAGCTGATAGACGGCAGCGAGCAGAAGGAGCCCCGTCTACGTAATCCTGGCCCCCAGAATTCCTGAAAAGTAGACCAGGTACCGATTGCAGAATTCACCACTGGAAGGAGCCGCCTGATGAACGCGGTAGCTGTCTAAATTACGAAAAGGGAGGAGGAAGCCGTCGTTTCACAAAGGAAAAACAGGCGCGTGTCTGTGCCACTGTCTAAGAAGTGTCACGATTGTCGTTCTGCTACAAAAATCCCCACATAATGACCCTTATGAGATTGATTATACACTGAACTAGTCGTGATAATATTATAAATGGGACCCTAAGTTTTGGTAGTGTTTTTTTGGTTTTCTGTGAATAAATTTAATTTGTTTTTTTATTTAATATAACCCAATAATTTATTTTGATTTAAATTAAAATCCAACCTCCCAGTTCATCATAATTCACAAGGGAAATAAATAAGGAAACAGACTTGTGTCGCCAGTCCAATCTCTGTTCTCGATTACACCGAAAATAATTTTTATTTTCTTTTAAGGCAAGCTATTTAAATGCATAGTCATCAGATAGACATTTGGAACGCGATAACACGAATGAAGCTCTCTGAGGAAACAGAAAGCCGACTTAGATTGTTCGTAAATGGTGACTAATAGCGTGTTTTAGCGTCCGGTGAATCCAGAGCCAGTTAAGGTGACGAGGGTAAAGAGGAAGGCCAACCGGAACGGGAAACTCAAGCAGACGAGTCAGTAAGTAGCACGCAAACACAGCTTGGAAGGCCACGGTCGGAAGATTGAGTAGGCAGCATGTCCCACGCTGACAAATGGGCGACGCTCCTGGAATAGCTTAAAGCGAGCTTGAGGCTGGTCCGTTAGCTCAGAGGCCTGGACTTCCAGCGGTAGAAACGGTTATACACTATCCGACGTTTCAAATCGATTTAAATTTTAGAATAATAGTGTCAACTCGGCTTTTGTTATCCTGATTTTTCTCCCTCGTCCATATGATTTTTTTCATCTGGTTTAAATATTATTGACTTTTTATCTAAATTTTTTTACTCGCAGTTACAATTTTTTTACATTTTACATTTCCTCATTTGTCTATTTGTTTTGTTTAGGGTGCCTGTGGGAGTTTTCTCTCGCAGGCATTTCTCCCCAGATTGACTAAGAGGCTCACCTGGGTATGTTGGGAATGCCTCGTACTCCTGGTTTTTTTCTTCAGATCTCTCACATCCCGAGGTAAAAACCTATTTCTGGAAGTGTATGTACTGGGTTCGAAGACCGTGGGCATATGGTAAGCGTTGTCCACCAGTTCCATTGGATCAGTCGGCCAACTGCTTCCTAAAACTGGTGGAGACACGGAAAGGGGAAAGCTGCGACCGCACAGGAAACTCGTCTCCCATCAATCAGGAGGAAGGTCGTGAGAATAGTGCCTAATAGTCCGACCGATGCTGATTCAGGTTTTCTAGGATTTTCTCTGGATCTCTTTTAAGTGGAACACCTGGTAGGATCCTTCAACCATAGTCCGGGGGCCCAAGTCAACCTTTGGCTACCTTGCTCTACCTTCCACATTCCCCCTAATCCAATTCCCTTCCTATATTATTGAGGGGCAGTTTAGTTTTTCAGGATCACTCATACGTAACCTGTTACTAAAAAATTTTATTTTCACAATTTTAATTTCAATTGTGTGTCTTGTCTTTCTTTATCATTGGCGTATTAAGTTGTCACAGTACTATACACAGAGCATTTTTTTTACTTTCCCTAGCGGACATTTGGAATCTATAAATTTAAATCCTTCCTCGTAGCTCTATATATTTTGCATGTGTTATTTCTGGCAATGTTTTTCTAGAAATTATTTTATCTTTAGATATTCCCGTCTGCGGGCCTCTGATGAAGGCCCAAAATATAGTTTAATAAACACATACGACGTCGGGGAAGTGCGTCGAATCGCTTCCAGTTGCCCTCACAGCATCATAAATCACATGACGTGGTCCAAGACGCCGACTGCTCGGGAAATGAAGAGCTCCTCGTGCCTCTCCCTCCCCCATCTGCAGTATTCAATTGGACGTCTGATGGATGTCCTTTCAACAACGGAACATGTGCTCACTGACCATGGAGGACAGAAAATAGCCAGAGTTACAAGCTACCAGCTTCACTGATCTCCTGCTCTGCTTATTATGCTATAGCGCGTTACTGGATATTTGATTCTTTCCACGTGAAATTGAAAAGGGTTGGAAAGCTGGAGTGGCGCCGCTTCTATGGAGGACATTGACCAAGAGATGGGATAGATTAATAGGAGACGTCTTGAGAAATGAGGGTCTGGTAAAATTAACATTAGAGGGGAGTGTGTGGGGTAAGAACAGAAGAGGGAGGCCAAGGATGGAATTCGCTAAGCAGATTAGGTAGGATTTGGGACTTGGTAGATATGGAGAAATGTAAAGGCTTGCGCAGGATAGGTTAGCCTGGAGATTTGCATGAGACCAGTCTTAGGACTGATTACCACAACTACAACAGTCAACTTAATTTTTTTTTACTACAACAACGATTCATCCACAATTTTGGGACTTTAGCATGCAAATCTGAGTCAGATAAGGAGCTGTAAAAAAGGAAATTGAAATTACAATTTTTCTCTAAATATATTTTAATATATTGCTGTATTTGTTCGTGATATCCATGAATCTGTCTCTGTGTCTGAAATTAGTGAGCGGGAGTAGATTTATCTGTGCAGAGTACTTTGCACAAAGTTGAGGAGCCTGCGGTATGTCTTTTGTAGTTTCTCTGGTCGTTTCGCAGCCACCTGGGGTCCAGATAAGCCTTGCTCGACTTAAAGTCCCCGAGGCCCGCCCCTACCCGTAGCCTCCTCATTCAATTTGTCGTCGTCGCGAGGGACGCCCAAGTTACCTTCCTCCACACGGGGTGCGCAGGGGGCGAACAAGTACGAATTTTGACTCCTATTGCCAACGTAAAAAAGTTCAGTTTCAAATCGTACCTCACTTCTGTTGCACTATTTAATCACTAACACACACAAACAATTTCAGTAAGCAACCTTAAATGAAATACAAACGCATTGTTTGAACGAAACAACAAATAAACAGAATAATTTTACGGCTAAATAACAGAAGAATTTTTCGTTTGATTGAAACGATATGTGGTGTTTGTCTTCGCTTACACCAACAAAAATATTATTATAACAAGGAATTGTTAAATAATAATAAAAAGTATATTTAATTTGAATATTCCATTTAATTATGATGTTACATTATAAAATTTCCAAAAGAAATATAACTCAAATTAAATTTTAGTGAAAAAAATATAAATTTACGAATATCAAATTGGCTCAGTCGGTAAAGCAAAAAAAGAATCTACGCAGCTTCTAAATGGCTGCTCCCGGGAACGCGGGTGACGAACGATATAGTTGAAATTTAAAAATCGCGAATCAAACGAGAATGGTTTGAGTGGAAAGCCGGGTAAAAATATGCTATTACCAGATGTTAACAAAAGCCTGGTGACGTCGTTCCTGGTTTGCCATTGCCGGATGTTCCTTCGCTGGACCACGTCTCCTCTAACGCCTCTTCTTCAGCTTAAATCTCCAATGTTATATTTTTGTTTTCCGTACTACAAATGAATCTTCTTTCTTGAACATGCCGAAATTAACTTTTACGCAGGCTGAAATTAACTTTGACGCCTGTTCAGCCAATGCTCGCCCATTCCGACCTTCTCAGGACAGCTCCCGGGACCAAGTGTCGAACACAATGCACCCCAGGCAATAAATAATGTTGTAAACGGCGACGTTTCCCGCCTACTCGGCCTCACCAAACCATTCTCGTTTTCCGTCCTGTGTACGCAAATAACAAAAACTAAATTATTTTTGCTTTACCCGATGAATGTAAGGGTCATGAATCACCACAGATATTTGGATTTAGCTCCCCTTATAGGTAGTGATCGAGTTTTTATTTTCATACATTTGCCGATCAGAACAGTTGCAGGCGGATCCTACTCTAGTTATTACGCTGCCCGAGTAACTTCCTTAAAATATCCCTTCCCAATCTAACAGCCTTTGTTATTCCATACTACACTCCGTCACCTTGGTTTTCCCTCTATTAATCCGCATGTTTTACTCTTCCTCCAGGATCACTTTCATGCCATTTATTATGGTTTTCAAGTCTCTCCTAAACCACAATATCATCTAGGGTTTTTATTTCTTCTCCCTGCAGTTTCATTTCCATTCCATATTTATTTTTAAATTTCTTCTTCGCCTGTTCTATATATAGCTTAAAGAGCATGAGAGACCGAATGAATCCTCATATTGAACTCTATCTCCACGACTACGTTCATGCCATTTATTATGTTTTCTTCTGACTCCAAAAATCCCACAATACCGTCAGGAAACTCTAGGGTTTTTACAACAAACTTTTCTGCCTTTCAAATTAAATATAAATAAAAAGACAGTTAAAAATTCAGCATTAAATATATCACTATTTATTTACAAAAGCGATGGTTCATCTCCATTTTGAGACTTCTTCAGGTTTACTACAAACATAATATTTCAATAAATTAAATATAAGTTACATGTTACAGTTTTTTAATTTATATATAAAAACATGGTTAAAACTTACAAATTGAGCAATACATCCTAAATAAATTAAAAAATTATAACACAGAACTTATATTAATTTATTGTAATATTATGTTTGTAGTAAGTCTGAAGAAGTCTCAAAATGGAGATGAAACGTCGCTATTGTAAATAAATAGTGATATATTTAGTGCTGACTTTTTGGTCGTCTATTTAGGGTTTTTATTTCTTCTTTTTGCATTCTTATTCCCTTTCCATATTCATTTTTAATTTCTCCATCGCCTTATCAAGAAATAAAAAATTTCAGTTATAAATGGTGAATAAATATAAACCTCTGAGGAAAATTTTCGTTTGGGAAATAACTATGGGAAATCTGTATTCCAGTATTTAAAAAATGTATATTATATCGCGTTATTGGGGGCGGAATCTTTCATTTAAGCTCGCGTGACGACCCCGTTTATTTTTTTCCTTTTACATTCAAACTCGTAGAGTAATTTGAGGTTCAGCTACGACGAGGCAAGTTGGAGAATAGAAGCCATGTTCCACATTTATCCCGGCATAAATGTTGCAGTTATTATGGGGTCCCGTGTAACATTGTTCGCAATGGCGCGTCTCTCGTCGTCTTGAATTAGTCACGGAATCTGTGTTCAATTACGATAGATTACATCGACCGTTCGTGACTGAGAACACGTGTCGGGACGTCACTACTAATTCAGAAAGAAATGAGTCAGGCGATTAAAATTATTCATCCAGACTGAGCACGAAGGAGGTTGCTTGGTAACAGGGCTTGCTAATCACCTACACAAAACCATTACCGTGATAAGAACATCTAATTGTGCTATTAAACGCATGCAGACTGCTTCTATTTATTTATTTCATTAAAGTAATTGAATACAAAGGAATTTTCCTTTGCGTGGAAAAAGAATTTTTGGTCTCAAAGATTGCGAAATGTTTGTTTCTACGTACGCTCTGACATAAATTAAAAAACTGACCACATGGGATGCCATTCCAACAGTTTCGGGGAGGGTCACGTTGCGGAAAATCTATACAGATGGAACAGACCCAACATTTTTAAGGAGCGCGAATATATCGGTGCTAATTACCATAAAGAAGGGTAGTGAGTCAGAACATGTAGGAATATGAAACTAGTCAAATAACCTGTGACTGGAGGAATACAGAAAGCGGCCTACGAGAATATTCTCCAGCTGATATTTACATGTCGATCCTTCCTCACCGCCAAGCTAGCAGACGCCACGACCACGTCTATACTGTTTCGCGGAACAGAGCAAAGCAGAGCCATGCGTTGTAAATTATTTTATGTAATTTATAATAAAGCATCGTCGTTAAGTAAAATTGTTTCGTAAAAATTTATTTAATAAAAGGCCTATTGTAGCAAATACGCGATGAAGAAACGTGATTCGTCTTAAAATATTGGTTGAATTAATTTTCGAAGACTGGTTCAAACTCTGAGTCCAGTTCTCCAATTAGATATCGACACAGTTTTAAGTACGTACAAGGAGATTTCGGCTCAAGGGTTTAATGTAAACAGTTGAGTAATTTTTAATACAACATCTCACGAGGAAAGACTGATAAAAATTATTCACGGGCCCCAACACTATCCGTCAAGTTCTATTTTGGTGTAATTTCGGCCTTCAGCTCTGGAATAACTTCATACTATTTATAGAAAAGGTCGTCAACCCAATTTATTTATATAAGCTAGCATGCGTGAGTTTAAAGATTTTAGCATACGTCCGAGTGTTTTTCTTCTTGTTGACATTTGCTAGTTTTGTCTGTCAATCAACTGTCTGGGTTCCATTTTTTCCCCCACTTGCTCGTAGCAGCACACTGGCTGTATGTTTCCAGTGGCATTGTCTATCTTCCACAGCTGCGGCCAGATATCGACTGTGCTGTGGAGATGGTACATTTTTTCTCTTCCCTTTCGCTCTCTCTCTCTCTTCTCCTCTTTCCTCCTGTTCTCCTCTCTGTTTTTTCTCTGCTTTTTAGCAGCTGTCGCGGGGTTTTCCCGTTCCCCTATTTTCCCTTCTCTCTCTCTGGCGCGCGCGCGGATTTGCGTACTGGCGAACAATGAAGTCACATTTCGGCCGCAACGATTGTTCACGGGAGGGAAAAAAAAGGAGAATGAATGAAAAAAAAACATTACAAAACGGCGCCCGCTTCGCTCTTGCTACCCTTGAGCCAACCAGACTGTCTCTTGTTGTCGCTTTTAAAATAAGTTACTTCACATTTAACGCGTAAGATAAATCACTTGAGAAAATTTCATAATCTCACAGTTGATTAGTTTCGTTGACGAAACGTCTGTGCTAGTTAGAATGTAGGACTGTGAGTAGGTGAAATTCGTTTCAGAGCTTTTGGAGCCGTGGTTGAATAGTGGCGGTCGCACACACATTAGTCTGCGGCCGTCTAGGCTCGGGTAATTAGCGTAATCCTCAGATCATTGTTCACCACATCCTTTTATTTAAGTATTTTGTGTGTATTTTTTCGTTGCTAGGCAAATTTTGATACAGTTCTAACCTTTATCATTTTTCCTACGAGCAACCACTAGACTAGTTTGCATGGAACTTAGTTACAGACGTTACCTATAGAAATATTCAAATTAAAAATTAATTATAAGTTACATTATTTGTCAGTATTTTTATAATTTGAGTATTACGTCGTCTTCAGCCTAAGGGATCATGGAGTGAAGTTCCATGTACAGCTAAATTTTTCACTGAAGAATTCTCAAATGAGAGACGAAACGGCGTAGTATTTCAATTATAAAAATACCGACAAAAAGGCTGATTAAGTTCTTGATGTAATTAACAAAACCTGACGCGGTGTAGAACCTAGTAACTCCGAAGAGTAAAAATTCTTACTAAATCCTCAGAGCTAAAAAAAATGATCTGACGTCAGGAGATCTCTGTTTGTATATTTGAAAGTTGTCGTCGAATTCATTACCCGCCAAAATAATTCCCTCGCGAGCATTTCAGTGGCTTTTAATGAATCCATGTCCTCGTTTCGAAACTTCCTCGAGTGCCTCAAAATTGACTCACTCGAAACTCTTCATCGCAACTACGAAACGTTTGAGTTATCTCTTGGCGGTCGGTACTTGAAGACAGTTTCAAGTGTCGCCCACTAAATTTTCCCTACGTGATGTTAAGGAGGGGAGGGGGATTGTTGTTTCAAGAGTTTCCTCCTCTACTTCGTCGGGGTGGGCGAAGAGTCGACGGCCGATGAATACCTCGTTAGTTCCTGTGGCCTCGGCTTAGCAACTTATGGAAGAACATCCCTGTGCGCCACTTAGAGCGGCGTACATTCAGGGAGAACCCAAAATTACCCCAGCATCTTCACGGATGAGAGGTTTTTCTTGCGACTATTTACGACGTTCAGCCTTGTCTCATCAGTCTGGGATGACAAACTTTAGCTTCTATCTGCGCTCTAAACTGAACTCCATTCTGGGGGTTTTCTTTTCAATATAAATTACACAATTCTTTAAACTCATCAAACTCATGTTTAAAATTTACAGGTGACTGTGATAAATACTGAAATTTTCATAGTCCGGGAGCCTTGGCTACCTTTTTCAATTCCTTTTCTAAACAATTAAAGAGGATTTGCCTGCATCACCCTCTTGTAGCGTGTGTCCGTCCTCCCCCACCCCACCCACCAAAAAAATAAATATATGTGACATTCCTAACCTTTTAAGCGGGAGTTTCATAACTGTAACAAGTGCAGCAATTAAATTATTTTCTGGTCTGTGGAACGAGAAAAAGGTTAGTTGAAGGGAAAATACACACTATTTTTCGAAGAATTATTGCAATTGGCAGAGATTTTCAACTGTCTTGTTTAATTTGTGTTTGAATTGATATATTTCGTCGGTACTTTTTCTTGTATTTTATTTTTCTCCCTCTCTCCAGAATCAGCCGTGGTTTAATTTGGCATTACTCGGAAAGACGGATACGCGGCTTACCAATGGTGACGCTCCACGCCAACACTTGACGTGACCTCAAATACATTGAGATGTTTTCTGGGATCCGCATTCAAAATCAGTCCTCAGGTGTCTAAAGGATAGTTCTCGGACCAAACACGTGCACGTGACGAGACGTTTTTTTCCATTATTTTACGCGCCCTCATTGGCCAGTAATCATCACGGCTGATCTCTCTAGGACGGAATTCCAGACCTTCGTTCCTAGAGGACCAGTTTTGTGGTAGTATTCAAGGAATCTGTGTTTAACGCTAACTGAAACTGTTACAGAGCACCCGCTGAAAAAAAAACATGGCTAAATTCAATATAAATGTGAATTGTGCTAAAAGAGCACCATAATACGATAATTTTACACCTTATTTGTTCTAATTGATTAGAGATATCCAATCACTTGTATCCCTTAGGATATCTTATGAAGCAGCTTGTTGTTGGAGAACTGCATGATGGAGTAATTTATGGCGAGGGCAGGACGCAAGTGTTAAGGACCTCCTTGTGAGATGTGCACGTGGTCGCCAGCTGTCCCGCAGCCTCGCAAGTCTTGTTTATGCAACGTCCGTAAATTCCTGAAAGAGGGTTCTGAAGGCCCGCGGCGGATAGCCCGTTAAAGGGAATCGGTTTCGAGATTGCTTGTCGCCATTGCTATTCAGATATTGTTCGCGGGGGTGAGTGCGAGTGAGAGAGAGAGAGAGAAGTGCCAATATGGGGGACGTTTTCCCTCCGATCCGTTTTACAGCTTGATAGGAGGGAGGAATGGGGGGGAACGTCGATGGTCGGGAATTAAAGCTCCGGGCTGTCGGGCGGGGGCGCACTTGTGGTGCCAAGTTTTTACGATATTGCTAATGCTCGGGGAGGAGAGAACAGAGACATAAAGATATGGGGCGAGAGGAAAGTGGCTAAAATAGCCGCAAGGGTGGAAACTTGGAGGCGGTGGATCCAGCCACTTTATTGTTTCCAGCAATTTACACTTCCTTCGTTAGCCCGAACAAAATATCTGATAAAGTAAACGACTTCTCAATAAAACTCTGATTTTCCGCCTTACGTCGTGCGCGGATAATCGCCGCAATCCCATCAAGTATATAACCTCCATTCCTGCTCCCTCTTAATTAACTCGTCGAAAATCTTCCCTACGTTCATTTACTATGAAATATTATCCTGAGGAAGTGGTCTATAAGATAAACTTACTCTTAGAATATATATTTTTGATTATTAATGCTCGTCATAAATATTAAACCAAGAAACTAAAGGTAAAAATAGAAACTTTGATTTCACGTCCTTTATTTACTATTTTTCGATCAAATTGAAGGTTACGACGAATAACAGTTTGTTCAAAAATTCCCATTTTAAAATAACAAAATAACGATAAATTGATTTTCGGTGGTAACCATCACCCAAAATTATTCACTTTTGACCGTAGGTATATCCATATCAAATATAATTCTGTTTTATTTACTCAATTGAAAGCTATGACTTTTAATATTTCAACCAAATATACTTTATTAAAAGTAATACTCGTTATATTAAATGTTTGTGTATTTGTCATATGAAGTACACAAATACGGAAGAAACGTCGTAAATATAGGGGTTTTTTTTCCATAAGGTTGGGTCGATGTTAAAATGGAGCAAAACAAAGCTGTATGTGAGGTTTAACGGAATTCGTTTTTTTATTTAAAAGATCTTCGTATAATTTCCTTATTGTCTCAATCACAGCTTGTTTTATTCCATTTCAACATACACTCGCCCATATTGGAAAACCGTTTATAATGAGTTAACACTTTATAACGTGGGAAATTATGGAGAACGTTGAACAAGAGAAGGGATATATTAATGGGCCAAGTTTTGAGACACGAGGGGCTTGTGAAATTAGCATTATAGGGAAGTGTGTGCGGAATAGCAGAAGAGAGTGGCCAAGGATGGAATTCGCTTAGCAGATTAGGGAGAATGTGGGATGTGCTGGCTACACGGACATGGAAGAACTTGTACAAGGTAGGTTAGCATGGAGGGTTTCATGAGACCAGTCTTAGAACTGAAAATTGAATATTTTTCTAAGGGACTGGTGGACTCAAATGGCTACCGGTGTCGATTGCCTCAACGTTTCTCACATTTTACAACTCGTAAAACTCCTTTAACACGTCGCTTCGATCATTCACCGTCTCGCGCCTGGTTCATCACTAACATTCTCATTTTTTTCCCCATCTATTTCGAAAACTCCATTAGTTGCACGCCCTGAAATTCACAATACGTGACAACGCGTCTCCAGTAATGCGAAACTGCACGCTCGAGGATATTCCCACTTCCTGTGGAAATGTTCGTACGTGCCAATATTGTGACAGCTGAGATATTCCTCCCGAAGGATTGCAACCCTGGATGGTCGGAAAATTAATCCCTTCACAGGGCGCCGTAATGGTCCTCGGTACCTGGCATGAAATGGTCCCACAAGTTATAAAAATAAATTAAATAACCCGCAATTAATATGTTAAACGTAAGTATTGTTTAGGTAAGGTGGGAAGTCAGTAACCTCGGTTCCTTTTCCCGCGATGTCTGCAGGTCCACCAAGGAAGGTAAGTGGAACTGTCACGCAGTGGTTGATGGGAACGGATTGCACGCGTGTGAGCGTGTGAAAGTTTTGTGCCCACTTTCCGTCGGGCAAACACGTCGACGCGCGGAGCGCCAAGTGGCAAACAGCCCGACGCTGCTGGACGACCAATTAATTGATTGCGTCGCCGTGACGTCAGCGCCTCTGATGCGGGACGACCAAACGAGGAAACGGAACTTTAGAAACAAACGATAGTTTGTTTTTAAATTCATTACGATTTAATGGACAACATCACAGACGTTTGTGAATGTACCCGGAGCATATTATAGCTTATTCAGTCTTTATTGCACATTTAAAGAGAGTCTATTCTCTTTGCTTAGACTGAAATAGATACTATTTTACCTCAGCCCATCCTTTTTCCCTTTCCTTTCTCCCTCAAGGCGTAAACAGTATTTGTAATCAACCAAACGTTGTTCCCAATAATTCCTTCTCCTCCCATAAACTCTCAATTGAATCATAAAAACTCAGAACTCCGCCCCTAAATAAAATATCTCTCAATCACATTGCGGATTTATTGGGGTGGAGAATCCGCCCCTGAGCGTATTCCCCTGATGCCAATCAAATTCTTGATATTTTTGGGCCCATTGATTTTGAGATTTGTGAGGCAATTAGCCGGAATATATCACAAAAACTCCATTCACCATCATTCACCCGAACGATTTGGTAAAAACTCGGGGAAAAAACTAAAATTCGGGAAGAACGTGAAATATTTTATCACGGACTTGACGATGCACAGTCTTATTACCATTAGGTCAGAAGAATTTGTCAGTCTCTACAAAAATTCTCAAATATTCTGTTTATAATAATTAATAACACACGTCATTATTTTCTAATTGTGGTAAATTAAAAATTAAACTATAAGTCGATTGCAGTGGCGTATCAAATTTTTGACCCCGTCGTTTAACTGTCGCATAAAATTTTTCTCCGTAACAATTGCTTAAAAACAATACTCACTCGGCATCTCGTAGTTGTATTTCAGTGAATGATTAAAATAGTACTTAAAGTAAATATAGAATCTTGTATCACCACTTCAACCCCATCATTTTGTCATGGTATCGATATCGATAGTAAGCAAAAATCGATGTATCATGTTAAGTAATTTTATAATTCTAGTCAATCTAATATGTATATATACTATCCTACTAATTTAATACAACGAAATAAACTTTAAAAATTATTTTAATAATTTGTCTTTCTTGTCTAATTAAAATTTCATAAATTAATAATAATAAACGCAATTAAGTAAAAAATACAGTCCGATGACGTCGTGAAACATTCAGATTGTGGTAGAAAAATATTTTAACAAGTTCAACGGCATAGGATCAAAATTAAAATCGAACCTATCGACTATCGAAAGGAACGATATTTGTGAAGGGATCATCCTCCAAATTGTGATTTATTTAAAACTTTGGTATAATATTTAGAAATGTCACCTTCTCTCCTGAATTCATACCATTCACAATTTTTATATGTATAAATTTTTTTGATTATTTTATTTTGTTCACGGTTTAGTGTTTGTTTTCATTAACTCAATAAATAAATATTTTCTTCGACCGTAACCTTTCTCATGACGGTAACCTGATGAATCCCACAAATATGGCCGAAACGTCGTAGTTATGGTAACTAGATATTCATTAATTATGTTTTCCCGACAAAATGGCCGTATTTTTTATTAATTTTCGTATTTTTATTGTTTTCGGCGTCGTTTTTACAGTTGCGTAATCTGGTATTGCTATTAGTGCCTCTGTCCTGTATAATTTTTTGTTGCAACCTTTACATTCAATTTCATACATTAATTGTTTTGTTATTTAATTGGAATTTTTATCCTTTTGTTTAGTAAAATAATTTTTACAAACACAAAAATCTAAGATGGACTTTACGTTACTGTAATATGGAAATTAAAACTAATTTTTTAAACGTCCTAACGTAATTTATTGAAACGCGTTATCTGGTTTCAATCTAAATCTCAGTTCATGGATTCCATTTTTTTTAATTTTAATATTAAATAATATTTTTTGTTATTAGCTATATGTCCTACAGATTTTATTTCAGAGTTTTCAATATTATTTAATGAAAGTTATTTTATTGACATTGTTTATCGGTTTGAAATTGTGATTAATGTTGTCCTTTTTAATATTTTGTGGTTTTAGTCGGTTGACTGAGTTGACAAGTTTTGTGTTCTCTATTATTCATATCAATATTAATTTTGTCTATGTTAACATTATTTTTCTTATTTATAGATGAATGTAACTAATATTTTATAGTCAATCAGGGTCGAATGATTTTACAAGGAGAATTTGCCGTCCCTTTCTACTGTCGTGTCTCAACAGAAGCAAAGAACCCTAAATCAGTCTCAATGAATAGAGTTTCAAGACTGCCTTCCTAATTCTGAACAGACATCCCAGAGTCGCCAAGCTCGAGGTTAATTCGCCTCTCATTTGACGAACTGCGATATCAGCTGCTAACGTGTGTGTGTGTGTGTCTGTGTGTACTGAAGCAGATAAACCCTCGACTCACTCGTGGAAGGAAGGAAGGATTTGTGAGTAGATCCCGCAGCTTCTTACGCCACTGTGCACACGTCCTAGAATACAAAAATAGATGCCAGAGAATTTTTGTCCTCAATCGTTAACCCGACCACGTTAAAAAATCACAGATTGGCCTCATCATTGTACGGATTGGCGAGGGAGGAGCGAGGAGGAGGGAAGAGGTGAGTCTAAAATTTCCAGACACGTGCCTCATAAACTTCAAGAGAAAACAAACAACACGATGCCCCATAGAACTTTTAACCGTTGCAATTTCACTCAAGCAAATTGATTCTCGACTCTCACACCAGGGAATATATCAAAGTTGTCTAGAGTCGTTTCGTTTTGTCGGTCAGGTTTAGTTGCTTCCGCGAAATTGACAAATTTAAAGGAACTAAATTAAAATATCCAACGACATTTGAAAGTTTGATAGTTAATTTTATCCGATTTAAGTGAAACAAATAACACAGCCTGTATATTAAAGCGAGATTAAATTTTGAATTGATATAAAAATACAGAACATAATAAAAAACGCACACTTTGACCTACTTTACTTTGTAACCTCGTCAGAAGAACAAAAGAAACCTTTTTCTCTCGTTAATTATCGGGTGGTGCGTGAGTACATCAAGCACACTTTTTTATTTCTTATATTCATCAGAAAAATTATTTATATAATTTATATCATTTTTACATTCTCGTAACAGGATTGTTTAAAACATGACTTGCTGTATAACGCCTTACAACACAACATATTTTTCAATTTACAGGTTCTAGAAGGAACTCTAAACTTAAATTAATCAATTTTTAAATTTTCTGACTCGATGCCTGTTTATTTATTTATTGTCCAAATTAAAATCATGTAGGATAGTTATTGATATTATCCCCGTTCCTTTTTAATTAATTTAACATAACAATAAGTCGCAAAAATAGTTAATTTCCCCAAAATATATTTCTTCCCGTTTTAGATACCCACGGTCGGAAACACCGACACATAGAGGTTCAGATTCACAGCAGCTCAATTAAAAACAAATTAATTCTTTATACAATAAATATTTATAAGTATCGCGTGTCAGCGAGAGCGAAAAAAAAAAGTCCCACCAAATTTAAATTGTTGAATACGATTCGCCAAAAACATTTAACGTTTAATATCTCCGATTTCTAATTTCTTGGGTTGGTAATGCTACTTACACGCATAATCTGTACGTGACGACAAAAAAATATGACGTCATATGAAACGGAAATTCTGGATTAATTTTTCAAAAATTGGTTTCAAGTATATTTTTTCATAGTTAATTATGAAAGTCATATGTAAAAATTGAAAATCTCCTAATACAGTATCTGACAAACATCGTAGTTAAAATCAGGATTATATGGCGATTTTTGGGCTGTTGGGCCACGTTCTTGCCGACGTTTCGCTCAGAGGCACCGAGCATTTTCAAGGCTAGGCCAACAACGTGGCCCAAAAATCGCCATATAATCCTGATATTAATATGGCCACGAAAACAATCAGTAGCTTTATATCGCAGTTAATATACTTTTTTTATACAATTTTTGTAGTAACATTACCTGAGAAAATCCCAAATATGTTGACGAAACGTCGATTCCACTTAATGAACATATAACATATTTGGGACTTTCCCAGTTAATGTTATTACAAAAATTTTATTACTTATGTTATTAATATTCTCGAATTTTAATATACAGTTTTTTCTACAATTATTGTAGTAATATTAACTTGAGGAAGTCCGAGATTCAGTTACGAAACGTCGATTAATCGAAATAAAAGCTTTGTCGGTCTGTACGTGATCTAAAAAATATTTTACTTAATTATTGTGTAAAAACAGACTTTATTTGGTTTACTTATCACAACTTGTTCACCGCCTAAAATTTGGTTCTAGGAAGCAACCGCTACTTTGACGGCCAACAAGGGACACTACAAATATCTGGATTAAGGAGGCGCCAAGGTGTCGCCTAGAAAACGCATATCCCTGAAAGTCCTGAGAATTAGAGTTGTTTTCGTGAAAATTCCCCTTTCGTCAGCGCAAAAATTCCCGTACTTGACGAAAGATAAAAAAAGGATTTGTTGAGATACGTCATATGGGGAGGCGCTTTCTTTTAGAGAAGGGGAAACCAGTAATTATATTTTCAAGACATATAATAGACACTTTCAACTCAAGTCAAAGACAATTTATGTGAAAGATTTTCTATGATATTTCAATAAAAAGTTAAAATATGAGTAAGTATGGGAACTTTGTTCAGAAGTCTGTTGGAGGCTGGGAACATTTGCTATAGAAACTACAGTTGGGGATAAAATAGCTGCAAAGTACAAGTAATTGAGTATAAAATAACGTTTGTCGTCCATTTTCAAGCGCTGTACGTGGTGGTGATGATGAGGTTCGAGGCGCGCCACATAAAACCAGAAACAACGGCTGGCAAAAGAGAGGGGGAAAAAAAAGAATTCAAAGCCATGCTGGAAAGGGAAATATCGATTGGGCTTTACGGACGTCGGAATGTGCGGGACGGCGGCGGCGGCGGCCATACAAACAATTCTTTCGATAAATAGCGTCGTTCGATTCGGCTTCAGTCGTTGTAATACTTTCTCCCCACTAAAAAGTACGTACACATTTTTCATCCTCCTCCAATACTTAGGACTGTTCGGGCGTTCCGTTGCCTAATGCGCTGAGGGGAGGAAATTTTATCTCTGCAGGGGAGGAAATGAATTGACCGACGTTTCGAGCAGAAACCGACTCTGTTTAGCCCTACACAGATTAAAAGGATATCATCCGAAAGAATGGTATTACTGTTAGGTTAGTAACACAGAATATACAAGAAAAATCGTCAAAATTCGTTGTTTCACGAAATGAAATAGGTTATTATCACCTTAATTATTCTTCGGATTTTTTCAGTAAATAATCGAATTACGCAATAATTTATATATATATATATATAATATTATTTGAATGAAGACCTAAGGCTTAATATACAGAATTAATAGACCGTTTCCAAATAAATGCATCTTTAATAAAAACCATTTTTCACCTTTCACTGACTTTATTTCCTTAAATTTAATTGGAAACAACTTTTCTGTAAATATTCATGCCTTCTTCGGGTTTTCTTCCCATAGGAGGAAATATTTCCAAATGATTTAAATTCCCTATTGTGATATTGTCAAGCAACTAAATCAGACCAGATAAATTAAGTATTTATTTGGATAAATACTCAACGAGAGCCTTCTCGCAGAGTTTTCTAGACGATTACTCGTAATTATATCAAAACGTATAAAGTATATATCAGGATGCTTATAATATTGTAACATACCAAAATTACCCAAAGGTTGGCATTTTTTTTCACCTACCGTCTTCCCTTAAGGACGAAACGTTGATAATTTTTATCAACTTTTTGTCAATTATTGCGTAATCATTTGTTAAAATAATTCATATTTTCAGTGTTGTATAATAATAGAAGAAAATGTCAGATTACTGATGCGCTGAATGATTTTTATTCGTTCACGTTATGCAATATGACGTCAGTGACTGAAATTAATCAAGTGTGCCTTCATTTGAATCAGTGTATTTTAATTTTAAATTAATTAATAAATACGTAATAGCCTTCGTGTGCCATAAAGAATTCTTTTTTGTTCGTCTCCCCTTATTAAAAAGAGTGCCTTGAAGTCAGACTCCTGTTTCCCTTCTCTTCGCAACTCCCTCCCATCTGGTGGAGAATACGACTCAGTGTAAACTTGCTAACGAAAACCGTATTTATTTACTTAGAGGCCACCTGTTTCTCAGACTCCCTCCTCTAATGCAACATTTGTGTCAAGCAAGATTCATCTGTAGAAAATTCTTCAGCGATACCCTTATTATACGTATAAAGGCAAGACGTGTCTTTCTGTTAAATTGAAATGCGAATTTATTTCACGTCCACCAACATTCCTATTTACTCATACATCGTAATATAGATATATGTTTCCTGTTCTGAAACAGAGAAGCACTTTGAGCAGAAAAGGCAAGACATTTGGGTTTAATCAGAGGGAAACTGTGGAAACTCGGTCTCTAAATTTTTAACTTTTACACCGCGAGATTAATAAAATCTGTGGCGACCCTAGTAAAAATTGTACAAAGTTGTCTGTGTTATGGACTTCAAAGTATAATCATGTATGGGCACAAACGCAATTAGTATCACCCCCATCCACCCCTCAGCCGCACATTTAGTATGTAACGAAATGCCCTGAAAAAAAGTCACGGTCAACAACGCTATAATTCATATATTTTTGTAGTGTCGCTGAATAACAATTTTTCAACCCTAGAATGAGCTGAATTCCAGACGTTTCCCTCCCACCAAAAACATTAATCAGTTAAATGCATCATTCTTCAAAATGGTGAAAATCTCCTGGAGCATAGAAACCGTAATCTCCGAGTGTTAAACTAATGAGAATTAATCACTCTGGAAAGCGACTAATACCTTAGTATTAGGGGGAGGGGGAGGGACAGGGAGAGGGGAGGGAGAGGGGAGGGAGCGCGGAATTCTCTAGACATTAATCAATTACGTTACGAATCCCTTCACAAATTATTAATAGTCCACTGATGCCACTAAATCTAATTAATTGAGCGTGTGTTTGGATTATCTCCCTTTTTAAAACCTATACAGAGTATCGTTTTATCATAGGAATTTAAACATCACTTCTTTTTAAAATGCTTTAACCTACTGAAAAATCATTTTTTACATTAGCTGACTGTTTGAAATAAATAAATAGTAAATTGCCTACAAGGCAAACTTTATTATTATTAACATTAGCTGTCACGCTACGTTTCGTTCACAAATTTGGAACTTCATCTGGTGAATTTCAAAAAACCAAGAAATTTGGGAAGATGAAAATTTGGAAATTTCTTTGCCCTTTAAAATTCACCAGATGAGTTTCCCTTTTCGAGATCTAAACGTCGTGTAAGACATAATGTTAATAAAAATCAAAAATAAATTATCTGCACTCAAGCCTAATAATAATTATTGAAATACAGCCAAATTTTTCAGCAATACATTTAATAACTATTCAGTTAATCGAACTACAATTATATCGTTTCGGCTATCTTTGCGGATTAGATAAATAAATTTATAAAGAAAAATAAATAATAATTTTCAATTAAATAAAAGACTTACATTTTTTAATAGAAAAAAATCATTACAAAATAAGAACTTAATCTATATAACTCATTTCCACCGCAACTGTCCACGATTTTTTTCTATTTATTGCATTTAACTGAAAATTATAATTTATATTCTACGTATTCAAAATTAATATTTAAAAACAAAACAAAATTCCATATCTAGTGACCGGATTAAGTCCTCAAAGATGAACGATACGTCGTGATTGTAGTTATATTAATTAATTGGTTGTATTTCAATAATTATTATCAGGCTTAAGTTCAGATAATTTATTTTTGATTTTTATTAACATTATGTCTTACACGACGTTTAGATCCCGAAAAGGGGAAACTCATCTGGTGAATTTTAAAGGACAAAGAAATTTCCAACTTCACAAATATCTTGGATTTTTAAAATCCACCAGATGAAGTTCCAAATTGGGGAACGAAACTTGGCGTGGCAGCTAATGTTAATAATAATAAAGTTTGCCTTGTAGGCAATTTACTGTTTATTTATTTGAAACAGTCAGATAATGTAAAAAAATGATTTTTAAGTAAGGTTAAAACAGCGAGAAATCCAATGCACAGAAATTCACAGTGGCATTTGGTTAAAATATAAACTGTTATTGAATACAACCTTTTAAATTGTCTGTATAATAGGTCATTTAATTTTGTGTGACAGAGGAAACCCTGAATAAATAAATAATTAAAACCTTTTCGACCTGAATGAGAAATGTTTCCCGTGAATTAAATTATTTCTATCATTTATCGGTCTTCTAAATTGATCATGTTGTAAAATGTTTATTAATCTGTCTCTTGTTACGGAGGAAAACCCTCGAGGGTATAAACCCGCAGAACGGTTTGTTATACCGTTTCGTAGACGCTTCGTCGGATAAGACATCAATCTTGAAATCCTGTTCGATCTGCAAAAGGAACTTACAATAGGAGGATAAATACGGCCTCCCAATACTACTTCCATCCATGTCCATCCAACGAAAAGATCGCGCGTGTGCCTTCTTCAGTAATTCCCCTTCAATTCTTTGCAACCCCCACGAGATATTTTCCCAGAGAGGGAAGAGAAAAAAAAATTGTTTACCCAACCTCGCAGATTCGTAAAGTTTCCCAAGGAAATTTAAAATTAGATGACGGACTCGCGTAACGAATAATCTTATGGAAAACCCCGTCACTCAGGAACTGTTCTCTTTTTTTTTAAGAAAAACAACCTCAAATAATAGAAAAACCAGTCTGACGAGACGACATAATTTTTTATGCGTTAAAAATATCCACTTGAAACTGCGAGAACTGAAACGGAACGATAGTATTTGCAACATTTTCGGCGAGGAGGAAACTTCAAAGCAATACTTACAAACCCCAGATCAGAATTTCATTGCAAATTTAAATCAAAATTCCTCGCTTAATAGCTGTAATATGTATCTAATAAGGTTAAAACGGTTTCGTGCTATCATTGCTTGAGTGCAATAATGAAATAATTACTTACCTTTCACAAAACTCCCTGCTATTAATTCCATTCCAGGGCCTCGTTAGCCCGTTTAAATATGGCGGAATCAGTTGTATACATTTTCAACTAATTAATTCACTTACTCATATGAAGTAAACTTTCATTACGAGTGACCACGAATATTCCCAAACAATACCAAAGATCAAACTCTCACTAAACAGCCAGCGACTCTATACACTATTTCCCAAAGAGGTATGAAACATTTCTTTACAAAGCAAGGATATACTTAATTCATTATGTAAATTAAATTTTTAACTGACGAGTAAGAACTTAATATTAAGTTCCATGCGTCACAAAAAGAAAAATATTTAACATTTATTTAAATAACAACGTAGTTTTCTGACTTCAAAATTTACAATAAATAAAAAGACGGCATATAAATTTATCATTATCTATTCAAAAGCGACGTTTCGTCTCCTTTTTGAGACTTCCTCAGGCGTACTACAAACATAATGTTACAAGAAATAAAATATGGGTTCTATGTTACAATTTTTAAAATTTATAAATATATAAATGGTTCAAAACTTACAAATTTAGCAATTCATCATATTTACTCCTTGACTTTCTCAGCCGAAAAGATTCTAGAGTGTACATGTGAAGAATTTAGTGTCTTGCATGAACCATCTCAGCCCCTTGAGGGTTACAGCCGAAAATCTGGTAACAATGACCGCTTTCGGCTTTTGAATAAATATTGATAAATTTATATGCTGACGTTTGACGCTAATACAAAGGTGAAAACGCTCCGTTACATCAGATGAACATAATACTTCACGAAAAAAATTGAGACCTTAATAATTAATGGTTTTTAAATGAGTTAAAACAGCCTCGCGGAGTCAGTTTTTATTTTATTAAGTACTGGAATGTACCGCGTTTTGTCTCTCATTTGAGACTTCTTCATGTTTACAATAATGAAATGAATGTCATTTAATGTATATTTAAATGACATAATCTATTTAATTAATTTTCATTGTAAAATGAGTTAAAAATTGAACTTTTTCTATTAATTTGGTTTCTATAAAGCATCGAGATCTTCGTTATCTAGGTTCCAAAATAAATTAAAATAAATTGAGAGAGTTATCTTTTTTAATATATATATATATACTACGTCGCATCAATTGGTGACGTCAGGGATAATCTTCTCTATAATAAAATGGCATGTATATGCGTATGTGGGTGTGTGTGTGTATGTTCTGCTTAAATTTATTATTATTATTATTATTATTTTAAAAACTTTTATCGTACAGATTATCAGTTAGGACGATAACGATACAGTATATACAATATTAAAAAGGTATATAATTAACATGATAACGTGAAGATAGGTTAATTCATTTAATTAACCTACTTTAGGAGAATTGGTTATGTTAAACGAGTGAACTAAATTTGGTACACGCGTCCTTTGCGACCCGGAAATCAGCACAGTTGGGGTAAGACTCAGACACCATCCCTAGGGGCAGGGGTGAAGGGGTTGGGAAAATAATTTAAACAAGTAAAACGGCCAATATTTTGATCATACAAATACATGCTTCAATCAATTAATTTGATAATCAAGGGGAGTGTGTGGGGGTGGAGGGGGGAATCAAAAAATAAACAGAAAACAATCCAGATTGGGCTCTGAACCGGTGTAATGTGAGCCAATAAGTTTAATTCTGACATGCCATTTAAGTTACGGTTCATCCCCTAAGAGGGGTTGAACCGTAACTTAAAACAGACCATCTTTAACGGATGGAACGATTTCAAACAAATTTAGAACAGGTTGTTCTTGGCGAACCGAACTCAAGACAATTAGGGTAAAGCACGGCTACCACCACTTGGCACAGGGGGGTTGGAGGGGCGGAAATTTTTTCATAAATCCATAAACTGCCGTCAATTCCTCCTAATATATACTTTTTTAGGTCAATTAATTTGATAACGTTGTCGCTTAATTTTTTTACGTATAATTTCAACCCCATTCGTCGTCTAAGGGGAGTATTTATTGGGGTGGTGATGTACGGGGGAGTCATATGAAAATAAAAAATAAAACAGTCAAGTTTGGTAACGAAATCGGTGCCTTGGGAGTATTTGCGTTTGATTTTGACATTTATAATGCGAATTAAATTGCAGTTCATCCCCAAACAGGGGGATCGGACGGGGTGAAACACACTTTTGCGTAATACATTTAAAGGAAAATAACAATTTTGATAAAATTTAGTTTCCATATTCGTTGCCACAAAAAAAACTAAACACTTTGGAGATTAGACACGGCTTTCACCTCTAGGGGGAAGAGAGGGTGGAATTACCGTAGTTTTTATATGTAATTAAGGCTCATATGTGACTCGAAAAAATTCTTGAGGTCAATAACTTTTGTAGCGTTTCCCCGACAATATTTGTGTATTATTTCACCAAGTGTGGGGTGTGTGGGGGTGGAAATGAGTCATATGAAGATAACAAGGAAAGTATCGAGATTTGTGTCGAAACCGGTGAAATGCGAGTCGCTGTGCTACATTATGACCCTTAATAAAAATTCCTCCAATAACTGGGGGGGGAGAATTTTTATTCTGTTAGACTAACGAAAAATATTTTCAGCCCTGCTATTGTACCGGGAGTATTTTTGGACTCTCCCGAGATACTGGAAGTATATATTTGAGGTTAATTTTGCGACGTTTAATCATTTGAAGACCAAGAATTAAATACTGTTCCGGGGTTACATAGATAGATACCTGGGCAACGCCGGGTCCCCAGCTACCTTCACCACTAAAAATATAAACAACGTTATGTACATCCCTAATTAAATAGCTTGGTCTTCTCCCTCGCTTTTAAATTCAATATCACCGGACATTACAATTTATAATAAATACTGTATTTCATGTCAAAACAACTGTATTAACTTCGGATAAAGGTTCCTTTCAATAAATTATATAAATAAGTAGGATCCTGGAAATATTCCGCCATCCCCGTTAAGAGGGAAGGAGCGTTCTGGACACTCAGAAGAAGAAGAAAAAAATACGCTGTAAAGTGTGTTTTTTTAGGATGACTTAGACTGATTTTTTTCGGGTTCATAAAAGTCCGGCTGCAAGGAACGGAAGAACAAGGGTGAAACCCAATCCGGAGCCATCAATTTTAAAATGGGCGTGTCACTTCCCCCCGCGCCCAATGGGCCAATTAATCCGCCGGACTGTGAAAATTTTTTTACAATATTTTCCGGTTTAACGTGAACACTTCTTCAGTCACTAACCAGAGGATTTTCCACCCGCCCCCCTCCAAAATTTTTCCCCTGCCTCCTATTGTAAATTACCCTTTTGTAAATGATCAGTAAAGAATTTCAAAATCTAAGCAGCAGCTTTCGTAAAGACTTATTTATCATTTTTACAGAACATATTTTTAATCCTTTATTTTAGTTTTGGGTTTCTACTGAAACTGGGTTGCCTGCCTGGTAGATGGCGAGATCCCGGGCAGGTTGAATAGTAGCGGCAAAATGTGGGCGTGCCGGACGCCCATCAATCTTCATTGCTAAAAAATTGTGGCGGAGCTTTAGCTGGTCTCCTATGAGGGGGAGGGAAAAATTCGAAAAAAAAAATTCTGGCTTCTCCTTAGCACCGAGAATAACATAATTGATCCTGGTAAGCGCCAATGAATTAATTTCCAGAAGGGTAAAACTGTTGTTGTTATACTGAGTGGACGATTTTTTTAAAAAAATCTTTTTAAATTAATTATTTTCTCTTTTCAAAACAATTTCAGTGATATTATCTTCGCGTTTATTAAGGACAAAAATAAATAAATAAATTGCGTTTTGTAACTAGCGGTATTTTGATGTCCTTTTTATTATTATTTTTTGCTTGTTTGAGTTAGTTAGTGTGAGAGGAATGATGTTGACGTTACCTTGTTTCCGTCCCCGCAACAAGTGCGTTAGTCCGACGCTGTTGCCCGATCCGCACACACTGCGCACTCCCTCGCACCTCAGCGCCCCAGGCGGCAGCGTCGCCAACTAGCGTCGATCTATCGATATTCAGCCAGGCGCGCGCGATCCGTCCAACTAACTGCTCGGGACGTCACGAGGCTCTGAGTCATCAACCGGCGAAGGCCGGACAAGGTCATTTCTGACGGGACAATGGCCCAACGACTCCCTTTTTTTTGGGCTGGGTTTAAAGCGTGGGCGTTTTTAAGAATCTCTGGGATAAGATTCTGGGGGAATTAGCATTACTATGCTGTTGTCAATAAATAAATAAATGATCATTTCAGCTCCACACGTCCTCCTTTGATGATTAATATTCACAAAAGCCTTGTCCTGTAGAGAAGTTTTATGGTCCTGTTTGTTCCGACGGACTTCACCGAGGGGAAACCCCTATGCACAGCCGTGGAATTACTCCGTGTGGTCCCCGCGGTGGAGAAATTTCAATTGGTTAGACTCCTACTGGACAGAAAAAGGGGTTCGAGGAGGAGCCTTGGATATTCCCAGCCTTCAAAAAGGGGTAAAGAGACAGAGTAAAGTGGTGGCACATCTTGTAATAATACTTGACTTTAATTAGTCTCATAAAGTAACTGATTATAATAATTAATATAATTAAAAATGTAATTTTAAATAATTAATAGCAATTAACTTTAATAAGTCCCATGAATTAACTGATTATAATAATTAAATAAATATAAATAATCATTTAGTACTGGACTTTAATTAGTTTCGTGAAGTAACTGATTATAATAATTAATATAATTAAAAATGTAATTTTAAATAATTAATAGCAATTAACTTTAATAAGTCCCATGAAGTAACTGATTATAATAATTAAATAAATATAAATAATCATTTAGTACTGGACTTTAATTAGTCTCGTGAAGTAACTGATTATAATAATTAATATAATTAAAAATGTAATTTTAAATAATTAATAGCAATTAACTTTAATAAGTCCCATGAATTAACTGATTGTAATAATTAAATAAATATAAATAATCATTTAGTACTGGACTTTAATTAGTCTCGTGAAGTAACTGATTATAATAATTAATATAATTAAAAATGTAATTTTAAATAATTAATAGCAATTAACTTTAATAAGTCCCATGAAGCAACTGATTATAATAATTAAATAAATATAAATAATCATTTAGTACTGGACTTTAATTAGTCTCGTGAAGTAACTATATAATTAATATAATTAAAATGTAATTTTAATAATAATAGCAATAACTTAATAAGTCCATGAAATGATTTAATAATTAATAATATAAATACATTAGTACTGACTTAATAGTCTCGTGAAGTAATTGATTATAATAATTAATATAATAAAAATGTAATTTTAAATAATTAATAGCAATTAACTTTAATAAGTCCCATGAAGCAACTAATTATAATAATTAAATAAATATAAATAATCATTTAGTACTGGACTTTAATTAGTCTCGTGAAGTAACTGGTTTGGTAACCAATAGAATTCTGAAGACGGTCATAAATATAATTTTGAGCATACACTGCTTAGTTATTTTTGACTTTTGTCGAAATCTGGTTAAATGATGTTGCACATATTTAAATAATAATTAATTATAAATATTCAAAAAAATTGAGACTGATTTTTGACAAAAAGAAGCGTCTGATTTCATTACTTTAAACAGTCTACAGTCATTTTCAATTTTTTAAACTGAAAATAGATGCATTTGATTAATTATCAAATCTAGTTACATTAATCTGATATTATTGTAATGGAATCATCGTGGTATGACGGACAGAACAGCTGTAACATGAAGGAAGCGTGGAATGAACGTAATTATGTCACAAAATGATGAAAACATCAAAGAAACCCAACATAATTTTTAACGGGAAAAATATTACAAAATGTCGATCACTGGAAACGTTTTACAAGTCCTTGATGAAAGGAAACCATTGCAATGACCATCAAAACAGCCCTAATGACAAACAGTCTAGAATTGCAAGGGGGAGAAAAAGTTGGTTAAAAACACTGCACCTGGAGCAAGATTCCTTATAGATCAGAAACATGGACATTAAGAAAGTTTTGAAAGTGTGACGTTGGATAACAAATGGGAAGGAAATAAAATTAATAAAGTAGACTTAAGTGATAAAAATAAATAAACAAAAAGAGCTTCTAAGAAGAGTAACAGGGAGGAGATCCGTCTTGACTAGTTTTCAGGAGAAATCAAAACTGGACCAGTTTCATCACAAGGAAAAATTTAATGCACGCAGTTGTCGAAACGTAAATGAACGAATTTTTACAGCTTATCGTGGAAGTAGAAGATTTCAGCTGATGGACGACTTGAGAGGTTAGGGAAAGGACAAGATGGTGGATGCAATTAACAAACCAATTGAAAGACACAACACTTGATAATTAATGTGTGATGACGTAGGAAAAAAAAGGCTTTCCGACCGGAGTCTCAAATGTGTAAGTTTTATAGACAGAGGAAGTGTGAGAATGGTAGAGGAAGAAATAGAAAAGGTTTGACAGGAAGACATCTTTCGATTTCCCAACTTTCTGTGGGGAATACAAAAAAAAGGAATTGAGAATGAATCTAGTTCCGCCGGTGAGCCAATTAAACATCGAAACAAATTCTAATATCGCAAATGAATAAAACGGCCATATTGTTTTCGAATGTTTGACCACTAATCGATCATAACACCAACTGTTCTGAATGTTAACATTTGGAAACCTTCGGTTAATCGTACAGGGTTTTATCCGTCCATAATGACATTTAACTTTCCCCGTTTATATTTATCCATACGGAAATTGGAACGGCAATTAACGAGTTGATTTCCCTCGGGTACTTCCCCTTTATTGCGCTGTCAGTGAAAGCTGTTTTCGGGATTGCAGAACCACGTTATAAACGTATTCACATGCAAATATTCTCAAGAGTCGTTCAAACTCCGCAGTATGAAGTTTAAATTAGCACCACAAAACCCGATCTGTGGCGTTAAAATATTCTGAGAGCTTTTTGACAGTCTCTCAACGACGACGTCACAACAACCCAGATTAGCGCAATTTCTCACCTTTCAGATCAGACGCCATCTTGCTTCTGGTTATAGACCACGTGGTCTAGCTAAAAATCAAAATCTAACACATCTTAATACCAATTAATTATGAAAAAACTTTTGAATTTCTTGGGAGGATAAAGTTGGAGGTCATAATAAAGAAAATGAATTTTCACCAAAAAGGATAAGAATTAGCCAAACTAAATCAGAAACTAGCTGACAAAAAATTACACAAATGTGATTAAAACAAGTCATAGATTGTACAGCAACCCATTTCCGTGTTGCAGCAAACAGGGAATCAGGTTTAAATAAGTAATACACCAACTAAAATAACTCCTTTATTGCCCACAACAAAAAGCTTTGCAAACCTGTTAGTTAAAAAAAGTTTAAACTGTATACATAATCTTGTTATTGAAACTGGCACTTTTGATGAAGGACTGTGCATATTCTTCAAGAAACACACAGTCGCCCTCTTCTTTGGCAAAACTCGACTAAGGCGTTATTCTCTTGGGGTCCCTCGGGAACATTGACGTCTTGCGAATGTTGTCGAGGCCGAGGTACAGCATCACGACCCTCTCCAGACCGATTCCGCCTCCGGCGTGTGGTGGGCAGCCGAAGCGGAAAGCGTCAATGTATGACTTTATTTTTTCTAAGTCTGGTAAGGAAATGAAAAACTATATATACCATACAACTTTCCGATATGAGTGTAAAAATATATTTACTTAAATTATTACATATTAGAGTGTAAGGTACTATTTGGTAATTAGAAGCACAGTTGTCCCTTTGATAGTCCAATATTTTGTAATCCGACATGCTCGGCAGTCGACACACCTCCCATCAAGTTCACCGTCCCCTATACATTCTGTATGTACACTTATTGTCTTCCATATTTTTTTAATAAACATGTTTTAGTAATTCTTGGGCTTCCAAACAGATGAAAGTAGACGATTGCCACAATGTTTTGATGATGGTCACTACCATCATTATCAAGTATTTACCAGTGTTTATCAGTAAACACTTGATAATGATGACAGAGACTGTCATCAAAACATTGTGGTCAATGCCTACTTTCATTCAGTTGGAATCCCAAGAATTACTGAAGCAGCAAATAAACTGGGAAAACCTTTGCTCTTTGATAAACATGTTCTAGTTAACCGAAATTTTCCACATTAACCTAGACACCATTTTACTCATAAAAAAAAGTCAGGCTACTGCTAGCAAAACTATGCCATGTATGTAATCTGGACACTTTGTAATCCGGCACCAGTCGGATTATCAAGGGGCAACTGTAGTGTTAAATAAATCAAATCATACACAACTGGTACTCAATAACAAAGAATGCAAGTCTCACCTATGCCATGGAATTTCGCTCTCTCTGTCAGTAGATCAGGGTCATGAATTCTCTGAGCTCCAGACAGAATTTCTTCTCCTCTCATGAACATATCATAAGAGTTGGATTTTTTCTGAGCAAAAACAAATCTTTATTAATAAAATGGGATCACAAATATATATTTGATTGAGCAGATAATCCCAGAATAATTCAGGAACATAAGAAAAGTTAAGACTTTCATAAATTCAAATGGTCTGCCCATTTCAGAGCCTGGATTAATTCATATTTATAACAGCAAATTTAGTTATATATTTTAAAACATAGATTCTAAAATATTAAATTAAGAATATACAATTAAAGCTTTTATCTACCTTGTCATGAGGGTCGGGCATGGTGTAAAAAGGCCTCACCGCCAGAGGGTACTTATCAAGGATGTAGAAGTCTGTATCATACTGTAAAATAAAATGTTTCCAAATAAACTATAGTTTCCTAGGCTCGATGTTTGGCAAACTCTGTCGATAAACAGGGCTTTGTTTCTACGTTAAAATTATCTGACAATCTGTATCACAATTTTAACAATTCCTCAAAAGTAATAACTAAGCTACAGTTTATTCAAAAAGTCAAACTCTCTTGTGAAAACAAACAATCTTTACTCAATAGCAAGTTTGCAGAACATAATTTACCGTTGCTTTCACAAGACGCCCCAAAAGTTTCTCATCAGGTGTACTAAGATCATCTTCATCCCCCATTTCAACTCCAGCTTCTCTGAGCATCTTCAGAGCAGTGGAAAATTCCAGGATCAACGGAGGATCCAAGAAGCGGAAAGGTTCGACGGGGAACTGCTGGCCGACAGCTTCAATTTCCGCTGTGTAACTTCAAAGAAACATAAATAATGAAAATGAAATCCAGACCTATAAACTCTACACAAGTTGTTGTTGTTACTTACTTGTCACGTAAACCTTTGAACATTTTCGTGAAAGTGTTTCCGATGGTTTTCAGGACTTCGTGGTAGTGATATTTAAAAGCCATTTCTAAATCAAGACCCACAAATTCTGTAAGGTGCCTGTGAGTGTTGCTATCTTCTGCCCTAAAAACTGGAACAGAAAGAAGGGCAAACATATACCAACATAATCTCAGAAGCAAATATTATGGAAGAACATAGAAATCAAACACACACATTGAATATATTATTACTTCATTTCACAGATCTAGTTATTTAACTAACCTGCACCAACAGTGAAAACTCTGTCAAAGTCTGCTGCAATAGCCATCTGTTTGTAAAGTTGTGGGCTCTGAGCTAAGTACGCAGAGCCTTTGAAATATGAAACAGTAAATACGTTTGCTCCGCCTTCACTCGCTGCTGGGATAATTTTTGGAGTGTGAATTTCCACAAAGCCCTAAAAAATACATTCAAATAATTACTCATGTTAAAAATTGTGCAACTAACATATTGAAGACAAACTATGAATAGTATGAATTTATATGTAAAAATCAAGAAGTTATTTACATTTTCTGTAGAAAGAATACCTTAATAGCAGGTTGGGAAAATGTAAAGAAGTTGGAGTACAGAAACAAAAGTTCCAGTTAATGTAAAATCATACAGATTATCTGTGTTCCTGTTACCTGTTCAGTCAAAATATCTCGGAATAGCTTACAAACGCCTGCTTCAAGTCTGAAAATGGCTTGGTTTGCAGGAGTTCTTAAATCCAACACTCTGTTGTCGAGTCTTGTATCTTGATTGACACGAATGTTCAACCCTTCTGGATCCTAAGACAAACAAGAAAACCTTAAATAACCGTTTTTATACCCTTTACCTTGGAAAATAATTGCAATGAGTGATGCAATAAAATAATATAAAATGCTTGAACACTGAGCCAAATGTAACATAATGGTCACACATCATAATTATGAAGAATTAGATTAACAAATATATCTAGTTTGATTTGTGAATTGATCGTTAATCTTAAACAAGCAGTAAATCTTATTTAACACAGTGTTAAAGTTCGGGGCACAAAAAGTCGCATCACACTGTCCTTCGCAAAATGACAGCATGTTTTAAATCAAATAAATATGAAAATAGATACATAAAACTATTGCTGAACAATTAGTATACATAATCATGTCTAAAATAGGGGTAAATTAAAATCATTAATACATATAAATTTGCTGGATATTGGGAATTATAAGGAACGATATTACTATAGACGAAATAAATACAAACTCAAGAGTAACATGTTAAGGACATACATCATCCTTCACAGGACGTGCAGCGTCTTCTATTTGCAAAGGCAACTTGCTCAGTGAATTGCTGACTACGAAAAACTGCTTAGCATGAAGTTCCACATTCCTTTGGGTACAGCTTTCAATATCTTGGGGGACTTTCTGAACTACCGCTTCCACATCCACAATAGACTCCTTAGCGATACTGAAACAAATTTTTATGACTCGATCAAGCAATTCCTGCATTAAGACCACATTATCGTGCCATGTCACTGCAACTTTGTTACATACTTTGAAACAAATTTCACCATAGCCTTGCTGGTATCGGCACCGACAGCAATGACACACTGAATGGTATACTGCTGCTGGCGTATGAGGGCGAAGCACTGCTTACCTGAAAACATAGGAAATGATTTTAATAGTGTTCATGGTTTATGGAGCCAAACAGTGACTCGTTTCCATAAAATATAGAAATCTCTTTAAAATAACACAAAGTTTTCTACCACAAATTTACCCAATTACTAATCAACACCATATTGAGAATTTAACACATGAAACTTTATAAAGCCAGTTACAGATAATTCACAAACATACTTGTTGGGACACAGATGAAAAATACGGAGACAGAATATTAGGAGTCAATATCAAATAATAATTTTTTCAGAAATCCAACTGTAACTGTTTCCGTCAATTTTAACAGGCAAAAAATAAAAACAAACACTGCTCAAAAATGTTTTTATTCTACCATTATGAACGGAGTCACTGAAATTAGCAGACTTTCGTTCAAGAAAACTTGGCTGAAAATTGAAAAATTAGGTCTTTTGAAAAGATTTATAGGTATACTTATTTATAAATTAAATAATACTTGTTCCACCATCATTAATTTCTTACCCTTTGCCCTGCTTGTATGCAAACGTCCTCTCACCCACACTTTCTGGTCAGCAATTTCAGGATTGATATCCTTCACATGGACAAAGTCTCTTTTGATATCTTCTGCACTTTGGATTAGTGGTAGCTGGCCGTATTTCCCTTCTGAAACATCTTCTTCTGCCGTATCACCCTGTTGTGCCTAAAAATTATATAAATGGCCATAAAAATTTAGCCTATTCATCAAATTAACACAGAGGTAATAATTTCAGTTTTCTGACTTACATTCTCAGTCTGCTTCTGCTCCTTCTTAACAGCTTTTGCAGCTTGCTTTGCCTCCTTCTTCAATGCTTTCTTCGATTTAGCCTGGTCCCTGAAAAAATTACAACAATAAGTATTCACAAAACCTATAATACATATTTTAAAAAATAGAGAGCCATATACTCTTTTTACAAGTGGGTTTATCAATATTTACACCCTAAAATGTGAATATACTTGTCCAGACAGATATTAAGTGTTAAAATAAATGCACAAATCAGGCACGTCTGGTGATTTGAATGAAGAACAGCTTCTCGCGAGCCTGGAAGATGATGGCAGTGAAAGCCGTCAAAACGTCTGAAAACCTTATTATCAGGGTGGAAATCCGAAAAGCATTTCTTCATTAAAATCACAATTCTTTAATGCTTAACATAGAGTACCGAAAAATAATATTGGTGTTAACCATAATATATTATCATGCATACCACACAGATAAATGAAAGCAACTTAGAACTATTTTAATATAAAAGAGTAAATGAGGCACAAGAGACTGATGACGATGTAATCCTGTAGTAAAATATGAATATGTATTTTACTATTGAGGTGCAGAGGAAACTGTCACAATATATTAATGCAACAACAGAGTAGAAGATAACAAAGCCAAGTTGAAGCAGTTCAAGATTTTTTTTCTTGGAACCATATCACCTTAAAAATTTGTTTTGATTAAATTCAGTAGGAATTGAACTCTTAATTCCTTAAATTGAGGACTATAAAGGAGTATGATGCAACAATAAATTAAGTTGTACCATAGCTTAATCATTAATAAGAAGAGTTATTTAAAAATGCAAAAATAAGTGTTAATGGGAGACAAATATAATTTTAGTTTAAACTATAATGCAGTAATAAACGCAGTATATCAAAGTAGTCAAAATAAAAGAGTACTTGCAACCACACACAAGCCACTTACCCTTCTGCATTATTTTCTCCGTTTGTTCCTGTCATTATGAAATTGTCTTTTCTTTTCAGACCACAACAAATGCGACTTTTAAAAGTATTGTTCAAATATTTAGTTCCGTTGGAGGTTAAAAGTATCTATCACATGCTCTTCGATTGCAGATAAATAAAACCTTGAAGTGGTTTGTTGTTTTTCCTGTTGTCAAGCTGCAGGAATTTTTCAGCAATTACTACCGGCTGTTTGGAGGAGATAATCAAGAGCACGAGGATCAAAACATATCTGGGATCCCAAAGCACTCACGAAGAAAGATTAAAGATATCTCGCTCTTGAAACAGCTGATCTACAAGGTTACAGTTAACACCTCTAAAGATGAGAAATTATGAGGAACATTATAATTGACAGCAAAGTGCTTGACCATTGCCAACTGTTTACGAATATTAGGCTGTGATCACAGCCAGAAAAAGAGGTGCAGTGTTGTCAGTAGCGTATAAACATATGTCAGAGCTGCGCTGACAATCCAATCGCCGACATGACAGCACTGTCTGAGCTTTCTTTGAGCGTATGAACAGTCTGTCAGACTTGGCTGGCGTTCCCCCGTTCCACTGTCCTAGACGCTGTCCACATTGGTGGCAACTACGACTGTCGATTATCGACTGTGAACAGCGTGGAATAGCACGAGTATCGATTGCACGATGGTAAACAGTGCTTTGCGTTTTCAATCCGCGTGGAGTTTGGTTAAGTGTGCGGCTGGAGTTGGTGGATTAGTGGTGAGTAGTTTGCAATCAGCGTGTCCAACTAATGTTTACACTTGTCTATTTTATTAACAAAACGGAAGGTGAAATTAAGAAAAGGAAGAGGAAACTGTCAATGGAATGGACCCGCGATCAAATCGATGATATCACGAGTGTCAGTTTTTTTTATTATTAAGGGTGACAACTTTTCCAACTTAAAATTCTCTTCCGACATTCTCAAGAAATTCTTAAATGTTTAGACATCACCTTACTTTAACTTTCCCAACTAGTTGTTCTCGAACCCACACATTCTACCCTTTCGTTTCTGCATTTTTTATTTCCTCCATCATTCACAACACTAGCAAGGCGGCAACTCCGTTTATGAAACACAGACATTATGCGTACGCGAAAAAAAAAACACAGGAGTTAAATATTCACCAATATATACTATGCAACATCAAATCGAATTTTCCAACCGGTCCTTCTTGCCAGAAAATAGAGAAGTATAAACATGTGCCAGAGTTCTCTGTAGTGAGGGCAGCCAGTGAAGAAGTTGGCTGTGTTCTGCCCACGATGATGTAAACGGCAGGCAGTGCACAGCCGCCCGAACTTGGACGAACATCTCTGCCCGTGTAAACCTACCTTTAAATACTACCTCCGAGAAGAAAAGAAAACTAATGACCCCTTTAAAGCAATATTTTGTTCAAATGCTACAGGAAATTGAATGAAAACTAAAAATGTGCAAATTTGAAGTATTCCGAATATAAATAAGCCGTTACAAAATCTCCATTCTTTCATTAAAACTATCAACTTTGAGTCGTACAAGTATATAGTTTTATATCACGAAGAGTTTTAAAAATCTTTCAAACAATGCGATACCCGATAAGTGCATTCAAGTGCTACTCGATTGGCTCGTGACACGACATTACACGTTATGAAGGATTATTAGGAAGCGGAAAGATGCCCTAAAATAGCATTGGCAAGAAAATGAGGGAAAGCGGTGTAAAAACTGGAAATTGAAATGACATTAAATGTCATTATTTCAATGAGCATAATTCAGCGAGTTATATTATCATAGTAGTCCTACGTTTCCCGCGTGGCTTCCCTTCTACCAACTCTTCTCTTGGTCTTTTTTTCTTCGCTCGTTCGTAGCCATTCCGCTTCCTCCAGGCGTCAATCTTTTTTTTATTTCATTCTCTTCCTCGGTTGGGTTGCCCTCGACCTTCTTTTCCAACGAGTCCCAGATCGAGAAAAATCTTTTCCGAAACGTGTCCAATTTTTTTTACTCTCTTCAGCACCTTCTCGCCGTTTCTCACCTCACCTGATCACTTTATGTTGAGTATCCTTCAAGTCCACCTCTCGAAAACCTCGATTGCTTTTTCTGTTTTTAACCACGATATTTTTCGTTAGATTGGGAAGGGATATTTTTGAGGAAGTTGAGGAATTCTGCTACGTGGACAGCTTTAATAACTAGAGTAGGAAAGCACGATCAAGTAAGAGGAATTTACTTACGGCTAATATAAGTCATAATATTTAAAAAAAATGACTACTAAAAATTTTCATATGGAGCGTGGCGTTATATTGGTGCGAAACCTGGACGATAATCGTTGCAGAAGGGAGAAGAATAGAAGCTTTTCAAATGTGTTAAAGGAGAATGAGACTGGTATCTAGGGGGAAATAGCCAGGAAGATCTAAGCAGAACACGGGAAGAGAGACTTAGAAGTGGTAGATTTATAGGCCACGTTTTGGGGACTTGTCAAATTAGAAGAGGGAGGAAAAAGGTGGAACATCCTTAGGAGATTAGGGGGCATGTGAGGAGTTTTGTAGAGATTAAAAGGCTTGCACAGTATAAGTTAGGGTGGAGAGTTGCATCAGGCCTGAAGTCTACAACAACATAAATACAAAATAATCACCAGGGGAAATGAGGCGTAAAGTCGGCAACAGCGCCGCTACCAAGTGCGTTGGGTTGCCTAATGCTCGGCTGAAGATAAATACTTTTATCTAATCATTTTAGCATCTGTACACGCGTAACTACAGTAACCCACAAAGTCACGGCACATGACGCGACACAAAATAAGACTTTATCCAAATTGTTAGATTAAGATTGAAGGGAACTGTTGGCCGCTGTCTGAGAACAATTGCGAATTTTTTAATAACTTGCACAGTTACATTACAATTTTTGGTGAATCCATAAACCGTTAAGCCAGAATAAATCTCACGGACAAACAAACGCCACTTTAGAGGAACAGTTCCAGCCTGGCCTTGGGTTTCAGCTTCACTAATTTTTATTCAACAGAAAGTAATACTCTAGTTCCAATGAATTTTAAATTCACACACAAAGTAGGCTTACAGGAATATTTTAAGGCAAACCTTTATTCCACAAAATTAAGAAATCCTTAGAGGGTTGCCAACTAAACGACAATAAACGTCTCGATGGGAGGAGAACAAATTTAAAATAAACAAAGCACCTCGAGTACCAGAATAACTTAAGAAAAATCCTGAATTTCGTCCGCCACGGTCACTTCTTGTAGAAGATGCTCGAGTAATGATTCGTCCGGCATTCGCATTCTTCAATGGAGTCTTCCTCAGAGGTGGAAATCAGCCGACTCATCATCCAGCCGAAGGAGTCCTTGCCCGTGGTGCGCTCTACCTTGTAGCCCAGTTTACCCAACTCGTTCATCACCTTGATGGAGTGATCTGAAAATACAAACTCCACCAATAACTGGGAAACTTTCCCTTCGCAGATTATGATGATGTGGTATTCAGTCCAAAGACCGGTCTGATGCAAGCCTCCATGATGCCTTATCTTGCGCAAGCCTTATAATTACCTCATAACCAGCATCAACCCAGCGAATTCCATCCTTGGCCTGCCTCTTCTCTTCTTACCCAACACACTTCCCTCTAATGCTAATTTTACAAGACCCTCGCGTCTTAAAACGAGGACGATTAATCTATCCCTTCTCTTAGTCAACGTCCTCCATATTATTCGCTTTTCCCCTATTCAGTTTAGAACTTCCTCGATAGTTACCCTATCCACCCATCTCATTCTCCTATTGCACACCACATTTTAAAGACTTCTATTCTTTTCCTTTCCGCAACTCCTATCGTCCACGTTTCACCACGCTCGATACTAACATTTTTAGCAATAATTTCCCAATATTAACACTCACATTACCCGTAAGTAAATTCCTCGTTATGGCAAAAGCCTTACTTTTCTCTGCCATCATACTCTATGTCTACTATACTTTTACTAACCCTGGTTGTTATATTTCCCAAGTAGCAGAATTCCTTAATTTTCCGTCAGAATATTCCTTCCCAAACTAACAGCCTTTGTTATTCCACCGATACCCACACTACACTCCATTACGTTGGTTTTCCCCTCTATTAATCCCCACATTGAACTCTTTCTCCAGGACCACGTTCATCCCATTTTTTTTGGGTTAACAGGCTACATGAGGGTGATCCTGAAACAGGCAACTCCCCTTTAATAGCATAGGAAGGGAATTGAAAAGGGGGGATGCGGAAGGTAGAGCAAGGTAGCCAAGGGTTAACTAGGGCCCCCGGGCTATGGTTTAAGGATCCTACCCGGTGTTTCACCTAAAGAGATGCAGGGAAAACCCTAGAAAACCTGCATCAGGTAGGTCGGGCATTGGGTACTATTCTCACGCCCTTCCGAATGACGGGAGACGAGTCTGCTGTGGGGACGCAGCATTCCCTTCTCCGTGTCTCCACCAGTTTCAGGAGGCAGTTGGCCGACTGATCCAATGGGATCAGCGGACAGCTCTTGCCATATGCCCAAGGTCTTTGACCCCGGTACATATACCTCCTAAAATAGGTGAAGGTGTCTCGGCATGTGAGAACTTTGATAAAAAGTACCCAGAGAGAGATGCGAGGCATCCCCGACATGATCAGGTGAGCCCCGCAGTCACTCTGGGCTGAAGAGCCTGCGCCCTTCTCTTCATCCCATTTATAACACGTTAAATTTAAACATTGCATTATTATTTCAGTAAGCGAGTTCACCATTGTATAGAAATGTGTATTTCAGATGAGAATAGCTGGAACCTAATTGCAGCCAACAAGAAATGGGTTCCTCCCTCCTCACCTCGTATGTAGTGGAAGTACTTGATGTCTGCCGCGGGGATGATGTCGGGGCTGTACATCTTCCTCAGGGCAACCTCGTCCTTTTCCTTGAGGCAGCTGACGGCGCTGTGTTTGAACTGAGGGTCGCCAATCACGGAAACGTAAAAGCGGGCGGGTTCTCGTTGCATTGTCCCCGTCTGTCTACCTAGGGGGGGAAAAACAACTATTACATTTTGAAGCTGCGACTACCACTAATAGGAAAGGGAGACAGGTTCCGTAAACAACAACAACAGTAGTTGTTCCGAGGTCAGGTAACAGGGCACACAAAAGGTTGAGGGTCCGGCGAGGAAAATACACAACTACACACAGTCTTCTCAGCTAGATAGCAAAAGAAATACTCTTCAACGATTCTAAAATTAACAAGACTTATTTTCCGATTCGCATACTTGTGTTACGTTCACATGGGCTCAATAATATTCAAAAGGTTTTCCCTTAAAAAAAATTCTTATCCCCTTAAAAAAAATTCTTATCCCCTTAAAAAAAATTCTTATCCCCTTAAAAAAAATTCTTATCCCCTTAAAAAAAATTCTTATCCCCTTAAAAAAAATTCTTATCCCCTTAAAAAAAATTCTTATCCCCTTAAAAAAATTCTTATCCCCTTAAAAAAATTCTTATCCCCTTAAAAAAAATTCTTATCCCCTTAAAAAAAATTCTTATCCCCTTAAAAAAAATTCTTATCCCCTTAAAAAAAATTCTTATTCCCTTAAAAAAAATTCTTATTCCCTTAAAAAAAATTCTTATTCCCTTAAAAAAATTCTTATTCCCTTAAAAAAATTCTTATTCCCTTAAAAAAATTCTTATTCCCTTAAAAAAATTTCTTATTCCCTTAAAAAAATTTCTTATTCCCTTAAAAAAATTTCTTATTCCCTTAAAAAAATTTCTTATTCCCTTAAAAAAATTTCTTATTCCCTTAAAAAAATTTCTTATTCCCTTAAAAAAATTTCTTATTCCCTTAAAAAAATTTCTTATTCCCTTAAAAAAATTTCTTATTCCCTTAAAAAAATTTCTTATTCCCTTAAAAAAATTTCTTATTCCCTTAAAAAAGTTATAGAATCAGAAAGGAGGAAGTTCTAAACAGAGTAGGGGAAAAGCGAACAATATGGAGGACGTTGATTAAGAGAAGGGATAGATTAATAGGCCGCGTTTTAAGACACGAGGGTCTTGTAAAATTATCGTTAGAGGGAATTTTGTGGCGTAAGAACAGTATAGGGAGGCCAAGGATGGAATACGCTAAGTAGATTAGGGAGGTTGTGGAGCGTTGCATCAGACAAGTCTTAGGACTTAATACCACAACAATTGGAGAGTTTTTTGAAAAACAAAATTTTATTCAAAAATTTATTTTCGGTTAATATGCTACACGAGGGTTATCCTGAAACAGGCAGCTCCCTTTTAATAACATGGGATGGGAATGAAAAAATAAAAGCGGAATGTGGAAGGTAGAGAAAAAGGTTGGCAAGGGTTGACTAGGGTCCCGGTGATTCACGTGAAAGAGGTGCAGAGTCAACCAATTATTATTTCAACAATTAAATTAGACAGCTACAAAAGGTTGCTTTACTTTAGTTTGAAAACTCAATTCAGTCGTCAAAATGTCATTTTCATTCAATTCGTCGTTTCTGCTACAGAATCTTTCGGCATGGAAGCCATATTCAATTTTCAATATTTTTTTAAAACAAAAGTTAACTCATTATTATAGTGTAAGGAAGAGCGTATAGATAATTTAGAAGAAAGATAAGAATAGGAAAATGTCGACCGGACCCAGGACCTCACGCTTTCAGGGCGGGTATCCTGCCACTGAGCTAGTCCGACACGACGTAACGAGGACGCGAAGGTGATACGACCCGAAGGTCGAACACTTCTGTGGCACAAACGACGAATGGAATGGTAAGGATATTTGACGTCTGAAGAGTTTTAACCAAAAAATTTTTTTTGTAGCGATGATTACGGCAATTTTTTTTTTGTTGCCAAAAGATACATTTTCTTTGTGACCGATCGGAAATCCGCGGTGATGTAATGCACAAGTAGGAAACTAAATATCTGTTAACGCTCGAGTACGAAAGGAAAACCAGTCCCACAAGTCACGAAAGATAAGTAAATTTCCAACTCGGCGATACGGTAACGGTTTGAGAAAGTCCATTTAAAAACAGATTCCATCGTCATATACACAGTAATCAATAACCTGGAAAATTTGTAGTTGTATACGTATAAGATACTAAATTAGAATAGATCAAGAAAATAAAGCAGAAATAAAGAAAGGAGTTGGACAAGGATGAATTCTGTCGCCGACGCTAACTTATTTATAGAACAGGCAATTATGAAAGTTAAAACTGAATACGAAAAAAGGAATCATACTGCAAGAAAAAAATAAAAACCCTAAGGTTTGCTGAAGATATTTTAGTATTGGCATGAACGTGGTCCTGGGGGAAAATAAATAAGAGTTCAATAAGAGGATTGATAGAGAGGAAACCAAGATGATTTAGTGTAGTATGGGAAACAGTGGAATAACAATGGCTGTTAGATTGGGAAGGGATATTTTGAAGGAAGTTAAGGAATTCTGCTACTTGGGCAGCGTAATAACTAGAGTAGGATAGCACAGGCAAGGAAGAGGAATTTATTTACGGCTAATTTAAGTATGAATATTAGGAAATTATTGCTAAAAATGACGGTATGGAGCGTGGCGTTATATGGGTGCGAAAGGAGGACGACAGGAGTTGCGGAAAGGAAAAGAATAGAAACTTTTGAAATTTGGTGTTATAGAGGTTGCTGGATAAAATCAATAACGAGGAAGTTCTAAGCAGAATAGGGGAATAGCAAACAATATGGAGAACGTTGATCAAGAGAAGGGATAGATTAGCAGGCCACGTTTTAAGACACGAGGGTCTTGTAAAATTAGCATGAGAGAGGGAAGTGTGTGGGGTAAGAAGAGAAGAGGGAGGCCAAGGATGGAATTCGCTGGGTTGGTGCTGGTTATGAGGTAATTAAAAGGTTTGCGCAAGATAAGGTATTCATGGAGGGTTGCATCAGACCAGGAACAACCAATTTGTCAGATTTTAATTCAAGAACTTTAGAGATGTGGTGCTATAGGAGAATGTGACGGGTGGATAGAATCACTAACCAGGATGTTGTAAGCAGAATAGGATAAGAGAACAATATGAAGGGTGTTTACCAAAAGAAAGGATAGATTAATAGGCCACGATTTGAGACACGAGGGTCTTGTAAAATGAATATTAGAGGGAAATGAGCAGAAGAGGGAGGTCAAGGATGGATTACGCTAACGGATTAGAGGGGATGTGATAGTTGTGCTGAAATGAAAAGGCTTGCTCAAGATGGAGTGTTGCATCAGACGAGTGCTTGGGGCTGAATACCACAACAACAAGAGGGCGACTTTTAAAGGGAGAAAGATGGAGATGTTGGGTGGTGAAGGAACAAACTCGAGGCATGGCCCCAAATTTGGCCCAGTAGGAAGAACACTCTGTACTAATACACATAACAGAATTAATCAACAGATTAACACTTAGTAGGGTAAGTGGCATGGTGGTTAATGATGCGAGCCCAATTATTCCACTAGTCCATTCCCAATTATTTATTCTAGTTTCGCGCATGCGTCACGACAGAATATCAATCAGGACGTGTAAAATACAAGGTTGTACTCTTCCCTCCCTGCATTCTTCCAAAAAGAAGAGGAACCAGAGCTAAATACCAGTTTACCTTCACGCCGTCGACGATGTCCACTTGAGAATTACTTCTTTCCCGTCTCCCGCGAATCTCAAAACACAACAAGATCCACAGCTCAATTTGTCTGTAAAGTGTGGGGAGGTTTTCCGTGCTGCCCTCTATATAAGCTTCCTTCACATCTACGTCACAGGGGGAGCATTTCAGTAACACGAGCTGCTCTTTCCCTTTCTTTCCGATGAACTTCTCTGTCCAAGTCTCCCAACCGAATAGTGGAAAAATACTTCAAATAAATTATTTAAGCCAGTCCATTTTTTTTTGGTTAGTTGTACCTGAAGGGTGTCGGGGTAGGGGGGGGAGGCTGAAGCATGGGTAGGATTCGCAAATAATTACGTTCCGAAATTAATAATGAAGTGTTAAGGAACAGTTGAACGTCGTGTACCCGAAATTTTTTTTAAAATTAGTAATATGACGACTAAGCATAAACGTATGAAAAATGAAGCCAATTTGACAGTAAACAATATTAATAATTACTTGATACTATCTGGGTGCCCGGCGATGCCCAGGGGGATGGGGGAATTCACTTACATTAGCCCCGGGGCTACTGTATTTCATTCCACGACGGTAACTTCTTGATGAATGGTTTAAGGATAACCTTATAACACCTTATGACTCGCAGTGTGTTTGTGCAATTCCGGTAACTCTGCAGCCGGCTGCCTTAACCATAAGTCATACGAGTGGGGACATAAGGAGGATCTACAGGAGTTCTGGGAAGTCCGTCAGGACTGTCTTCCTCATACCGGGTTTTCCACCCCTACCCCTCGGCCGCAGTCCAAGGTTTATACATCAAGTCTCCCATAAGCTGAGACGACCTCGAGCAGTTACAGGGGGGTGTATGCACGGAGGTCAAAGACTTTCGACACACGGCAGGAGTTGTTCGCTGATCCCATCGGACTAGACGGCCAGCTGCCCTCCAAATTAGTTCGAGGTACAGAGGCGGGTCTGTTGCGTCCACACAACAATCCCGTCTTACGTCATCAGAAGGGCGTGGGATTGGTACTGAATGCCTGATGTACCGGATGAAGGTTTTCTAGAGTTTTCTCTGCATCACATTTAGGTGAAACACGTGGTAGGATCCTCACAGTACAACCAAGGGTGCTCTACATCCTCCGTCTTTAATTCCCTTTCTTTGCCATTAAAGTGGAGTTGCCTGCATCATGATCACCCTCAAGTAGCCTGTCTCTGCCTCCCAAAAAATGCCTTAGCCATACGTCTTCTCCTTTCTACCCGATCTTAATTGGAAATACGTTTAGAATATATAGAATTAAAACTAAAAGGTTTAATTGAAGTTAACTGGAACAAACTATTAAGGATTTTGAAGATGAAAGATCGAGAAAGAAGAGTTATCCAGGGTTATACAGAAGGCAGTCGGGGAGTAATTAGAATTGAAGGGCCAGAAAAGAAAGCAGTAATCAAGAAAGGAGTGAGACATCGATGTCCATGCTCTTTAACGTACATATTGAACATTCGATGAAGAAGTTAAAAATGAATAGAAAAGGGAATCAAACTGCAATGAGAATAAATAAAAACCTTACGCTTTGCTGATGATATTGTGGGGGGAGTCAGAAGAAGACTCGGAAACCATAATAATAACGTTATCCTGGAGGAAGAGTAAAACATGAAGATTAATATATGGAAAACCAAGGTGATCAAGTGCGGTATGGGAAACAGTGAAATAACAAAGGCTGATAGATTGGGAAGGGATATTTTGAAGGAATTTAAGGAATTCTGCTGCTTGGGAAGCATAGTAACTGGAGTGGGATAGCACAGGCAAGGGAGAGACATTTACGTACGGCTGATATAAGCATGATGAATATTAGGAAATTATTACTAAAACTTTTCGTATGGAGTGTGGCGTTTTATGGATGCGAAAAGTGGAAGGGTGGAGTTGCTGAAAGGAAAAGAATAGAAGCTTTCGAAATGGGATGCTAAAAGAAAAATGAGATGGTTCGATTGGATAAATAACCAGGAAGTTCTAAGCAGAATAGGGGAAGCGAGAACAATATAGAGGACTTTGTGGGGGGGAAAGGCCACGATTTGAGACATGAGGGTCTTGTAAAATTAGTATTGGGGGTAGTGAACAGAAGACTTAAGGAATTAATTGTAGAAATATAGTATACATAAAGAGTAGGAGGGCTTTCGCAAAAAAAGAGAGGAATTTACTCAAGTCTCATATAAGTATGAGTTATTAAAAATGTTGGTATGGAGCGTGAAGGAGAAAATTTACTGGACAAAGTTAAGTTAGAAAATTCTATCAGAGAAATTTTTAAGCATAAATGCCACCCAAAACTTTTCCTGTATCTCCCCACGAGATAATACTCGGGGAGAAAGATCTCATTACATGGAATTAAAATTTGTCCTTAAATTTGTAAACAGATTTAGTTTTAAAATAAAGTGCAAGATATACAAACCATTTTAATTTCTTTGGGAAATTCATCTAAAATAAATCCTAAATCAGACGTCATCACATGGGTTTGAAGACTTGCCGCTTCCCACGGTTCAAGGACCACAGCTCGAGGTCTCAAGCTGTAGACGACGGACCTGACGTCAGCTCTTAGGTTAAAATCGTATCACGCTGTACGTTAAAAGCGCCGTGACACTCGAGATTGGATAAGCTGCCATCCAGGCGCCTTTCTCGTCTTACGAGCGGCCGTTAAAGGATGACTTGAATCGCAGTGCATGGTTCGTTTTGCCGTGCACCTGAGTTGCGTGCTGTAATTAAGCCGCTGCCGACCTCCCACCATGATATAAGCAACATTTCCGTGCATCCGGAGTTGGATTCAGTGTCCTCGGAAGAAATACTCAGTGCTAGTGTGTGAATCCCTGGTTTTCTTCTTCTGTAAGAAGATAGAATTGTTAACCTTGAAGCGGGTACAAACAGGTGCAGAAACGTCGGTTTACGTAATAAAAGACTTGCCTGTTAAAGATCGTCTCATTATTTCCTTTAACTTAAAACAGACGAGAAACATCTATTAAGTACGTCTATATTAGAAAAGGTTTTCCCTGGGTCCTCTGGTGTTCGTTGCTTACACCAACAACAATATTTTTGTACAATCAAATTGTTAAATAATAATAATAATAATGTATTTAATTTGAATATTCCATTTAATTATAATATTACGTTATCAAATTTCCAGAAGAAATCTAACTCAAATTAAATTTTAGTGAAAATATAAATTTACGAGTAAAATTTAATCAAATTGGCTCAGTCGGTAAAGCGAAAAGAATAATCTACGCAGCTTCTAAATGGCTGCTGCTCCCGGGGACAACGCGGGTGACGAACAACGATATAATTGTATTAAAAATCGCGAATCAACGAGAATGGTTTAAGTGGAAAACCGGGTTAAAATGCCGTTACCAGATGTTAACAATGGCCTGGTGACGTCGTTCCTGGTTTGCCGTGCAGGATGTTCCTTCGTCTCCTCTAGCGCCTCTTCTTCAGCTTAAATCTCTATCAAAATGTCCTCTTTTTGTTTTCCGTACTACAAAACAAAATCTTCTTTCTCGAACAATGGCGAAATTAACTTTTCTGCATATTGTTTCCTCCACTGCTCTCTCTCTCTCTCTCTCTCTCTCTCTCTCTCGCCCCGACCTTCTCAGGAGAGCTCCCCGAACCAACTGTTGAATCTACAATCCACTCCAGGCAATCAATAATGTTGCAGACGGTGACGTTTCCCGCCTACTCGGCCTCACCAAACCATTCTCGTTTTCCGTCCTGTGTACGCAAATAACAAAAACTAAATTATTTTTGCTTTACCCGATGAATGTAAGGGTCATGAATCACCACAGTCCATTCCATCGAATAATCGAATATAGCTTCAAAAATATTTTTGGGAGGGGTTAACAGGCTACATGAAGGTGATCCTGAAACAGGCAACTCCCCTTTAATAACTTAGGAAGGGAATTAAAAAGGGGGCGATGCGGAAGGTAGAGCAAGGTAGACCAAGGGTTGACTAGGGCCCCCGGGCTGTAGTTTAAGGATCCTACCCTGGCGGTGTTTCACCTAAAGAGATGCACCTAAGAAAACCTGCATCAGGTAGGTCGTGCACTGGGAACCATTCTCACGCCCTTCCGAATGACGGCAGACGACGCGAGAAAATCTTAAGGAACATATAAAAGACCGTTTGGCGGTGTAAAGCAAACTGTTGGCCGATTTTCAGATTTCCTATGTAGTATGTTCAAATAAGACAACGTTTCCGTACGCCTGCGTTCCTTCTTCAGATCTTCTCTGTAACTATCAACACGTTTTAATCATAACACAGTTTTTTTACAAGGTTTTAATTTCTACGGGACTCGTTTCTCTTTGAATTACCGAAACAAAACCTCTCAAATTGTTCAAAAAGTTTACATTTTCAACATAAAATGACGTTGAAATTACAGCAGGATAACCGTACACTTAATTTTTTTTAAATCACATGGCTTCATTTCTTGGAGTAAAAGGCAGAAAATGAGATGGGTGGATAGAATTACCAACGAGAAAGTTGTAAGCAGAATAGGGGAAGAGAGGAGAGTATTGAAGACTTTGAAGGGATAGATTAATAGGCCACGTTTCAAGGCACGAGGGTCTTGTAAAACTAGCATTAGAGGGAAGTGTGTGTGGGGTAAGAACAGGAGAGGGGTGGAATACGCTAAGCTGATTAGGGAGGATGTGGGATGTGCTAGTTATGAGAAAATGAAAAAGGCTTGTCTTAAGACTGAATACCACAACGACAACAATTACGTAATGCATCCTCCACGTTTCCCTCCCCTGGCCCCCAAAACTCGTGCATTTAAATTTTGCAGAATTGATGAACCCGTTCCAGTGCAATGTTTACTTGAGACGAGATGAAGGCCGTTGACGTGTTGCCTTGGTCTCACTTGTCTGCAGCGGTTCGCGTCCTTGACCAGGATTTCGACGTCGTCTTGAGGGCAAATAGCGCCACAGTTAACAGTCAGCAATCAACAACGAGATTGCACACATTCACATACACACACACAGCTGCAACGCATCGAGTCATCCCACTCCTGGGGAACGTGATCATGCTCAGACACTGATTACAGACGCCGATAAAAAAAACCTCCGTGAGAAAGAGAAAACTATATACTTTCCCTGAAAACTAGAAAATACTAAAATCCCTAAGGTTTGCTCATGATATTGTGGCATTGGGGAAGTCAGAAGACTTGGAAGCCATAATAAATGGCAAGAATGTGGTCCTGGAGAAAAAGTTCAATATGATGATTAATACAGAGAATGGAGTGTAGTATAGGAAACAGTGGAATAACAAAGGCTGTGAGATTGGGAAGAGATATTTTGAAGGAAGTTAAGGAATTCTGCTAATTGGGAAGCGTAATAACTAGAGTAGGATAGCACAGGCAGGGAAGAGGAATTTACTTACGGCTAATGTTGAATATTAGGAAATCATTACTAAAAATGTTAGTATGGAGTGCGAAAAGTCGATGGTAGGAATTTGAGAAAGCTGTGAAAGATTGAATGAACTGATAATAAACTGATAATTTAAGAAACCGGAGTCCAGTTGAGTTAGAGAAGTTATAATTTACAGGGAAGACAAACATAATCAGTGGTTATAGTCATATAAAAGCCCATAAAAGTACATACACGTCATTTCACAAATTCTCGAAGATAAAACGTTACCTAAAATTTTCAAAGGTTTTCTAAGATAGATGAAAGTGATCCAGTAACTGGCAACACCCTTTAATAGCATAGGAAGGGAATCTGAAAGCGGGACGTGGAAGTGAGAGGAAGGCAACCAAAGGGTTAATTAGGGCCCCGGGCTACAGTTTGAGGATCCAACCCTGTAACCACCTGAAACTGATACAGAACAAACCCTAGAAACACTGCAACGGGTAGACCGGGCTCTTGGGTACTAGTCTCATGCCCTTCCCAATGACTGGAGAGAAGTTTTCTCCAACAGCTTTCATTTCTCCAGCTAACCGACTGTTCCAATAGTATCAAATGACACACAAAGTCTGCGACCCCGGAACATACACCTCTCAAAACCCGGCCGAGTAAGATTAAATGAACCTATAATAAATTAATTATTTTATAAAATTAAGTCCAGGTTGAATAAGATTATTAAATTGTATAAAAAATCAAGTAATGTAGGAAAGTCATAATTTTAAGGGAAGACAAAAACAACAAACAGTAATTAAAAGGTCAGAGACAAATTCAACCTCATAAAGGTAATTGCACTCAATGTCACAAATTCTTGGAGTTAAAACAGATGCCAAGATGATACTCAATTAAGGCTATGGGTTACCAAAAGTGTAGAAAAAAATAATTTTAAAGCATCAGAACCTTTTGGAATCTGGGAGCAAGGAAGTTGAAGGAACTTGTTACAAAGTCTCTGATCGAGGGATATTATCTCTGATACACACCGAGGAAAATCTGTGATATTAATGTCAAAAAGTAATATACAAATACATCTATAAATGTGAAAATTACAGTTAATATTCAACAACAAAAAATTCAAAGTTCAGCTGAAACATCTGTACATTTTACGGTTTTTAAATTAGACTTAACATGACCTTAAATTGTAAAATAAAATGTGGATTGCTAAATATTTCATATTATCCTTTAAATAATTTTTTATAACCTGTGTTATGTTTAAATCCATTATAGTTTCCACCACAGCCTGAAATTTCCACGGTACAGAGACAAATTAAAAATCAATCTAATGTTTCTTCTTTGTTGAAGAAGATTAAATGTTACTTGATTTAAATTGCAATTTAACAACCAGTAACTGGTTCAAATTTTGCAGCTTTTCCCAGTAAATCTAATTCGAGATTAAATCTGAATGAAGATTTAAAATTTAGTTCACAGTGGACGGGATTAATCAATAATTATGATGACCAGTCTTTCTATATAGATCATTGTTTTGTATCCTGAGACTGGATGAAGTGACATATTTCAGCACTCTTCTTTTTATGCTCCATTTTTGAAGTCGCTTCTTATCTTTCCCCTATCTTTATGACTGGATTTGAATTTTAGACGTGTGCTTGTGTGTGTGTGTGTATCTGTGAAATTTTTCTCACCTTCAATTTCTGCACTGTAATGCTCTGTTTTTGTTGTTGTTCTTCTTCTTCTTTCTGGATAAGGCTTACAGAGCCTGCTGGAAAATAAATGAGGTAATACCGTTTGTACGTTTCCATTCAATAATATTTTTTTTTTACAATTTCAACTGTTATGCTTTTTTATTGAGTCATGTTGAGCGACGCAGAGTTACATAATAAGTTAACCTGTATCTTGACTCAGTTGCAAGTAACGTAGTGTGTTGGAGTTCTTTTGCAATACATAGATGAAACAGCATTAATGTGTCGGAAATTTTATTAGTTTAAATTTAATATGACGTGCAACAGAAATCAGCAGTACACAAATTAATACTACAGATATTGAGTCACAAATATGAATGTTAACAAATAAATTCAGTTTGGGGTGATTTTTTTTAGGTGAACTCCCTTTCATAGCCTGGAACCAATAAGATGCAAAAATTGGGCAATACATATTATTAATTAACCAGTCTACTCATACATTACTCTGTTCTTTTTACCGTTGAGTTTTTAGTTTTCTTAAAAAACGCGGTATTAAATCAAATGAAGAAATACGACCCCTATACAGATCTACTCATTAATACAACGAGAGCAACAACACACAAAAAATGGGACTAAACTCTAAGAATTAAACACTACAATAAACTCTCCAAAAAAGGGAGAGTTCCACTTAAATCGTCCCTGCTGATTACACGATCACACGCCTTCACATTATATTCAGATTTTAAAATATAACAAATAATTTTTAGGCCCTGCGACGTTGCAGCAACAACATGAAATCCTTGACATATTTTTTGGGTAAAGAAATGAGACGATCCTGAAAGTTAGGGGGACGAAACGTTTTCAATTCGATTAAAATAAAAAATATTTATTTCCTGACTTTTCGCCGTTCTCTTGTGTTTTATTCATAATAACAAGTCAAATAATTTAATTTCTTTACTTATGATTTGTAATTACCAGCTAATTTCCGCGACTTCGTTCGCGCCGAAAATAGACCTTTTTTTTTATTTTGCCCTAAAAACGAAACAACAGGTACAGAATTTGGGTAAAGTAGAATTCATTGAATATATAAAAAAGTCGGCATCATTTATTTATGATTGCTCCCGTCATTCGTGAGACTAAAACCCAAGAGCCCGACCCTGCTTTTGTTGGTTTTCTAGGGTTTGTTCTGACATATTTTTCAGGTGGTTACAGGGTTGGATCAGTTACTGGATCAATTTATTATCAGTTAATTTTACCTTTCTCAGCTTTGCAATTATTTTCAGATCTTAATCACTGAAAAATTTGTAATTCAGTAAAAAATATTTTAAAAAATTGTAAGTAAAATTCATTATTTCATCTTTTTTGCGTATGTGTACATCTTAAATTGAAAACATATATATATATATATATATATATGTGTGTGTGTGTGTGTGTGTGTGTGCTAACTAACTGTGACGTCACTATTTGTGGACCAATCAGGAATTAAGTGGGCGGGACTTCAACGTCGTGACGCGGTGAATGGAACTCCACCAGTTTCCAAATTTTTTTTATGTATTCAACATTAATACTGATTTAATAATGTTTGTGTCTCAGTTACCTGAACAAGTCAACAAAGTTGTATGGTAATTAATAGTGAATTAAATTTGTTTGCTGACATATTTGGTCATACTTTTATTTATTAATTAACATTTAGTTATCATAAACAGTACACCTATGTAAATATAATAACTAAATTTTAATTGTATTTGTTTTCTGGTATATTTGGCCGTATTTAATTTATTAATTAACATTAAATAATAATAAATAGCATATCTATGAAAATGTAAGAACCAAATATTAATTAAAATTGCTTTCTGACTTGCTTGGCAGTGTTTGCATTTATTAATTTACATTTAGTTGTTATAAATACTTTACGTATGATGATATAATAACCAAATGTTAATTAAATTTGTTTTCTGGCACGTTTGGCCAATTTTTTTTATTAATAAATATTAAGTTATTATAAATACTACGTCTATGAAAATGAAATGAGAAAACATTTAATTGAAATTGTTTTGCTGAGATACTTGTCAGTATTTTTTATTCATTAATTAATATTTAGCTATTGTTAATGCTACATCTATGAAAATATAATAAGTAAATATTAATTAAATTTGTTTTCTGGCATATATGGCTGCATTTTTATTTATTAACATATATAGTATATCTATGAAAATGTAATAACAAAATATTAATTAAATTTAATTTTCTGGCATACTTCGCAGTATTTTTATTTATTAATTAACATTTAGTAATTATAAATAGTATATCTATGTAAGTATGACAACTTTATGTTAATTAAATTTGTTTACTGAAATATTTTATTTAATAATTAACATTAACTACTAAATGTTAATTAAATTTGTATACTGAAATATTTTATTGAATAATTAACATTTAGTTAATATAAATACTATATCTATGAAAATGTAATAACTAAATATGAATTAAATTTGTTTTCTGGCATACTTGACCCTAGTTTTACTCATTAATTAACATTTAGTTATTGTAAATGCTTCATCTATGAAAATGTAATAACTAAATATGAATTAAATTTGTTTTCTGGCATACTTGACCCTAGTTTTACTCCTTAATGAACATTTAGTTATTGTAAATGCTTCATCTATGAAATATTATAACTAAATATGAATTAAATTGTTTTTGAATACTTGCAGTATTTATTATTAATTAACATTAGTTGTTATAAAGTATATGCTATGACAACATGTAATAATGTATGAATATAATTAAATTTTTTAATGTTAATTAATTTGTACTAATATTTATTGAATAATTAACATTTAGTTATTATAAATACTGTATCTATGAAAATGTAATAACTAAATATGAATTAAATTTGTTTTCTGGCATACTTGACCCTAGTTTTACTCCTTAATGAACATTTAGTTATTGTAAATGCTTCATCTATGAAAATATTATAACTAAATATGAATTAAATTTGTTTTCTGACATACTTTGCAGTATTTTTATTTATTAATTAACATTTAGTTGTTATAAATAGTATATCTATGCAAGTATGACAACTTTATGTTAATTAAATTTGTTTATTGAAATATATTATTTAATAATTAACATTAACTACTAAATGTTAATTAAATTTGTTTATTGAAATATTTTATTTATTAATTAACATTTAGTTATTGTAAATGCTTCATCTATGAAAATATTATAACTAAATATGAATTAAATTTGTTTTCTGGCATACTTGACCCTAGTTTTACTCCTTAATGAACATTTAGTTATTGTAAATGCTTCATCTATGAAAATATTATAACTAAATATGAATTAAATTTGTTTTCTGGCATACTTTGCAGTATTTTTATTTATTAATTAACATTTAGTTGTTATAAATAGTATATCTATGCAAGTATGACAACTTTATGTTAATTAAATTTGTTTATTGAAATATATTATTTAATAATTAACATTAACTACTAAATGTTAATTAAATTTGTTTATTGAAATATTTTATTTAATAATTAACATTTAGTTATTATAAATACTATATCTATGAAAATGTAATAACAAAATATGAATTAAATTTGTTTTCTGTCATATTTGACCCTAGTTTTACTCCTTAATGAACATTTAGTTATTGTAAATGCTTCATCTATGAAAATATTGTAACTAAATATGAATTAAATTTGTTTTCTGACATACTTCGCAGTATTTTTATTTATTAATTAACATTTAGTTATAATAAATAGTATATCTATGTAAGTATGACAACTTTATGTTAATTAAATTTGTTTATTGAAATATTTTATTTATTAATTAACATTTAGTTATTATAAATACTATATCTATGAAAATGTAATAACTAAATATGAATTAAATTTGTTTTCTGACATACTTGCAGTTTTATTATAATTAACATTTAGTTATAAATAGTTATCTTGAAGTATGAAACTTATGAATTAAATTTGTTTATTGAAATATTTTATTTATTAATTAACATTTAGTTATTATAAATACTATATCTATGAAAATGTAATAACTAAATATGAATTAAATTTGTTTTCTGGCATACTTGACCCTAGTTTTACTCCTTAATGAACATTTAGTTATTGTAAATGCTTCATCTATGAAAATATTATAACTAAATATGAATTAAATTTGTTTTCTGGCATACTTGACCCTAGTTTTACTCCTTAATGAACATTTAGTTATTGTAAATGCTTCATCTATGAAGATGTTAAATAAGTTTGTGTGTCCGTATGTTTATTTATTTAAAGGAGACTAATCGTGTGAAGTAGATGCAATGAAGCTATTTGTTTGTTAGAGGGTTCGAGGCAGCGCAGCGTTGTTATCTACTGTTGGCACGTTGTGATACTGCGGCCGCGCACGTGTCTGAGTTGGCAGCACTGTGCGGAATAGCGAAAGGCGCGCGGGAGCGGAGCCAGGAGGCAGACCTGGAGGATTACCTGGAGGCAGCACATCGCCATGGACTCCGGGAGGAAGCGTGGTCGGCCGAACCCTCAGGAGACGGCCAACCCCATCTCCTCCTTGCTCTTCTGGTGAGTCTGCTGGTCACTCGTTGTGCAGAGCCTTCCTTCTCTCTCATTGGCCGAGGCGCGTAATCGCTCCGCTATCGCTTCGACCAAGTTCCGCGTCATGTTTTTTTTTATTTCTGCAGTATTTATTTTTATCTGTTGCGCTGCCGATGTAACGCAGCATCTGAAGGTTTCTCGCGCTTGCTACGTCAGCGCTTAACCAAGTCCTTCGTATTTCAGTCAACCCGCATTGTAAGCCGCTTTGTTTTTTTATGCACGAACTCCCGACCGTGTTGACCTTGCAACTCTCTTAACAATTGGCAACAATGACCGCTTTAAGAATGTCAATGTCTGATGCAATCCCGTAAAATATCAAACATCCTTTAAAATCCATTATTCACGTCCACGCCATTACATTCATAAACACCGACAACGATTAGTATAATATCCGTTACGTAAGAGTGGAATAAATTCATTGCCCACAGATGCTCATGAGAAGCAACGATATTATTGAAACCGCCAGAGATGTTTCTTACAATGTTCTATTATTCTGCTTCTTTAGTTCCACATATCATCAGCTAATAACATTAACAAAAATAATAATGTACAACAATTAATTACATTAAAAAAAATTAAAGCTAACTCTTTCCTTAAATGGTTTACAGTTATGCAATTTTTTTACAGCAGATCAAGCCCTTATTAAATGTTGCGTTCGTAATGCTAATCTAATTTCTACATTCTGCATAATAATCTTCCTTGTTTCCAGTTCGGTAACTATCACTTTTCTTATCACGAGATTCTTAAGGTTGTCTGGTAACTTATCATTCTCTAAACCTCATGGCATCGCTAAATATTTGCTGCCTCACATCTAGCCAATTTAGTTCACTTAACATATCCTTAACACTAGTATACCTAGTTCATTTCCCTATTGACAATACTTTCTACGCGATCTAACTAAATCAATAAGCAGTAAATCGACCTATAAGTGGAAGTTATATATAAATGAAAAGACTTGCACAGGATAGATTAGCATGGAGAGTTGCATCAGACCAATGTAAGGCAGAACAAATTTAATATAGATTATATTAACATAATAAAGTTTAGATTAAATTTGTTCTGACTTATAGGTTGATTTACTACTTATTAATGACAGTCAGATAATGAAACTAATTATATTTATAATAAATCAATTATCTGTCAATTAAGTATAATAAATAAGTATCAAAATTTAAAATATAAACAAATTTGTTCAGTACAAATGTTATAAACTCTATATATTCTACTGAAATCAATCGAATTAATTTTTAATTCTTGTTTTTTGTACCAAAAACCGCTCAATGTTTAAACGGTAAGCGGTGTTTATGTATTCTACGGAAAATAAAGGGGAGTATAATAAATAAATAAAAATACAGCAAAATTTTTTAAATTATTATTTTGTTACTGTAATTACTTCGTTTCGTCAATAATTGTGGACTTCATCGGGTAACTGGACAAAAAAAAATTAATCAAATCAGTATTAATTTTTAATACGTAATATTTCGTTAAAATTTAATTTTCAATTAAATAAAATAAATATTAATTTAAAAATTTTGCTGACTAATTGGCTGTATTTTTATTGTTACGAATTATATAAAATTATTTGATAACATTTTGCTTAATAATTGATAATAACTGAATATACTAATTGTTCTTTTATTAAAATTAAAATTTACTACATAAAATCATGGCATATGCCACAGTCATCTATAATTAAAAAAATATATATCTATTGGAACATGTTGTAGATTAAAGATTTTTTAAAAAATTATAATTAAATTTTATTATTTGTGATCTACAAACTTCATATAAATTATGTTTTTGTATCAAACTAAATTTACTGGAATGGAAAAAAGGAATCTCGTTGGTTTCTGAACCACTTATTAAGTAACAGTGTTGTGTTATGTGAAAAGTTCCGCTTATATTTTCATTTAATTTCTCCTCTAAATTCATTTGGTGATTATTTTGCTTTTAAGAAAAACTTTCAAGTAAATAATTTCAGAAAGTTTCCATGCAATGATGGCTGTTGTTTCTCTTCAAATATGATCCCCACACACACATCCTGTACAATAGTTTTCTGTTATGAAATACAGTAGGTTCCTTATCGTTTTAACGTAACTATTATTTTAGGGGTTTCCGTAACTGGTGTTTTTCCATCAGTCGTCTCAATAATATAACAACGTTAAGTCCAGTGTAAAATTCTCGATTCCAGAGGAAGCGAACGTTGCAGGAATTTAAGCCGAGTTGCCTTGTTAACGCACGCACATTCAGTAAAAAAAAATTCTTTAATTGGAACAAACGCACAGAAGCGGTCAGTCATCCGCATTTCTTCTTAGTATGGCCTACAGTTTGAACCAAATTGTATATTTCATTTTTACAACACAAAAAGGGCTAAAGAGATCATTTAAAAAATTATCATGTTGTTGTTGTTGTTGTGGTGATATTCAGTCCTAAGACTGGTCTGATGCAACACTCCATGGTAACCAAGCCTTTTTATTTCTATATACCTACCACTTACTCCCTAATCTGCATAGCGTATTGCATCATTTGCCTCCCTCTTCTCTTCACTTCCCTCTAATGCTAAACGTAGCTTATTAATCCATCCCTTCCCTTGGCCAACGTCCCTCCATATTCTTCTCTCTTCCCCTATTCTGTTTAGAACTTCCTGGTTAGTTACCCTATCCACCCTTCTCATTCTCCTCCATATTCTTCTCTCTTCCCCTATTCTGTTTAGAACTTCCTGGTTAGTTACCCTATCCACCCTTCTCATAACTTCCTGGTTAGTTACCCTATCCACCCTTCTCATTCTCCTCCATATTCTTCTCTCTTCCCCTATTCTGTTTAGAACTTCCTGGTTAGTTACCCTATCCACCCTTCTCATTCTCCTCCATATTCTTCTCTCTTCCCCTATTCTGTTTAGAACTTCCTGGTTAGTTACCCTATCCCACCCTTCTCATTCTCCTACAGCACCACATTTCAAAAGCTTATATTCTTTTCCTTTCTGCAACTCCTCCAGTCCACGTTTCGCACCCATACAACGCCAAACTCCATATGAACATTTTGAGCAATGATTTCCTAATAATCACATTTGTATGAAGACTAGTTCGGTTTTAGGAAGAATGTAGGGACAAGAGAAGCAATATTGACTTTTGCGTCTAATATAAGAAGACAGGATAAGTAATAGCGGGTCTGCGTTCATGGCATTTCTAGATTTAGAGAAAGCCTTTGATAATGTGAGCTGGAAGACACTATTAACGATTTTGAAGAACACATAACCTCTACAGAAGGCAGTTAGCAGTAGTTAGAATTGAAGATCAAGAAAGAAGGCAGAAATGAAGAAAGGAGTGAGACAGTCTGTCACCCATGCTCTTTAACTTACTTACATAGAAAAGGCGATGAAGAAATTTAAAACGGAATATGGAAAAGGAATCATATAGCACGGAGAAGAAATAATAAACCCTACGCTTTGTCGACTATGTTGTAGTGTTAGTAGAGTCAGAAGAAGGCTTGGAAGCCATAATAAATGGCATGAACGTTGTCATGGAGAAAGAGTAGAACGTGAAGATTAATAGGGCGGGGGGGAAACCACCAAGGTAATGGAGTGTAATATGGGAAGCAGTGGAGTAACAAAGGCTATTAGATTGGTAAGGGATATTTTGGGGGGAGTTTAGGAATTGTGCTACTAGGGCAGCGTAATAACTAGAGTAGGATAGCACAGGCAAGGAAGAGGAATTTACTTACGGGTAATATAAATGTGAATATTAGGAAATCGTTGCAGATGGAGCGTGACGATATATATGGGTGCGAAAAGTGGAAGAAAGGAGTTGCGAAAAGGAAAAGAATAGAAACTTTTGAAATGTGATGTTATAGGAGATTGCTGGATAAAATCAATAACGAGGAAGTTGCAAGCAGAATAGGGGAATAGCAAACAATATGGAGGACGTTGATCAAGAGAAGGGATAGATTAGCAGGCCACGTTTTAAGACACGAGGGTCTTTATAAAATTAGCATGAGAGAGGGAAGTGTGTGGGGTAAGAAGAGAAGAGGGAGGCCAAGGATGGAATTCGCTGGGTTGGTGCTGGTTATGAGGTAATTAAAAGGCTTGCCCAAGATAAGGTATTCATGGAGGGTTGCATCAGACCAGTCTTACCACAACAACAACCAATTTGTCAGATTTTAATTCAAGAACTTTAGTTGAATACAAATTATTTATAAGAGGCCAATTTCAGTTGACTTTTTGTCAGTGAGTCAACACATGCCCTTTAATACCAGAGGATGGATTAGCACATGTCCAACAACAACATGGTCAATTTTGTTTATTGTAAATTTGCCTCACCGTTGGCAATTATTTCGGTGCTTTCTGTGTGTCACACATCTTGGAAAACCTTTCCCCGTCCTCCATATTCAAGTGAGTTTATTTCATTTAAATGATGACATGCAAACTTGTCATAACAGACATCTGCAGATAAGTTGAGGACTAGCGAAACCTCAGTCTCAAATTTCTCTCTCTCTCTTATCTGCCTGGCATATAAACACAGCGTCTGCCGTGTCAAGTGATATGTGGCTGGTGGCTCTTAGTGCTTGGATTGCTATCTCTAAACACTACGTTTTGTGTTTCTCAGCCGCGTATCCTCTACGAGTCAGCACTTCGATAAAGACTTCCGATCATGTCCTGTGGGAAGACTCGCTCAGCACTAGTTCCATGTAGTACTCCTTTTTTTTTGTATAAAAATAGTATTATGTGCCTTTATTTACATTCTGTAATGAGACAACCTTTCGAATGGATGTCACTCCTACCGTCCACGTTGAAGGATGTAAATTTCATATAAGTGATCTTTAACTTTGGTATTTAATTATTATAAGGACACCGATTTTTAAACGGCCTCAATAAAAAATTTAAAACTCCTTTACTGGTATATTTAAAAAAAATTAAATCAGTCTCAGCCTACTTAAATAATTTAAAATAACATTACTGATTTTTTTTGTTAAACAGAAATTAATTTTTAAAACAGTCTCAGTCTTGAAGAAAATTGAAACTCTAGTACTATTTTATAAAAATACAATTACTTTTGAAAACAGGTTGTCTGAATAAGCAATTTAAAACTCCACTACTAATTTGTTATAAAAAGAATAAATTTTTCTATCCATCTCAGTCTCAATAAATAATTTAAAACTCCATTAGATACTTTTTGTTAAAAAATTATTATTTAGATCATTCTGTCTCAATAAAAAATTTAAATCTTCTTTACTGGTGTATTTTTAAAAAAATTAATCTGTATCAGTCTACGTTAATAATTTAAAATGGCATTTCTGATTTTTTTGGATTAATTTTTAGAACAGTCTCAGTCTGAAAAAGTTTTGAAACTCTATTACTAATTATTTTTAAAAACACAATTAATTTTAAAATTAGATTGTGTGAATAAACAATTTAAAACTCCAATACAAATGAAAGAAAATCAATCATTTGTACATCCGTCTCATTCTCCGTTAATAATTTCAAACTTTATATTGAACTATTTTGTTAAAACATAATTAGTTTTTAAATTCAATCTCTCACAATATAAAATTGAAAGCTCCTTTACTGAAGAATTTTTTTATATAAATTATTCAGTCTTAATAAATAATTCAAAACTACATTACAGATTTCGGTTAAAAAAATCCATTTTTATAACAATATTAGTCTCAATTAGCTATTTAAATCTCAATTACTGATTTATTAAATAGAAAATTTTTAAATCAGTCTCAGATGCAAAAATTAACTTAAAATTCCGTTACTGACTATTTAAAAAATATTAATTTTTGCTGACAATAATTTTGTCATATTCATCTCTACAAAGCAAAATTATATATTTTGTTAAAAATTAAATTAAATAAGTCAGCAAACGTTTATTTCGCAAATCAAATTTCATATACAATCAATGAAACTTTGTCATTTTTATTGTTAAACTTCCAAAATTATATTCCCCGCTCATGAGCTTAAAAACAAATTAAAATTTCATGGAATGAGATATTAGTTCTTAAAGTAAGCTTTGATTCAGTTTGATCAGCAATGTATTTTGTTTACCATAGGTGGACTTTGGATATGTTTAAAGAAGGTTACCAGAAAGACCTTACTGTAGATGACTTGTATGAACCACTTCAGAGGGACAAATCTCAAGTTCTTGGGGACGAATTAGAGAAGTAAGTGACATTAAAATCAATCCCAAAAAAGATTTTGATTATATTTATACTTTACAACATAATTACACAATTTTTTATACCGAATACAAGGATTATAAAACTTTCCTATTACACATAAAGAAGGTTGAATTGTGATTAATTGTTTATATTTACTGTATAGTCAAAGACATATGAATTCTGTTATTATTTCTTATTTAAATACTTATGGTTTGTACAGAAATTGGAACCAGGAGCTCACAAAGAGGAATCCTAGATTGGTGTGTGCAATCATTAAAACATTTTGTTGGTCATATCTTAAACTGGGAGCACTAATATTTATTAATGATATTGTTGTAAGGTAAGTGAGCGTTATATATTTATAAACAGTCATTAAGAAAAGAACTGTCTCATTTATTAATTTTTAGTACAGTTAAAATACATTTTAATAAAATAATTAATGACCTTTTGCAGGCTTTATTCCTTAAATTTAATTAGTAACAACATTTTGGCATATTTTTGTGCCTTCTTCAGGGTTTCTTTTTTATTATTATTTTGTTTTTTTTAAAAAAAAATTGTCATATCTTCACTTTCCTTGGTTTAATTTGCTGTAAATATTTTCCCCTTATGAAGAATGCCTGAAGAAGGCATAAAAATATGCCGATACATTGTCATTGATTAAATTTAAAGAAAGTAGGTCATTAATTATTTTATTATATATAACAGATGTTAAATTTAAACTTTTTAAAATACATTTTGTTGTACAGTTAAATTCCTAATAATAGGTATCAAAATAATTTTTAATGTAAAATCTTTTTCTGCTAGACTCCTGCAACCCATAGTGCTAGGTTCATTGCTCGAATACTTCTCACCGGGAAGTAAGATGACAAAGGAAGAAGCTATCCTCTATGCTGGCGCAATTGTTATATTCACAGCAAGCAGTATTCTGGGTTACAATCACTATACTCTAGGGGCTTTTCTCTCGGGCATGAGAGTTCGATCTGCCTGTTGCTCACTCGTTTATCGTAAGGTGATAACAGTAGAGTATTTCATACATCTTGTCAACTAACACATTGAACTTGAATCCATTAAGAATAATTGCCATAATTATGCACTTAAATTTACCAATTTCCATTATTCAGTTAAGTGTTAATTTTTTCAAATTAAGCAAATGGAAAACACTTTGGATAAATGTGAAAAATTTCTGAATTAAATATTTACGAGAAAAAATTCATAATTGAATTTGAATACTTTCAGGCTCTTCGTCTGAGCCGCACAGCTCTGGGACAGACAACCGCTGGGCAAGTTGTAAACCTTCTTTCCAATGACGTTAGCAGGTTTGATATGGTATCTATCTTCCTTCATCATATGTGGGCTTCTCCACTAATGAGCATTATCTGTGCTTACTTTTTGTACATGGAAATTGGTTGGTCTGGCTTTGTTGGGATTGGAATTGTTTTCACAGTTGTGCCCATTCAAGGTATTGATTATTACTAATTTTATCATTATATTTAAATTCAAAGTTCTAGTATAGCATTCATAAAAAAAACTTACTGTGATAAAAATAATAACAACAATTAGTGCATAGCCTATAAGTGTTGAAATTCAAAGAAATAATCAAATTTATATAGTATATTTATATATAGTAAATCAAATAAATTAATAAATTTGTTGTATACCAAATTGCTCAATGTTAAAACGGTAAGCGATGTATATTTATTCTATGTAAATAAAGACCCTCATGTAGCCTGTTAACCAAAAAAAAAACAAAAAAAAACTGTTAACCAAATAAAAAAAAAGGAAAAAATCTACTTTGTCATGATATTGACAGTAAAAATTGAAATAGGTTTATATATAATTGATATGGACAGGAAAAGAGACAACTGAAAACAAGTATTGTTAAACAGTTCAAAATTTAGAGATGTCCATATCAATTCTTTTTGGTCTTTAGGTAAGAATAATCATAACATTCTAAGGAAAATTATTTATTTTCTCAATTATCAAATCAAAATTAAACAACATGTTAATTAAAATTTTTATATTCATAATACAAGATTGAGTATTTTATTTTAAACCATTTATTTTTTAAATCATGGGTGTCCAGATGATATTAGTGAAATTAATGACATAATTTCAGCATATACTGGAAAACTTACTTCTAAATACCGATTGCGCACAGCATATAAAACTGATGAAAGGGTTCGACTCACAGAAGAAATTATATCCGGAATGCAAGTTATCAAGATGTATGCATGGGAGAAACCTTTTGCTAAAATGGTTGAAATAGCTAGAAAGTAAGTTGTTTTAACTGCTAATCAACCTATTCATTATTATTCCTTCTTGAAAAAATTTATTAACAGCCCTGTTTTGATTGGAGAAAATAAATTAAGTATGTAGCGGGGCAGGTTTACTTGTGATAACTCAAAAACAATTATGTTTTTTGATAGTAATTATTTTTATGTAAGAAAACTCTTGTACTAATACAGTACTTGAAACTGGACTCATGACAAAATTTGACTTTTCAGATTGGAACTAGATGTCGTCATCAAAACTTCATACATCCGTGGAATCTTTATGTCTTTCAATCTCTGCACTACCCGATTAGCATTATTCTGCACCATCATAAATTTTGTACTTCTTGGAAATCAATTAACTGCCAAAAAGGTATGATATGGTTACATTAATGTTGTGAATTTAAGGATATTAATGTGACAAATTTGAATTGGGGACTTAAATGTGAGCTGAAACTAATTTGATACACACACTAGATATGTACTGATACTTAAGTTTAATTTAAAGGCTTCAGCTGGAAAAGAAAAAGAGTTATATGCTTCATTGATCATTACTTCCCAGTGTCCAGTACAACTGCTTGACTTTTTAAAAACTACTTAACACTTATTTTTTTGTTATTACAGGTTTTTGTAGTGCTTTCATACTACAACATACTATCACAAACCATGTCAATGTTGTTTGTCAGAGGTGTAGCTGAAGTTGCTGAGACAGTCGTGTCTATCAGACGGTTACAGGTAAATAGTCGTGTATTATTTATCAATATTGACCTTGGTCTGTGTGATAATATATAAGGGTAGGAGAGGAGTAAGCCATGGTTTACTTAACATTTAATATAGATTATATGAAGTAGGCAAATTTTAATTCATATCATATTACTTAACTACAACACATCCATGTTGAATATGTATAGTGGAGATTTTACCCACAAAACGTGAAAATTATGGCTTGTTTTGTTATCAATGATCGTTTCAATGTTCATATTTAGAATTACAATTTGTAAAGAATTGCATTTCATATGAAGGTTTTCGAAAATGTCATAACTATGTTAAAAAGTACTTTATGTGTTATAATGTATAGAATTTCATGATGCATGAGGAATTTGAAGGTCCCAAATCTTCAGCTTCTCCCAAAACAAATGGAGTACTGAAAAGCAAAGAGAAAGAAGATGTAGTTGAAGAGGCTGTAGTCTCGCTGGATGCTGTCACTGCCAGGTGGACGGAAGGCCACTCTGACAACACTTTAGAAGGAGTTAACTTAAGGGTTCATAAAGGTCAACTTGTTGCTGTTGTTGGCCAAGTGGGTGCAGGGAAAGTAAGTATTAAATTAGTAACTGTAAAGCAGTATAGTTGTAAATTTATCCTCATCATAGTGATTGAATAGCTAATTTATTGCTTGGTTTTTTTATTATATATATTTGCTAGTTTAGGCTTAATGTAGGTAAACAAAGTATTGGTTGTATATGATTTATAAATTCATTGCAAAACAATTTTTAAATGTGAAACATTTATAATTTTAATGTTTATAGTTTAAACGAGGTTTATATGTAAAAGAAATTCAGAACTTTCTCGTTTGATGCTGTAAGCAGTTTGTAGCTGACAAAAAAAATACTACTATTAGTATGTGATGAGAGCTAATTTACAGAAAAGGTATTACATAAATTATGATAATTTCAGAGTTCCCTTTTGCAAGCTATTTTGGGAGAACTTCCAGTGGATAGTGGCTTGTGTCAAATTGAGGGCAAAGTCTCCTACGCTTGTCAAGAACCGTGGGTTTTCGCTTCGACAATTAGGAAAAACATAATATTTGGCCACCATTACGACAGACGTCGATACAGAGAAGTTTTAAGAGTGTGTGCCTTACAGAGAGACTTGGAGCTCTTTCCCCAAGGTGATTTAACAGTTGTTGGAGACAGGGGTGCAATGTTGTCAGGAGGACAGAAAGCAAGAATAAATCTAGCCAGGTGAGATAATTATGCTCTAATAAATTACTTTATTACATTGTCTTGTATAATTTTTAATACATATGTTATCTGACAGTTAAATAAACAAATTAGTATAACATAATAATGAATTATTCTATGTTTCGTCTCTCACTTGAGACTCGTTTGAAAAAATAGTATACATCATTATTTAAATGAAATAAAAACTGACAAAGACGCTGTTACAACTCATTTAATTTTGAATAAAAAGTTCTTGGAATTTCACCCGGGTTATATCATTTGTAAAATACAAAGTTTCAACAGCCTCAGTTATCTGAAGACGATGGCGGAGTTAGCCATATGGCAACTAATTTAAATTTATTTTTAAAAAAGTTAAGCTACAGATCACATTTCTTCAATTTTTTTTAGACATCAAATGCTTATAATTGTGTCCTCTTGGTAATGTTGATCGAGGTTTTGTAGTTACTACTGATACATGTCTATTTTATTGGAATTTATCCGTGTGAGACTGTCATATTACTGTTATGGTAAATGTTTCCTTGTCTCTCTATAGGGCTATTTACCATGAAGCAGATGTGTACCTCTTAGATGATCCCCTGTCTGCAGTAGACACTCATGTTGGAAAACATTTATTTGAAGAATGTATATTATCATTTTTAAAAAATAAAACTAGGATTTTGGTTACTCACCAATTACAATATGTTTCACAGGCAGACCATCTTGTAGTTCTCAATAATGTGAGTAATTTACAACAACTAATACAGAGCATTAAGAAATGTTATTTTAGAATGAGTGTTGTTTGTTGATCGTCCTATTAAAATCAATGACTTTCATTTTATAAAGGGAAAAGTTGAAATACAAGGAACTTACGCAGCAGTGATCAGACATCCAGCCAATGTTACATTACTTGGAATTACTGAGGCGGAAGAAGAAAGTCAACCAGAGAGTGACCGGCCTCTTAGTGTCCTCAGACAGGTTTCTAGATTGTCAACAAGGGTAAGAATTTCACTGAAGATTAATTTTTTATTCTTGTAGAAGATTTTTTATATATAACTTGCTTATATATGTATAAGACTAATATTTTTTGAAGGAAATAAGCAGGTTTTGTCTTTAAAATATTTCCTAAAATAGATGTAATATTAGCATTTATTGACTGATATGTATAGAATAAGAATTTGCAACTTAGGTCAATACTTAAACTTCATTCTATTCTTAAAATTTTTATATTTACTTTACTAAGGAAAAGCCACAGGACTCATAATTGAAGTAATTAATTTTCCCTTATCTATAGAGTAAATCTTCTACAAGAGAGTCACTTGTGGAGGAGGAAGAAGAAACTGAAGAGATTGAAGGGAAATCTCTTGCAATGGAAATGACCTCTAAAGGGAATGTCAAAAAATCCCCACTTATTGCGTACCTTAAATCTGGAACAAATTTTTTTGTGTTGTTCTGTCTATCGCTGCTTTTTATTTTTGTTCAGTCCCTCGCAAGTGGAGCTGACTACTTTGTGTCCTATTGGTAAGTGAAGTATTTTTAAATCGTAGGTTTAACATTTGGGTTGTATTTTAATTTGTCTTTTTTTTTGTATTTATATTCAGTGAATTTATTTTTAGAACACATTTGGCATAATATTAATTAAAATTTGGCTGTTAATAAGTAAACTGATTTTATCTCAATCTTTCGAATGTTTAAAGCACATACAATTATCAACTACCTTAAATAATTTACCAACAGAAAAGTGTATAACAAATGTAGCAACCACCTTTCCTCTAAATCGGTGTTAATTGAATATTTGTTTAAATTTCAGGACAACACAAGAAGAGTTACGGAACTCACTTATCAACAAAAATGGCAGTTTTAATGACATATCAATTTCAAGCAATGATTCTGATATTTATAACATAACTGAGTTACCTGAAATCAATAATAATATCTTAGACACAAATTCTTACATATATATTTACTCTGGAATAATAGTTATCATGGTTTTGAGTGCTTTTATACGCTCATTTTCCTTTTACAAGCTGTGCATCAGGTGTTCAGGAAAACTGCACAACCAAATGTTCCGAAATTTAATTCGAACACCTATGCTGTTTTTTAATACAAATCCTACAGGTAATCATTCATCATTTTATATTCGCATCTCTATAATTCAGTGCTGTGGTCAATCTCAAAGATAATAAATTACCATTACTGGGTCTGGATCTCAGAGAACAAAATTGCCAACTTATTTAAGTGATATGATTCATTACTTTATAAATAGCCAGACCTGGGAAAGAATTTAATTTCTTTTAAACTGTACTCATTTCTTTGTGACTGCATTTATTGTAATAGAGACTCAAGGAATTTATCAAATTATAAATTAATCTCTACATACATATGACTGTTATGTAAAGTTTTGAGAATGTTGCCTCATAATGTATTTTTCATTTTCAATCAGTGTCCAATGTTTGTTTTTCTTAGAGTAACATAAAACATTTTTGTTGTGAATATTATCACAATACTGTTCTCAGGTCGTATCATAAACCGTTTTTCAAAAGATTTGGGATCTGTTGACGAGTTACTTCCAAAGGCGATTTTGGACTCTTCTCAAGTAAGTATGAATTGATAATGAAAACAGATACCTTGATTCCATTTCTCATTCATAAAGTATGCGTAATATATTTTAAATAAGAAATAATTAAGATTTCATTAGATAAATGCTGATTTTTTTTCTTTGCTTATATAGATTAATTTAATGATGCTGGGTTGCTTAATTGTCGCATTTACTGTAAATTGGATGTATGTTTTACCTGCACTGGCCATGTGCGTCTTATTCTTGTTCATTCGTAAAGTTTACTTGAAAGCATCAAAAAATTTAAAAAGACTGGAAGGAATGAGTGAGTATGATCTTTATTTTAGTAATATTCAACGTATACTATATTTATAATTTCAGAAAATTCATTGCAGGTTCTTATTTTCTTCCTGTGTTTGTAATTCTCTTCATAATGGATTCAAATTTTAGTTTACTTGTTGTAATCATATATTGATTCCCTGCTCTAGGTAAGAGTCCTGTGTTCAGCCATTTACTTGCCACATTACAAGGACTGACAACAATTAGAGCCTATGGTGCACAGAATATTTTGACAGAGGAATTTGATAAACATCAGGTAAACTAGTACATAATATTTTCTTTCGCGTTTGTGGTGTATAAATGTTATACTGGTTAAAATGTTTCATATTTTGGCAGGACCTTCATACATCTTCCTGGTACATGTTCATGACATTAGCACAAGCATTCGGTTTCTCACTGGATATATTTTGTCTCATTTACATAGCTTTTATCACATTCAGCTTCCTCTTCATTGGAGGTAAATATTCTCTGTTCGATAAAGTTAAACAGAAATTAAAAATGTGATTTTAAAAGTCTGTTACTTCTATTACACGGTCATTATTAATATAATTTGAATACCAAAATAACCATTGACAAGTTTGTTAATGTTGCCATTGCACATTATTGACAGAAGGCGTATTTGGAGCCCAAATGGGTCTTGCAATCACTCAGTCAATGGCTATAACGGGAATGCTACAGTGGGGCATGCGACAGTCTGCTGAAGTGGCAAATCAACTGATGTCTGTGGAGCGTATTTTGGAATACACCAATTTAGAAGAAGAGCCATTGTTGGAGTCTACTCCAGGTAATAATATTAATATACCAATTTGTCTTAACTTAATTTTAAAAGTAGAAATTTAGTCAATTATTTTATAAATCTAGGATTCTGTAAGTCTAAATAATTTTGCATATTGAATCGTAAATATTTTTTTATTATATTGAAATGCACACTTTTGTTCAATTAGGATTACAAAATATTAAATTTATTTTTTCCAGACAAGAAGACTCCCAATAATTGGCCATCAAAAGGAGAAATTGAGTTTAGTAAAACTTTTATGAAGTACAAGATTAATGAAGATCCTGTTCTTATTGATCTGAATATTTTAATCAAACATAGTGAGAAGGTATTATTATAATTTTCTTGTAACTTATAGACATATTGTGATTTAAAGTATTCTGTGTTATGAATATTTTGAGGAGTATTGAGAGACTTCAGTTTCCAAGTCAACTATTCTATTTTCCCTCTTAATATTAACCCATAATAATATATTGTATATATTCTAGTGGCTGTTGTGCAGGTAGACTCTGTATTGTTTGTATCACAAATTCTTTAACCATTAAAATTATTGGTTAATGTAATTAATTATTTCTCTTGACAGGTTGGTATCGTTGGAAGGACAGGAGCAGGGAAATCATCTTTAATCGCTGCTCTCTTCCGTTTGGCCTATGTGGAAGGAGCAGTGAAAATAGATGGGGTCGATACTGCTAATGTGTGTTTGGAAGATCTAAGATCGCGAATCTCTATAATACCCCAAGATCCTGTTCTTTTCTCAGGGACACTACGGTTCAATCTGGATCCTTTCATGGAGTTTAAAGACTCTGTGTTGTGGAAAGTTCTGGATGAAGTAATTAAATTATTTTGTATTTCATATTTTGATTTGACATTTATATGTGCAAATACTAACATAACCACAGAATGCAAGTCTGCCATTATCAATTCTATTGTGTCCACAGGTGGAGTTGCGGGAGGCGCTCTCTGATACTCTGGGATTAGATATGCGTGTGGCTGATCAGGGCAGCAATTTTAGTGTTGGACAGAGGCAACTAGTTTGCTTGGCCCGTGCAATTTTACGAAATAACCGTATTCTTCTGCTGGATGAAGCTACAGCGAATGTAGACCCTCAGTAAGATATAGTTGAAAAAGATAATTTCCTTCAACTTATAATGAGTTTAATTACAATTAGATATTTATTGTTGTCCAAATTGTGCTAAAAATTTTATCTGAGAGTGTTGTTGAGATTGAAACACGTACTCATAATCAACAACAACATTGCTCACATTTCAGTTCAGAACAAAAACATAAAGTTCTTCGTATTTCACCCGGGTTATATCATTTGTAAAATGAAGACAATGGCGGAGTTAGTTATCGAAACGTTGTATTTTACGAATGATATAACCCGGGTGAAATCCCGATAACTTTTTATTCAGTCTATCCACTGGAAAAGCCTACATTCTCTAAAAAACATAAAATTTGACATCTTAGAACAATAAATTGACAACTGCACAGTAGAAAAATGGGGCAACATGGAGGGTACACCTTCACTCAAAGTGAACTACCGAGGCTACTAGCAATTTTAAAAATATTAATTATGTTATTATTAAAAGAATATACACACAGTGCCCAGGTCCTTTTACTAAACAATGTAATCCATCTACTTTCACTAGGGATCTTTTGGTGTGCAACAAATTTTGAACTGAACTCACTATGTTTTGTAATAACAACATTTTCAGAAGATCTTTTGCTATATGAAGATTGCCCTAGCAAAGGTTCATGTGAAAGTGAGCGCCTGCCTGTCCTCGCTCAAAGTGGACCACTGGGTATTGTACATACACATGCCGTGATATATCTCATGACTTTATTTTGTTCCAGTTCTCCATCTCCAATTCTCTATTTAGTACCATTTGTTGACATATCAAAATGCTTTGTCTATTATTTTCTAAAATATACATATCAACCATTAATTGAAAGACTTCAGTGTCTGAAATTGTTTAATTTACTCTTAATTCATCATTTGAATTCCCAAGTACTTCCAATGTTTTCTAGAGTCAATATATTTGCCTTCCCTCTTACAATTGCTGCCTATAGTCCTCTGAAAATAGTTACCTGAAATTGTTATCTAATGTTTGTTTAATTTTAATGACATTTTTAACACAGTGCCTTCAATGTTGTCATAATATTACCTCTATACATTCTCAAGCATGTGTAGTGTCTTCCTGTAATCAAGTAGTCAAATGTACCAATTATTGTTTTGTTTGTTGTGTTTATTTTTTAATTGTCTATGTTAATTATGTTTATTTTAACAAAATTAACCCTAAAAATCTTGATTGATTGAAATAAACCTAGTTATCTACACTATATATGTAAAATAAATTATTTTGTTTTTAATTATATTGATCATTTACTTAAATACGTCAAACAAACCTGTTTTGTGTAACAATTTCTTGCAGGACTGATGCCCTCATACAGAAAACAATTCGTTTGAAATTTAACATGTGTACGGTATTGACAGTTGCTCACAGATTGAATACGATAATGGATTCCGATAAAGTTCTAGTCATGGACGCAGGTCGCATGGTGGTAAGTTTACTCGAAACTGTTTTTATAGGATTGTCTAGGTCATTGACTTGTAGATGTGGGATTTGCATGTGAGTATTTACAATTTCAGGAATTTGAACACCCCCATTTGCTGCTGCAGAACAAAGAAGGGTATTTCTCCAAAATGGTGGAACAAACTGGACATTCTATGGCTGAGCAGTTGCAAAGAATTGCAGAGGAAGTAAGTGTTGCATTGGATAAAAATGAATGAATGCTATACTCAAATTTCGGAATTATGGATGTGTTTGCAAATGACATCAATTTGGCACATGTAATTACGCTTTCTATCAATACAAGAATGTAAAAATGTTGACTGGAGTAGGGACTTGAACCCCGGACCTCCTGTTATCCTGGCAGGCACACTACTGAGATAATCCGTGTCGACGTTCAAGGATAACCCGGGTAACAGGAAGTCTGGGGTTCAAGTCCCTGGTCCGGTTGACATTTTTCCATTCTTGTCTTCCTTCCAAACTAGCTACACAGTCGTACTTGAGCTTCAATTGAAGTGTTTCTACTTCCTTTGACTACAATTATTATGATTTGTATAGTTTCGAGGAAGACATATACACTGTCCTTATTTTCATATTTTGTTACAGGCTTACAAAGTGAAGTTTGCAAGTTGACAACTTGTTCCAACATTATTTAAAAATTGCTCAGAGTGATCCGTCTCTTTATTACAAGTATTTAGTCGAGAAAGACTTGTGACCTGAGAAGCGCCAAAAACTCGATTTGTTTTCAGTGATATTATGATGTTAGCTTGTTTATTAGTAGTCATAATTTGAATTGTATGTTTATTATGTATTATAATTCAAACTAAATAGTCTCGAATTCATTGTGAAACAAAGAAAAGTGTGTACATTTACTTTTGTCTACTTAAATCTGGAACTGAATTCGACTTTTCTATGATCATTAGAATAATTGTGTAATTTGTAAAATTATACGTGACCTGCATGTACAAAATGGTCAAACAGGACTGCATTAACATTTCCTCTGTAGAACATTTGTTCGATGATTCTTTATTTGTGTAACATGTTTGTATTCTTTAATTTACTACTTACCTTTCTTCTGTTGCGTTATTTATAAGAAAGATGGAATGAATAAAAGTATTTGCATTAAAATATGTGTAATTAATGAAGTATATTAAAATCAGCTGTACCGACAATCTTCCTTGTCCTACCTCTGTCCTGGTTACTTATAGGATTCAGTTTCCTGGGAAAAAATGAAAGTGTTCATTAACCATTGCTTTATTCTACATTTATAACGAGTTATTTTCATAAAGGTGTCTATGAAAATCTTGACACATTAACGATAGAAGTTGTAAAGCTTTTCTTAACACTAATGGCAACATAATTTTCTGACTTAAAAGTTTAAATCAATGCATTGCGTTCTTTGACCGTTTAAATGTTGATGTAATGGGTAATGAAACTATTTTTTCGGTCACTGTTTTAAGGGTTATTTTATTTTAAAAATGGTAGCTTTCAGAAGTTATATTGCCGCATTCATCCTTGCACTTACAAAATATCAGTTTGTAAAACAACACAAAAATTTTAAATATTAGTAACGTACTTTTTACGGAAAATATGGATAATATTAAATATTGTGTTGTTTTACAAAACTGATATTTTGTAAGTGCAAGGATGAATATGACAGTACAACTGCCGAAATAAAATAACTCTCAAAACAGTGACCGAAAATGTCACCATTACATCAGTTTAAATCAATAAAAGACGGCTAATAAGTCAGAAATTAATTTTTGCTAAATTTGTAAGTTTAAAAACCACGTTTTGTGTATAAAAATTGTAACATAGAAGCCATATGTAATCTATTGTAGTGTTGTGTTTGTGGTATGCCTGACGAAGTCTCAAAAGGGGGAGACGAAACGTCGTATTTGGATTAATTAAATGGCAATAAAATTAATTGGCCGTCTTTTTATTGAATTAAACTAATGGTAAATGTTTTATGAATTTAATATGTACTTTTGAATTAGTAATTCCCAAACAGCTTTTAAAAATTATTTATGCAATTATTACAGTTTTCAAAAAAGTAATTAAATAGAATTACAAAGACTGCTTGATATGCCACACACGGAGCAACCAATCAGCGACGAGGTTTTCGAAACCGACCAATCAACGGACATTCGGCATTCCTAAACGAATCTGTCGTTAATTAAAGCCTGTAACCACGATTAATTGAAACACACGTAAACAAAATAGACTTTATGATGATGCTGGAGCTCGCTAATCGAAACTTTGTGTGTTGTAAAATATTTAAGGCGGCTGGAAACCAGAGAATGCTTTTTTCTCTCTTAGCCACTGGCTTACAACACTTAAATGAAACACACAAGTTAAATGACTTGATTTTCGATTGTATGATAGATTGGTAGGTTTAAAAGATTTTATTCAGAGCAACCTGAAGAGGTTAAAAAGGTAAATGACCTTCAGTTTCTGTGTTGCCCTGACCTTTTTCTTCGTAAAAGGAATGGGGAAGTATTCAGATGAGTCAGTACCATTTTTACTTAGTCGTTTAAATTGAAGGCAGATTCATGATTTATACTTTTATATTTAATTTATCAAAAGGGATAAAACATTGACATTATCTACCTTTTCTCTCATTTGTACTAATATGTCCCGTTCTCCCTTCATAATTGTCAGGTTTTTTTCCTCCTTGTCCAGAAGCAGACAAGCTGTAAACTTTATTCAAAGAAATCAGTCATACAGATTATTTTTGTAGAGTGGACAGCACCATCCAGTGGGAAAAGTTAAAAGCTAATCAGTCGTCGGGTGAACTTTGGAGTGTGTAGCCATGTGATTAAAATTAAGTTACCTTCGAATCCCCAACAATTTTTATCACCCTGTTTAAAATTAAATGAATTGCATAGATGAGGTATATCAAGGATTAGAACATTAAATAGATATAGTTCAGCATATTAATTCTCTTGCCTTCAAAGTGGAAAAGGTCACTTAATTTAGCAATGATTACTGGCCGTCAATAAAACTGTGATTTACTAAGATGGCTGGTAATAAACAAACGAATTTAAATTAAATTATGTCTACTTTTAATTTTTCATGACTTCCACTGTTTGAAGGAAAGCGGGGATAAGGAGAAGAGAAGTGGATGACTAAGGAAAGTGACTGAATGATTGGAAAAAAAAAACCTCAGATCAGCTTCACAATGTTCCACCCTTAACCTGTGAATGTATAAGATTGAACTAAATATATCTTCATCCACATCAAAGTTCAGACTCGCGCTCTGTTACTGTTTCCAAACCCCAGTCATTGTCCTTTATTAGTTTAATTACTTACTGCTTCCCCTAGACCTTTTCTTCCTCTCAATTTAAGATTTTAAAATTATTATATGAACCCTCGTCATGGCTGTTCAGGATAGTTTGCGAAATCTACGAAACAGGAAGAGTACCACAAGATTTTAAGAACAGCACAATTATCCCTCTACCAAAAAAAGACTGAGGCTGATAGATGCGAACAGCACCAAGACAATTAATTTAGTATCTTATGCATGGCAAATATTAACGAAAATAGTATATAGGAAGATGGAACGACTAATAGAATACGAGTTAGGAGAAGAACAGTTTGGTTTTAGGAAGAATGTAGGGACAAGAGCAGCAATATTGACTCTGAGTCTAATTTTGGAAGACAGGTTAAGGAAAGGCAGGCCTACGTTCATGGCATTCGTAGATTTAGAGAAAGCGTTTGGAAATGTTAACTGGAACACACTAATAAGGAATTTGAAGAGGACAGAACTAAAATCTCCAGAAAGAAGAATTATACATAACCTCAACAAAAGGCAGACGGTAGTAATTAGAACTGAAGATCACTAAAAGAAAGGAGTAAGACAATGATTGAGTCCGTCGCCCATGCTCTTTAACTTAAATAAAAAAACAGGTGAAGAAGAAAGATGAAACAAAACGAATCGTGCTGCAAGGAAAAGAAATAAAAACCCTAACGTTTCCTGATGATACTGTAGTATTAGGAGAGTCAGATGAAGACTTGGAAAACAATAAATGACACATGAACGTGATCCTGGAGGAAGACTACAACATGAGGATTAATAGAGGGAAAACCAAGGTAATGGAGTGTAGTATGGGAAACAGTAGAATAACAAATGCAAAGGATATTTTTAAGGAAGTTGAGGAATTCTGCTACTTCGGCAGCATAATAGCTAGAGTAGGATAGCACAGGGAAGGAAGGCTTTCACGTAAAAAAGAGGAATTAACTTGAGCCTAATATAAGTATGAATATTAGGAAATGTAGCGTTGTATGGGTGCGAAACGTGGACTGTAGGAGTTGCAGACAGGAAGAGAATAGAAACTTTTGAAATGTTTGAGGAAGAAACGTAAAATAAAATGTGAGTTGCACGGTGATCAGTTTGGTTTTAGGAAGAAAGTGGGGAAAAGAGAAGCAATATTGACTCTGCGCCTTATTTTATAAGACAGGATATGAAAAAGGAGACCTACGTTCAAGGCATTTGTTGATTTAAAAAATGAACTGGAACACACTATAAAAGACTTTGAAGAGGACAGGAATAACATGTCGAGAAAGAAGAGTTATCCGTAATCTCTACAGTAGGTAGTAATTAAAAATAAAGATAAAAAGAAGAAACGAAAAAACAAGAAAAGAGTAAGACAAGGATGCAGTCTGTCACCCATACTTTTCAACTTATATATGGAACAGGCGTTGAAAAATGTTAAAACGGATTATGGAAAATGTATCTATCTGTAATGAGAAGAAATAATAACCCTATGGTTTGAAGACGATATTGTAATATTAGGGCAGTCAGAAGAAGACTTGGAAACTATAATAAATGGCATGAATTTTGTCGTGGAGAAAGAGTTCAATATTAGGATTAATAGAGGAAAGGCCAAGATGATGGAGTGTAGTATTGGGGAACAGTGGAATAACAATGGCTGTTAGGATATTTTGAAGGAAGTTAAGGGATTCTGCTACTTGAGTAGGATAGCACAGGCAAGGAAGAGGAATTTACTTACAGCTAATATAAGTGTGAATATTAGAAAATCGTTGCTAAAAATAGGTGCGAAATGTGGACGATAGATATTGCGGAAAGGAAAAGAATGGAAGGAAGCTTTTGAAATGTGGTGCTGTAGGAGAAATATGATGGGTGGATAGAATCACTAAGGAGGAAGTTCTAAACAGACTAGGGGAAGAGCGAACATTACAGAGGACTTTGACCAAGAGAAGGGATAGATTAATAGGCCACGTTTTGAGACATGAGGGTCTTGTAAAATTATCATTGGAGAGAAGTGAACGGAAGAGGTATTCACAAAGAACGTAATACGGTAAGCAGATTAGGAAGGATGTTGTAGTTATCATGGAGAGTTGCATCAGAAGAGTCTTAGGACTGATTATCACAAAAATATGACCGCACTACACCTGTAAATGTTCCAGAGGATGTAAATAACTCTCGAATGCGAAATTCCTTTTGAGTAATAAAGTAGCCGAGTGGCCTTGTTGTGTTGCCTGGCGTGTTCCGTGGTGGCAGCACTGGTGCGGGTTGCAAGGGAGGATCACATCACACCATGGACTCTGGGAGGAAGCGCGGTCGTCAGAATCCTCGGGAAACGGCAAACCCTCTTTCCTCCCTGTTCTTCTGGTGAGTCTCACTGGCCACTCTTACATTTACAGCAGCAGCCTATTCTATACTCAACGATTACCATTAAATAAACTTTTGTTGAACTGCAAGTGATAAGTTGGGTGGTGCAGAATTGACTGAAGGACCATTCTGGTGGTCAGTGGTTAATAACGTTAAAAAAATAAGTTGCGTGTGGAGGAAAACTCAAGTGTTTGTGCTCATGGTTATTAACAAACTGTCCATTACTATTTCATTAGCAAAAATCGCCAAGTTCATTTCCAATTCCTCTGAAATTAAAATATTTCCAACTTGGAAACTGACAGCAATTAGTCTACCATGAAACATTTAACAAGTAAATTGTTCGGGAATCTCTGAAACTTTCAGAATTTAATTACCCTAAAATGCTTGGATTTTAGTAAAGATAAGTCAAATGACCGCTGTTCTACCAATATTCAACTACGACGTTTCGCCCTCAAATTTGGTACAGGTACAAAAGGAGCATTTCTCCTGGTCTTTAACTATTCTTCTATTCGATCCTTAACAGTGGTCTGATGAAACTCTCCACGCTAAGCTATTCTGTGCATTTCTACATAACTACCACATCCTCCCCAATCTACTCAACGTATTCCATCCTTAGCCTCCCTCTCCTGTTGCTAATTTTACAAGGCCCTCGTGTCTCAAAACGTGGCTTATTAATCTATCCTCCATATTGTTCTCTCTTCTGTTATTCTGCTTACAACTACCTGGTTAGTTACTCCATCCACCCATCTCATTCTCCTATAGCCCAACACATTTCAAAGACTCCTATCCTTTTCCTGTCTGCAGCTCCTATCGTCCAAGTTTCGTACCCATATAACGTCACACTTAATACCAACATTTCCTAATATTCATACTTATATTAGCCTTAAGCCTTTTTTTGCCTGTACTGTCCTACTCTAGTTGTTATGCTACACAAGAAGTAAGATTCCTTAACTTTCTTAAAAATAGTCCTTCCCAATCTAAACACCTTTGTTATTCCATATTTCCCATACTATACTCCATTACCTTGGTTTTCCCTTCATTAAACCTCATATCGAAATCTTCCTCCAGGACCAAGCTCATGCCATTTATTATGGTTTCCAAGTCTTCCTTTAATTCCCTTAATATCATCGGAAAACCGTAGGGTTTTTATTTCTTCTCCTTGCAGTTTCATTGCCTTTCCATACATTCCTTTTTAACTTTCTTCATCGCCTGTTCTATGTATAAATTAAGGAGACTGAGCAGGATGTAGCACTACATCCTTGTCTTACTCCTTTCTTGATTTCTGCTCTCTTTAACTACAGACCAAAAAATTAAATATAGAAATTTTAAACCGTCAATATTTCGTTAAAAACTAAATTGCTAAATTGGGTTTTATGTATGGGTGATCGTGATGAAAATCTAAAAGGATTTCTTTACAACTGAGCTATTAGGCCGTGACATTCACTGGTTAGTTGTTTTTGTAGGCTTTTCTCGCACGTGGTTGAAATTAAATAATGTCGTATTGATAATGAAACACGTAAAAGGATATCAAGAAAAACGACTCGGGAGCTTTAACGACGACAGTTAACATTTATGACTTCAACTGATAAATGCTGATTACTTCACGAATATGCCATGAAATCAGACTACATATATATATTTATTTCAATAATGAGGATAAGAATCAAAAAAAGGTACCACAGCAGAAATACTGTTCTTCTTTGTGCTTAATTTGACCTAAATTTCTTACACTGACCTTATCTTTTCGTGATCGTTTTTGGGAGGGATATAAATACATTTTTGGTTGGTTGGAAGGAAACTGAGAAATTAACAGATGTGATAAAAACCACAACATGGTGTTCGTTGACATAAGTTACATTTTGATTTGCTGTAATGTGGGAGCCAAACTTATCTATAAAAGGACGAACTTGTGAGAGAAAGAGAGACAAGAAAAATTACACATTGTTAACTGTTTTTGTAGGGAACTGACATTCACACTGACCGAGAATTAAACGCTGAAAATGTACACAATAAGGGTAAAATTCAATGTTATTAAACTGTTTGAAAAAAATAAAAGACTGAAATGTAATGTTGCTTCTCTGGAGGGACAAAATGGAGTCTTTTTGTTATTATTGTAATTTTAGTAAACACTATAAAATAAACCGTTTCAGACCAGGAAATTCTCTGTTTCATATAGAAGAAGCAGACGCTGCCTGGTTCACGTAGGCACAGACAGTCAGGAAACAGCCTAATTGTAAGCACACACTAACCGGGGGGAATGTGATGGGGAGGGGAGGGAAGGGGGTTCCCTCGTAGCTCTTCATAACCTTGCTACTTGCTTCAAATAAAACACTCCCGAATTAAATCTGGTTTTCATATTACAGTGGGACCAGAAAACAATTTAATGTATTTGATTTGTGAATATGTTTATTAAAAACAAAAGTACAATGAAGAAATAATAACCCATTCAATTCAACATGGCTCCTTTTTCTCTCAACTTTTACTACCTCCCAGATCAGCTGATGATAATATTTATTTATTTCCGCCAATTGTACAGTACTGTTTTGGAAAATTTCAATTGCTGATTATAAGAATATATTACAGGGAAAATAAAAATTTACATGATGTACAAAAAGTAATGTTTACATTGAGTTACTATAATAATAATAATAAGTTTTATTGCTAAAGACTAAATTGTCTAGCAAGAGTCAATACAGGATTCGAAAATTCCTAACTAATTGGGTTAGCCTACACATTACACATAAACATACATAAATACACATAATATATTCAGATCATCAGTCTATTGATTTCATGTTTCAAATTGAAAAAATCTTCCACACTGTATATCGAATGATCATATAGTAATTTTCTTAGCATTATGTTATTTGGTAGTTTTCTAATAGGTATAGGCAGAGAATTGTATACTTTAATACCAAGCCTCTCCGGTCCTGTTTTGCCTTTGGCAGTTCTTCGAGCCTTGCATGGCAGGCGTGTTTTATTTCTAGTGTCATAGTAGTGGTGTTCTTGCTGTTCACATCTTGTGCCCCTGGTTTTTCAAGAATCCATTCTAAGCACGAGTCCAGGCTCTGGTAGTATGCCTAGGTTTTGGAAGTGTTGTCTGCATGAAGTTCAAGGATACAGTCCACACAGTTGTCTGATTGCTCTCTTTTGTGCAGTGGGAAAAGCACAGAGATTCCCCACAGTCTTACACCATACAGTAATGTGACTGGGTTACGTTGGTAGTTAGTTGACTCTACAGTAAACTACCTTTAGAAATTAAAACCTAACCGCTAAGGTTTAGGAGTAAAGTGAAAAATATGCTGCAAAAATCACTGCTTCTATTCTATATGTGAGTACTTGAATTCCACTTTATGATAACAAAGCCATTTTAAAATGATAATAATAATAATAAAACTAATTGACTAAACGTCTGTTTCTAAGGTATATGAAAAATAATTATCACATATTTATTATTCCAATTCAAAGATGAATCATTCTTTACTTTGAACATTCTCTCTATTCATATTAAAATTTTGTAGAATTAGATGTTAGATTATTTTTTAAAGAAAGCTTTAATTTTGATCAACAAATATTATTTTTTTTATTTTTATTCCAGGTGGACTTTGAATGTTTTTAGAGAGGGTTACCAGAAAGACCTCACTGTAGATGACCTGTATGAGCCACTTCAGAAAGACAAATCTCAAGCTCTTGCTGATGGATTAGAGAAGTTTGTAATATTAAGTTAAAAATTTTATTTTATTTACTTTAACTCAGTTATTTATATTTTTACAATCAATTGGGACAATGATTTTAATGTGTATATAACAACCAGAATTTAATAAAATGTCATTCTGTTCTTAATGGATTGTACTTAGGTTATTAAGTATGTTGAATGGGAGTAAGTTCATTATTTGAAGCATTGAAGGATTTTTCATTTAAGTTGAAATGGAGACTCTGAATTTGATTCAAGTGAGTAGTTTTCAAATGGCTCAAACTTTGAGTGGCAACTGTGAAAATATATGGGTGAAACAATTAATATGGCTCTGTAAGTATAGCTTACCATGGTAGAGATTTTGGTGAAAGTATTTCAGTTGTGGTCATTTTAGAGTCTGTATACTTAATATTTATAATAAAACTTAAAAATGTTTTAAAGTACATATATTATTTTTGGAAATAAGCATTATGCTCATTTTTATAATATAATAATAATGTAAAATTAATTAAATCAAAATAATATATATTTTTATTTACAGGTTATGGAACCAAGAGGTCACAAAAAAGAATCCATATTTGCTACGTGCAATCATTAAAACATTTTGGTGGTCATATCTTAAACTTGGAGTACTTACATTTATTAACATTATTATGGTAAGGTGAGCTAAGTTCATGTAAAGTAACTGGATGGTATCCGAAGTAAAAAAAGACTTGTAAAATTATAAACTTTGAAGTTAATTTCAGAATTTTTTGTTGTTGTAAAATAACAAGTTAAAAATTACAATCTCCTGCTAATAAAAAGTGTTAAACATTATTTCATTTATATTTTATGATTCTACTTGTTGTAAAACCTTTTCTCCTAGACTGCTGCAGCCCATAATGCTAGGTTCATTGTTAGAATACTTCACACCAGGAAGTACAATGCTGAAGAAAACTGCTGTACTCTATGCTGCTGCAATTGTTCTACTAACTGCAATCAATGTTCTGAGTTACTATCATTACACTTATGGAGCTTTTCTCACAGGCATGAGAGTTCGGTCCGCATGTTGCTCACTAATTTATCGTAAGGTGAGATTTAATTTTATCTAATCTAGTCAGTCCATATACTGATTTGATACATGCTAATCTATCCTACACTAATCATATAGAATACATGAAAAATAACACTGTATTATTTTTTATGGAGACTATTAATATGAAGCATATATAGGGTAAAGTATGTGAGTGCAAAAGAGAAATTTTATTTTTTCCACTATTTTTCTTTTAAAAATATTTTTATTGATAAATTTGAAAAATGATCATATTACAATGAGGAAATATGTTCGTCCTTTCCTCCGCAAAACTTACAATTGATTTTTAATGCTTTCAGTCACTTCGCCTGAGCCGCACAGCTCTGGGACAGACAACAGCTGGGCAAGTTGTAAACCTTCTTTCCAATGATGTTAGCAGGTTTGACATGGTGTCAGTGTTCCTACATCATATATGGACGTCTCCACTTATGAGTATTATCTGTGCTTACTTTTTGTACATGGAAATCGGTGTGTCTGGCTTTGTTGGAATTGGAATTGTTTTCACAGTTGTACCAATACAAGGTATTTTTTTTTTGTCACGCTAGAAATATTTGCCAAATATATGTTTCTGTTTTATGATTATAGTACAATTCACAGTTGTTCAAAGTACTTCAAACTGGCAAAATAGGTAAAGCAAGTAATACCTAATTAAGTTAATTATAGTTCCGTTGTTTTGTAATTATGTTATTTAATTTAAAATGATTTTGTACTAAGTTCTACTCACAATAAATGAAATATGCCTTAAATAAGTTCAATGAAATATTGATTAAATATTTATTCTTCAGTTAATAATTAAATCAAAGTAAAAATTTAATGATATTGACATTTTAACCAAATAATATAATACAAGAAATTCTTTACAAAGGAAGTTAAATTTAGAATTCAAGATTGGTATTGAGTTATGATTTTGTGGTACAAGATCTCATTACAATTTCCAAAATGAAAACATCTTTATAAGCCACTTAGGTTCACCATAGACTCAAGCTTTCGCCAACAGGTTTGCTCAGTCTTATAGCAACTGTTTGCGTTTCTCTGGTTAAGCGTTTGAATCCCAGTTATGTCAAGTTTTTTTTATCTTATTGTATCAAACTGTACATTGTTTCAAATATTGGAAACAAAAAATATTAGTAAAAGAAATGGCATAATTTCAGCATATACTGCAAAGCTCACTTCTAAATACCGATTGAGCACTGCACATAAAACTGATGAAAGAGTTCGGCTCACAGAAGAAATTATATCTGGAATTCAAGTTATTAAAATGTATGCATGGGAAAAACCATTCACTAAAATGGTTGAAATGTCTAGAAAGTAAGTGCAAACATATTTAAATTATTTAATAAGACACATATATAAATTAAAACATTTTATAAAGTATAAAAGAACTAACATGAATAAAATTGCATTTCATGTTTGGATCTCCTTTATTATAGTGTTTGCTGTAATATACTAATATAGAATTGTACTGTTTACACTTACTGCAGAGTAGTGAAATAAACTTAGCTTTTCAGATTGGAACTAGACGTTGTCTTGAAAACGTCCTACATTCGTGCAATCTACATGTCTTTTAATCTTTGCACCACCCAAATGGCATTGTTCTGCACTCTTATAACATTTGTGCTGCTTGGAAATCCACTAAATACGAAAAAGGTATCGTTCAATTAGAACATTATCTATATATTGAGCATTGAAGAATATCAAATTTACCTACATTAATCTGCTACAACCAATGAACCCAAACATTTACAAACTCTATATATACACTAAACAACATTTAAGGACTTGGATAAAAAATGAAAAACTTCAATTATATTGTTAATATCTTTTTAATCTATTCTTATTTATTTTGGAATTTGCATAAAGTCTGTACATTTATTACAGGTTTTTGTAGTACTATCATACTTCAACTTATTGTCACAAACTATATCGACCATGTTTGTCAGAGGAATAGCTGAAGTTTCGGAAACACTGGTATCTATTAAACGATTACAGGTAAATATATGAGTGCATGACACATAAAAATGTGTATATGTATCTCTTACATATTTATAAAATAAATAAATCTCTGTTTACCAGAACATTTAATATAAATTTGATGAGAAAGAGAATTTTAATTTTGTTTCTTAGCAGTTAGTAAGATGTCAAACTTAGTACCTTATTGGTTTCAACTTTTCATAAATAATCTTTTAAGTTTCAATGGGTGAAGAATTACATTTCTTATGAAGATTTTAGAAAAAAAAATTAATGTGTTTAAAAAAACTTTGTGTTATAATGTATAGAATTTCATGATGCTTGAGGAATTTGAAGGTCCCAAATCTTCAGCTTCTCCAAATACAAATGGAGTGATGAAAATCAGTAAGAAAAAAGATGTAGTTGAAGAGGCTGTCATCTTTCTGGATGCTGTTACTGCCAGGTGGACGGAAGGTCACTATGACAACACTTTAGAAGGTGTTAACTTAATGGTTCGTAAAGGACAACTTGTCATTATTGTTGGCCATGTGGGTGCTGGAAAAGTAAGTCTGAAGTTATTTCCATAATTATATTTTAAAGAGATTTTAATTCTATATTAAATCTGAATACATGATTTATTTCAGTATTATATGACATTTTTTGGGTTTTTAGATCAAATTGTATTTGGAATTCCTGCTGAATTTTCACTCGATAGCTCAGAGCATTTGAAACAATGCCAAAAGCATCGTGACCTAACAACCCAAAAAACGTCATATAATACTGATACAAATATGACCACAAAAGCAATCAGTTGCTTCAGATGATTTATTAGTTACCATTTCCTGAAACATTTGTTATTACATTAAAGAAGTTAATGCCTTATTGGCCGTTAATTTGGTTGACAGTAACTGTATGTTATTGCAAAATTAATTTTAAAATGCTTTTAATGGTTCTTTAAGTATGTGAGATAATGAATTTAACCATTATGTAACAAGTTAATTATCTCTTTGAGCTAGTATGAAATCAACAATACCTTACTCCTTATATATGTTATTTGTCAGATTGTGAGGGATTCAGTTTTTGGGAAAAGTAGTCTTACACTACCGCTGATGAGGTTTGAATAAACTGTGATCATTTCAGAGTTCACTTCTGCAAGCTATTTTGGGAGAGCTTCCAGTAAAGAGCGGCACATGTAAAATTAAAGGCAAACTTTCATATGCTTGTCAAGATCCGTGGGCTTTTGCTTCGACAATTAGGAAAAACATACTTTTTGGGCACTCATATGATAGATGCCGGTACAAGGAAGTATTAAGAGTGTGTGCCTTAGAGAGAGACTTGGACCTCTTTCCCCAAGGTGATTTAACAGTTGTCGGAGACAGAGGTGCAATGTTGTCAGGAGGACAGAAAGCAAGAATAAATCTAGCAAGGTTAGAAAGTTATGCTTTAGGTAAGTACTATTTACAGTGTTTTATTTAATTGTTTTTTTTAAATATTTTGTATATGATTAATTTAGATTATTTAAAATAAATTTAGGTTACAATATTTTGTAATAACAAAATGCTTATTTTGCCTCATTAGTTTCTTATTAAGATATATTATTGTCACGTGTTCGCCTGAGATTGTAGGTCTTCAGGGAGCCTTTGCAGTTTTCAGTGTAGCAGAGTCTGACCTTGACTTTTCTCTCGAATCTGGTTCGAAACATGGAAAGGAAATGAGATATAAGGCTTGTCTTGAAGGTTTATAAACATTCATGGAAACGTTTAGGATGGTTTTGGTAGTGTGAGTAGGTTCGCCTGAGTCTGATCAGGTAAGAATCAGAAGGTTGAGGTGTTTACCAGTTAAAACACAGATATGTAGTTTAGATATGTGTATAATTACAGTCAATTTTACACACTGTAAGGAAGTAGGAAAATAGGAAGACTATCACAAAAGTCAATGTTAGCTTGCGGGCAAGCTGCGTGTGATCAACTTCCCTTGAAAACGTTGAGTGAGACTTTTTATAACACATGGTAGATGTCATTGTTCCCAATAATTAGGACCACTGACATGTCAGTATTTGTCAGCATTTCTGCACTACTGCCAGGTTTGTCAACCTGTATCGCAAACATCTTAAGGAATGTGTACATCCACAAATGCAAATGACCTATGTGGTATCCACGATTATGATGATCATTACAATATAGTAGCATAGTGTATATAATTTTACAGATAAGTACTGTCAGCTGTTTTGTAGTTTAAATTGTTTATTCTGTCTGCAGAGCTATTTATCACGAAGCAGATGTGTACCTCTTTGATGATCCTCTATCTGCAGTCGATACTCAAGTTGGAAAACATTTATTTGAAGAATGTATATTAACATTTTTAAAAAATAGAACTAGGATTTTGGTTACTCATCAATTACAATATGTTTCATGGGCAGACCATCTTGTAGTTCTCAATAATGTGAGTGCTGTACAACATTCACAGCATTAAAATGAAATGTGTATTATTTTAGAATCAATGTGGTTTGTTGATCAATAATTCTGATACTATACAGGGAAAAGTTGAAATACAAGGAACTTACACAGCAGTGATCAGACATCCAGCCAATGTTACATTACTTGGGATAGCCGAGGCGGAAGGAGAAAATCAGCCAGAAAGTGACCGGCCACATAGTGTCCTCGGTCAGGTTTCTGGATTGTCAACACAAGTACGGATTCTAGCTAAATTGGATTTATAAGAAAATTTGAATGGATTTAATTTTATTTTTCTATTAGGAAGTATCAGAATATTTTCTGCGAGCTTTAAACATTTATAATTGTAGGTTATCTTTTTCACTGAACTTGATGCTAACAGAAAATCATTGAAGCTTACTAATTTCAAATATTTGTTAATAAGTAAATTTAATTTAATATTTACTATCCTGATACTCATGAAATTCTGAATCTATATGGAAATAAAATTGGTGATGGTAATTTTTCTTTTAGTGTAAATCATCTTCTGATGATGAAAGTGAAGTTGGTGAATTGAAGCCAGATACAATGGAGACAACTTCAAAAGGGAATGTCAGAACATCCCCACTAAATGATTACTTTCAATCTGGAGCAAATGTTTTTGTCTTGTTCTCTCTATCAATCCTTTTTATATTTGTTCAGTCACTTGTAAGTGGAGCTGATTATTTTGTGGCCTTTTGGTAAGTAATTTTAAATCATACTAGTTTCTATATTGTGTTTTATTTAAAATTGTGATTATATGTAGTTATATTTGATTTTATCTACAGTACATATTTGGCCTAACAAAAAAATAAAATTGACCTACTTATTTCCACTCTTTCAAATGTCCATTAGAAAAGTGTATGACAAATGTAGCAACCAATTTCCCTCTAACTCGGTGTTAATTGAATATTCATTTTAATTTCAGGACAACACAAGAAGAGTTACGAAACTCACTTATCCAGAAAAATGGCAGTTTTAATAGCACATCAATGTCAAGCAGTAATTCTGATATTTATGACACAATCGAGTTACCTGAAATCAATAAGCATATTTTAGACACTCATGTGTGCATGTACATATATTGTGGAATAGTTCTGTTGATGGTTTTGAGTGCTTTTATGCGTTCATTTTTCTTCTACAAATTGTGTAACAAGAGTTCAGGAAAATTACATAACCGAATGTTCCAGAATTTAATTCGAACTCCTATGCTGTTTTTTAATACTAATCCTGCAGGTGAGTAGTGGTAGTTTTATTATTTTATTATTGTTACTATTGTTATGTTAATGAAGGAAGAAAAGCATTCAAATCCATGTGCTGTCAGAAGCAAACTTTTGACAAGTAATGAGGGAAATCTTTTTGTTTGGATTTAATTAGCATTTTTGGATATATTTATGATCCTAATTGTTACAATATTTTTCTAATTTACTTAGGTCGTATAATAAACCGATTTTCGAAGGATTTGGGATCTGTTGATGAGTTACTTCCAAAGGCAATTTTGGATGCTTTTCAAGTAAGTATAAATAGTTGTGTTACATTTCAATTATTTTATTTAATATATTATTATTGTTAGTATTAATTTTTCATCTAAACTGTTCCATATGGGTCTTTAATAATTATTAAAACAAATTTATTGGTTTCAATTCTGATGCATGAAGTGAGATCTGTTTCAAATCTGTAAAAATTATAATATCACTGCAATTAAAATATTATTCTAAGGCCAATATTGTTTGTTTCTGCTTTTGTAGATTAACTTAATGATGCTGGGTTGTTTGATTGTGGCATTCACTGTAAACTGGATGTATGTTTTACCTGCACTATGCATGTGCATCTTATTCTGGTTCATGCGAAAAATTTACTTGAAGGTATCAAAAAATTTAAAAAGGTTGGAAGGAATGAGTGAGTATGATTTCTGTTTAGTTAATATTAAAAATATATAAATATTAATTGAAGGTGTTTATTCTCTAGTTTCTTTAGTCTCTCAATCTTCATTAACATTTCCAGCATAATACATATTCTCTCTGCCTCTTCCAGCTAAGAGTCCTGTGTTCAGCCATTTACTTGCAACTTTACAAGGGATGACAACAATTAGAGCATATGGGGCACAAAAAATTTTGACAGAGGAATTTGATAAACATCAGGTAAAGTAATAAATCATATTTTCTTTCACATTTGTGGTGAATAAATGTTACTGGTTAAAATGTTTCATATTTTGGCAGGACCTTCATACATCTTCCTGGTTCATGACCATTGCATGTGCGCAAGCATTTGGTTTCTCGCTGGATATATTTTGTCTGATTTACATAGCTTTTATCACATTCAGCTTCCTCTTCATTGGAGGTAAATATTCTTTGTTCAATAAAGTTGAATAGAAATGGAAAAAGTCATTAACAAGTTGAAGATGTCTAGTATTTAAAAGTCTGTCACTTCTGTTACCTGGCCTATTATTAAAATAATTATTCTATCAAAATAGCCATTGAGAAGTTTGGTAATATTGTCATTGAAAATTATTGACAGAAGGCGTATTTGGAGCCCAAATGGGTCTTGCAATCACTCAGTCAATGGCTATAACGGGAATGCTACAGTGGGGCATGCGACAGTCTGCTGAAGTGGCGAATCAACTGATGTCTGTGGAGCGTATTTTGGAATACACCAATTTAGAAGGAGAGCCATTGTTGGAGTCTACTCCAGGTATAACATTAATATATCATTTCAGTTTCTTGGAGATGGTCACAGTTTTTATTTTTAAAATTAATTTATTTCAACAGTAGCTTTTGGCAGATTAAACTGCCATACTTAGAACAATTCTACTTTAACAACGTTATCTGAACAGTGTACTTTGTAAAATTTAAACCAGACGATGTGTTGAGAACACAAACATCAACACGGTCAAACAACTCAATGTAATAATTTATTACTATAATGAAATGTACATGTGTGTTCAATTAGGATTACAAAGTATTAACTTTTCAGAATTCAAGTTATTTTTTCCAGACAAGAAGACACCCAGTAATTGGCCATCAAAAGGAGAAATTGAGTTTAGCAAAGCTTTTATGAGGTACAAGATTACTGGAGACCCTGTTCTTATTAATCTGAATCTTTTAATCAAATCCAGTGAGAAGGTATACCTAAAACTCCGTATTATGATAATTTGCTTGTAACTTATAAACATATTGTAATATAAAGTTTTTTGTGTTATGTTTTGCACCAAGAGACTTCAGTCTTGAAGCCACTTATTCTATGATCCATCTTACTACTATCCCACATTAATATATTATGTGGCAATTGTGTAGGTAGCCCATTTAAAAGGCTTCAGTCTGGTTATTTATGATTTAAATATTTCCTGTAAATCATTATTTCCTCTAACAGGTTGGTATCGTTGGAAGGACAGGATCAGGGAAATCATCTTTAATCGCTGCTCTCTTCCGTTTGGCCTATGTCGAAGGGACAGTGAAAATAGATGGGGTCGATACTGCTAATGTTTGTTTGGAAGATCTAAGGTCACGAATCTCTATAATACCCCAAGATCCTGTTCTTTTCTCAGGGACACTACGTTTCAATCTGGATCCTTTTGGGGAATTTCCAGACTCTGTGATATGGAAAGTTCTGGATGAAGTAATTAAATTATTTTTAATTAATTTTTCAGTTAATTAACAGAGTATATAATCTTAGTAAATGCACTGAATTTTGTTTTTTGAAAATATTCTGTAATTGTTAATGGAAGCAACAAGATGTGAATGTTTCAGTTCCAATTATATTGTGCCCTCAGGTGGAGTTACGGGAGGCGCTCTCTGATACTCTGGGATTAGGTATGCATGTGACGGATCAGGGCAGCAATTTTAGTGTGGGACAGAGGCAACTAGTTTGCTTGGCTCGAGCAATTTTACGAAATAATCGTATTCTGCTGTTGGATGAAGCAACAGCCAATGTAGACCCTCTGTAAGATATAATGAAGAACTTATTATATTTTCATAAACACCAAATAAGCAGTTCAATTTTTTTATTCTTTGAATGTTTGGTATATGTATTTCTCTTGTTTAATGCCTTATATAGACTTAAAAAAGTGGCTGTTGCATTCAATCATTTAATATAAATCTAAAATGCACAACTAAACCAGAACTGAAAATAGGGATTTTTCAATAAGGGCGGGTCAATGTTGAAATGGAATAAAACAAAATGTCATGTATACCCTTCCAATTAAAAGGAAAAAAAGAATTTCGTTAATACCTCACACACAGCTTATTTCATTCCATTTCAACATTGATCCACTCTTATTGAAAGGCCATATATTTAGTCTTTTATACCTTAAGTTGTCAGAACCATTTACAAAAGCGTTTGATAGAGACTGCAAACAAACTATAAATTTACTTTCTCTAGTTCTATTAAAATTATAAGCTTGACATCATTATCGTATAAAATGGGTTAACTTGCTTATTGAATAATAAGTTCCACTATTTCCTTGGCATTCCCACTACACCTTAAAATTTTGTCTTAACACAATTTAATTACTACGTACCTCTTCCTGTACTACATTGTGCAGCTAGCAATGAAAGTTTTTTATATTCTCATGTAGTATATAGAATTGATCTAAATTCAGCTTATTGATTCCTGTATTCTTCAAATTGTTACTAATCGGAATATGTCTAGTTACAAACATGTACTTTTAATATTATTCTTCATATGCTTTAATAAATATAACAAATCTGTTATGCCGCTGGATTTGCTATTTTCAATATATTTGCTTCACTTTCTTGATTTAAATCCAACAGATCTATATTCTTTCAGAACTGATGCTCTCATACAGAAAACAATTCGTTTGAAATTTAAAACGTGTACAGTACTGACAGTTGCTCACAGGTTGAATACTATAATGGACTCGGATAAAGTTATAGTCATGGAATCAGGTCGCATTGTGGTAGGTTTTCTCAACACTATTTAACTAGACCATTGACTCATAAATTAATTTATTTTTGTGTGTGTATTACGATTTCAGGAATCTGAACATCCTCACTTACTGCTCCAGGACAAAGATGGATTTTTCTCCAAAATGGTCAAACACACTGGTCAGTCTATGGCTGAACAGTTGAAAATAATTGCAGAGGAAGTTAGTATTGCATTAGATAAAGTTAATTTACCAAAATAGTTAATTATTATGCTCAAATATTAAATTACAATTGTAAATGAAGTTACTGTATATTCTTAGCTGACTACAATTATTATAATCTAGATTAGTTCAATTGCCTTTCTATTTTAATTGATATATTTAACCTTTAAAAGATGGCATTTAAATTCCCGCAGCAGGGCATTTAAATTCAGTTTTGCAGACATTTACTTTTCCGCCTCTATATTTTGTGTTATTTGTGAAAAGTAAAAATGCATAAAGTAAATGTATCTTCCAGAATCCATTATAACTTCAATCATTCCTGTTTGGTTCATTCGCATTGTTTGTGAAATGTAAAAATCTAAGGATGTCAGATAAGCAAGTGCCAGCTTGCAGGTCGAGTTCTATGAAACATTTGTTATTTGTTATTGTAGTAAAAAAGAGGCTAACAGGTCAAAAGGGAAATTTGTTGAGAGATAAATCATTACACACCCTAACCATCATCATAGAAGGTGCGAGAAATATCTCAAATGAAGTGAGAACGAAAGTTCCATTCCGCCAGCGGGACGGACTCCTTGCCCTTTCGTCTGATAAATGTTAAGACTTGATGTTATCACTCATTGTCCAGCTGATCTGTAAGCGCAGTAAACTTTCTTATAACAATTATTTGTTACAGTCTTACAAAATGAAGCATGGAAGTTGACAACTTGTACCGATATTTGATCTCCATCTGCTATTACCAATGTTTAAACCCAGGACGGCCTAACATAGATAATATAATGTAACTACGTTACACACAATCAACTTTTGTGAGTCTCTTTTAATAAAACATCATTCACCAACTTTAATGAAATTAAATCTGAACAGTCCAAACATCAGAATATTTAGTGGTTCAGATAAGTTTGAACATTCATAATTGTGCTTGATAATAACAAATGAGTACAATATCTAATTACAATGTCATATTCTGATGTAACCATTGTCGGTATTTTAATAAAATAGATTTTTACAACATGAATGGAGTTTTTTTTTGGGTAAAATTATTACAAATATGCGGAATTAGAAGCTTACACTTTTGCAGCTCACTCTCTATTCCATTCCTAATCTACAAAAGAAAGATTTTTTCCCAAGTAGGTCCTAATGTGTAACAAGGTTTTAAGTTTTGCGTAATGCCAATTACCTAAATGGAAACAAAAGCTTTATTCAAAGTGTATGAAAAGTTATGTGCCAACCACTATAGTAAATTCTTAATAACATTAGAAATTGAAAATATAAATTTTCAAAAACTAAGGTGTGAAGAATTTGATATGAAGTAATTAAAGTTAAAATAATCCTTTTATTTGAAATGAATTTATTCAGAACAATTTATAAAAATATAAATCTATAAAAGTTTGAAAGCATTCTACATATTGCTAAATTCTTATGAAAAAATTGAAAAGTTAATAAATGTTGATACATTGAACAACACGATGGCATAGAAAAATACATAAGAGATTTCTTCAGAACAACCTGAAGGCACACTGGTGATAAAGTGACAAAATACAAACGCATATAACAGGCCTACGTGCAAAATAGACTACTTGAAACATTGGTAAACATTTAGAAGCAATGTAAAACATCAGATCAATCCAGAGCTTTGAGAGCCCTCTCTGCAACCCTGCGAGCTACCGTTCTGTGTTCGATGGTGACAATTGCCAGTTGTTGCTTCTGCTGGTCTGTTGCCGATGGACCAAGTTTCTGAATGGCTGTGATGAGCAACTGACCAAACTTTGCACTGTTGCGAAGCTCCGTTCCAGACTCCACGAGTAATGATATAAGCTTGGCGTGTAACTGCTCATCACTCAGGGGTGTGAGAAGTCCGTTCATTACCACTGCCTGGGATTCTGTCAAGTGAACAACACAGTCTGCAAGATATCTGCAATGCAAAATTATTAAGAGGTTAGGAAGGAGAGAAAGTAAATTTGAATGAAGATAAATGTCAAAAAAAAAAACTTAAATTTAAAATCAGTCTCCATTTTAAATTTTAGTATGTATAAACTCTTTGTGCATTTCTAACTTTATCAAGTATAATAGAATAGATTAAGTATTTTAAACTAATTCTAATTAGAATTGTTTGTTTATAATGTAGAATTCTAAAAAAAATTGTAATGTTTCATTTTATTTGTGCCGAAAGCACCTTTATTTAATTTTTTAAAAATTTGTAAACAAAATTGATAGAATAAATTATTTTGGGCTTTATTAAAATTGAGAATGATTTAAAATCCATATACATCTAAATTAAACAACAGACAATCATTTAATAATAAAAATTCTTTTGAGTAAATTTGATTTTTATTACAAATTGGATTCATTAATCAACTATGTGCTTTGAAACTGAGGGAAAGTTATGTTTTTTATTCTCATAAAAGCTTAACTTTTAAACAATATGTAACATGTGATAGTAACAGAAGGAAACTCTGTTGACTTTTGATACTTTCCAAAACTTGTTAAAAAGTCATTAAATGAGTTTAAACAGCCTCTATGTCAGTTTTTACTTTACAATCTTTTAATTCATTTAATGTAGATTTAATTGTCAGATAAACTATTTATTTATATTTGATGCTTGGCCTGTAATTATATGAGTCTTCATTTTATCTTTTACTACACAATATGTACCCAAAGAAGTCTCAACTGAGAGAAGAAACGAAATGAAATAAAAAAACTGACAAAGAGGCTGTTTTAAGTCATTTAATGTATATTTAATTTCAGATAAACTATTTATTTGTAATGAAGTCATAAACAATGGATCCAGGCCCCTTAACTGGTGTTTGGATCATCCCACAACTCTGCTTACCAAAAGTGGCTCCACCAGAGTTGTAATAAGTTCATGGCTTCAATTACGCAAGTTTGAGAATGGGTTGAGGTTGTTTCGGTTCAAGGTCTCTAATCATTCATTTTACCAGATGAAGCTCGTATGAGTGACAGCTATCCTGAGGGAAACTTCGGAGGAAACCAGCTACTGGATAGTTGGACGAGTCTTTCGTGGCTGTGCCAAGCTCAATTTTCTGTGCATTTCACAGATTACCACCAAAATTAGTAAATATCTGAATGTGCAACACTCATAAAACACTGGAAGTTTCTAACTTTTACTGACAAAAAAAAATTAGCCACAGATTACATTAAAAATTAGATCCATCAAGTTAGCTTGCCATTAAGAATTCAATAAACATCATGAAGTATAGAGATTATACAATAATATAATACTAAACCTGAGAAGGGTTAAATTCTGCTGTGGAGAAAGACTGCTCAGGAAAGGAGCCATAATAGTTTGGTGCGAAACCAAAGGCCTCAACAACAGTGGTCCAAGAAAGTGAATACACGCTTCTTGCGGAAAACACTCAACCACCTTCTTTGCAGATAATACGATGGACCGAGGACATTGCCGCTCGTCACAGAACTATAGTGGCATAAAATGAAGGTTAAGGCAAAGTAGATTTGCAACCCATACTTACACTAAAAATAATTTCTGGGTATTTGGCAATGACAGTAATGAAAACATATGATTTCTATACAAGCTTAACTTGAGAACTTCTTTTCACTAATTTTTTAATCAGTAAAACAATAGCTATTTCCACAGTTCATCTTTAATCTACAATTTTAATTTTACTTCAAATGTTGAAGTGATTTTTCTCTAAAAATAAAAAAACAAATCTTCAGTAGAGACATGATTACATCCTAATTTTGTAAAGAATTTAATAAAGTTTATTCTTACACAGATTGATGAATGTGATCCCTACACAAATGAATAATATTACTAGCATAAGTATTTATTATCTAGAGTCAGGGAATAGAATAATCCTATTGCTGAACATGAAAACAACAATGACACGACACGGATTTCAGTTCAGCTATTTTGAACATTAATTTACATACCTGTTGAAAAAAGAATTCAGAACACAAAAGTGATGCCAAAGTGGATGACCCGAGAGTACATATAGATTCAATCAAATATAATATGCCTGGGTCAGAAAGTTTTGACAAGATAAATTCAAACTGTTGTACGGTCACAGTCCTCAGAGTCTCCAAAGCATTTTTGTCCAAATTACCATCTTCAATGAGCAATATGAGACTATTAACTCTGGGTTCTGAAGGAAATTAAAATTTGAAGTCATTAGCAATTTCTAATAACAAGGAATTTATAAATGTAATAAATAATAAAAATATTTTTAATCAGCAAAACTTAACATTGATGCAATATTTTATCTCAATAATAACGTAAGGATTCAAAATCACTGATTCAACTGGTGAAGCTAAAAAAGTGTGAACACAAACCTTGAGAAGGCGCTATCAAGTTTGTTGCCTCGTCAAGTCCTTGTTCCTTGTCATCAGGTTCCGGTTCTTTGTTTTCTTGCTCTTCAGTATCAATAGAAGCATCCTAGGAATGTAATAAATGGAAATAAATTGCAGAAAAGTAAGCTGCAATTTAGATGTATTATTTCTTTGTAGCTAAATGATTTAAGTGTGTCTTTGTATATATTTAAGACCAAGGATCAAAATAAATTGATACAAAAAGGAAAGAGAGAGAAATTAAAGGCTTATGTTGTCATTTCTCAGAGCACTAGCCTCCTTGTTCACGGTGTCTGACCATAATTTTGAATTCAAACTCACATTGGACCAGCCGTAACAGTCAACACCAACTCTAACAACAACAATAAAAAATTGTGAGAATTAATGGATATACTCTGCAGAGTAGTCAGCTGGTGTGAGGTGCAAAATTATATTAATATTAACAGAAAGAAAGGCTAGTGCACCTGAAAATTTGAAGTTTCCTCTTGAGCAAGACAACACTGGCCCTAAATTTCTTTCCAGTCTACATTTTGCCAACTTCATATCCTAAACACAAAAAAGGGGAATACTTACCTTTACATTGTCTTCCACATGCTTAAAAACATCTAAAAATTCTTCGGGCAGAGGGTCAGTTTCCAGACACAAAATCCTAAATTGTTCAAGTCTTTCATTAAGGGATTCGTGAAATTCCCAACCGCCCCAAGGTTTATCCATATTAAACCAAGTATTTGTATAAACTCAGAATATGAAATTGGTTGTTATGCTCTTGTTCAGTAATTAATTTGTAAATTTAAATATAAGTCACAGTCTTACAACGTGAAATTCCTGTAAAAGGAGAAGATACAGCTGTGTAAAAAGTTCCACTCTATGGAAGAAACATTTATTTCTTAAAATGTTACTCATCTATTTATACTACCAGATCCATGATTGGGATTTTAAGCTAGATTCCTGTGTAATGCTTTTTAGTAAAATGACACAAATATTGCTTTTCATTCTGATAAACAATAGAATGGGAGAAATATCTAAACATTCAATTTCCCTATGTGGGAGTTTAATTATCTGATAAATGTAAGGGCTAATAAATGAGAACGCTTGTAGTGTTACGATGTGTGTGGATAATTGTCATTTATTTTATACAATAGCAGGTATAATAAGCCAGTGTTAAATTTCCCAGGGATGATTGAATCTTCTGTAGTTGATAAATTGAATGAAGATTCCAGATGTAATTGAATGGCTGTGTATGAACCATTGAAGTGTCAACGTAGGAAACTAGAAATGTATCGTTATAGGAAAACAATGACTTGTTGATAAAAGTGAAATGAGACAAACTTAGAATGGATCATAAACTAATTGTTGAAGAGATTTCCTTATTGCTGTTCATCACGGTTGCGATTTTCTATCTAAAAATCAGGTTTGTTAGTGCCTCTTTTATAATGTAACTTCTTATAACACTTTTTAACCTGACTCATTTTGACCGTTAACACTTTTGTCCATTTTTAGCTTCATTATTATGAACTTTGTTGCTGTCTCAAGTGTGCATCATGTAAAAAGTATTTTATTTTGCCATTCACCGATATACATTGTGATAGTAAGCATCCTTTGGGAAGTCTTTTTCAATGCTTACTTGTGATTACAGAGATATATGTGCAATAATAATATGTCATATTCAGTAGCGCCTGTGGAACGAGAGGTGAACATTTTTTTCTCAATAATATTATTCGATGACTGTTAAGAAGCAATTGATTGCGACTAATATTGTATTAAGGTAAACTTTAAGAACAGTTCATGCTAGCTATTTACAGTTGTATTACAATAATAGTAATATATTAGGCAATGTGGATTCTGATTAATAGTCCATGGTGACTTATTCACATGACTTAACTGTATATCTTGGACTCTTCAATAAATTCTTTTACAGTGAAGGGGAAACTCGTATATCTCAATTTCCTAGACATTTAGAGTTAATTATTACCAAATTGCTTCAGAAAAGGTGATTCAAGTCCTGGAGAATATGAGGATCAATAGAGGAAAAACCAAGGTGATGGAGTGTAGTGTGGGAAACAGTGGAATAACAAAAAAAGATAGCTCAGCCTTAATTTGACTTTCGTTATCCGATGTATCTGTTTAATTCTTTGTGGCAGTCAGTTAAAAAATGGGAGATCCCAGATTAATGTACACCATTGTGTTGAAAGGACAATGATTTCCACATCCCCCTCTCCCCAATAGATTATTTTTGTTTCTTGTATTCAAGCCAAGCAATTCAACTACAACATAGTGACGTCATAAACGGGTAAATTTATTTTCACCATTTATAAATACTCATGATGATTCTAATACGCGTAAAACAATTAATTTCTATGTCGACCCGTAATTATGAAGATAAATGGGCTAAAGGGGAATATGGTCCCCAAACGTATACATCAGGTTTTTCCCTTCATTGTAAATTCTTTTGCAGACTGTGACGTCACTAGTTGTGCACCAATCACAAGTTAGGGGCGTACACGTGGGGGATTAACTCCACCAGTTCCGATGGACGTAAATAAAGTGTTATAATCTGTAACGTCACCATAAAGTTATGTCGCAACACCAATTCCCCTTAAATTGTAACGTAATTAAGAAAAACCAGAAGCCGACACATGAGTTTTCTTACAGGGACGAGTTAAAAGCTGAAGAACACTATTCTCGAACATATTATTCGTCTGACAATTTCCTTGAGGTGAAAGGTAAAGTCACAGCCTTCTACACATGCCTTATAGGGACGTTTCGTGGGCGGCGGTGAAACATCAGTCGAGTACGGGTCGTATAACCTTGTAGCGAACATTTATTTAATGTAATAGTTGTAACCCTTATTCAATATAAAATAATCTCACGTTAGCTGATCACATTAATACTTTCGGGTTTTCGCGGACATTTCCTAACGCAGCTCAACAACGCCATCCCATAGTCATCCAGATCCCCATTATACCATTTCACAGCGTTTACTTTCCATACATCGTAGTTTCCATCGACATTTACAGTTAACATTACCAAATTGCTTAAGAAAAAGAGTACAACATGAGGATCAACAGAAATAAAACTGAGGTTATGAAGTGTAGTATGGGAAACAGTGGGATAACAAAGGCTGTTAGATTGGGAACGGATATGCTGAAGGAAGTTAAGGAATTAAAAATAACTGTAATAAATAAATGAATATGGAAAGGGAATCAAAATGCAAGGAAAAGAAATAAAAAAAACTCTAAGGTTTGTTTATAATATTGTGGTATTAGGGGAGCCAGAAGATGACTTGGAAACCATAATAAATGGAACGAACGAGGAGAAAGAGTTCAATATGAGGATTAATAGAGGGGAAAGCCTAGATCATTGAATACAGTATGGGAAACAGTGGAAGAACAAAGGCTTTTAGATTGGGAAGGGATATTCTGAACTAAGTTAAGGAACTAAGGATGGTAGAAGTATAGTAGACCTACATAGTAGGATACCAATATGAGTATTAGGAAATCATTACTACAAATATTGGTATGAGGCGTGGTGTTATATGGGTGCCAAACGTGGACGATAGGAGGTGCAGAATGGGAAAACAATAGAAGCTTTCGAAATGCAAAATTAGAATCCTCTGAGAAGATTAGGGAGGGCGTGGGATGTAAAAGGCTTGCACAGAACAGGTTAGCATGTAGTGTTGCCTCAGGCTCTATTGTACTGCAACAATGTATGATGGTGTCAACACTTCAGAAATATAAGAATAGTACTCATTTTATCAATCATAAATATTTAAACTATTGAGATAAATAGAGTAAACCACTTATCATTCATAGGGGGCTTGTGTTTGGCAAGCATTTGACATGAAAATACTATATTTATTATGTTTGCAGTAAAATTATCAAGGATATATCTGATTAAAATGTTTGCCAATTAACTACCAAAAAATACAATAAAAACAGTGACCGTTTGGTAATTAGTGAACAGTAAAACAGCCTATAAGTCACGCAAAGAAGAGTTATAGGCTCTTTCTTTAACTATTTATTTTTTTGATTATGGAATCTTTTATTATATGGAATTGAGATCTAGGGAATCTGTGCATCGTAGAGTCTTCATCTTGCAAAGGAGATGTATTAATGCATTGTAAAGAGCTACAGAAGGGGAATGAGCTGTAATCACAGCTATCAGTTGCAAAGTGTAAGGACATCTCAACAAATGTAAATATACATAAATATAGTACTACAAACAATTCAAGACTTACATCAAGTGGACTATAATGAAATAAATACACCGACAATAACCCATAAATAATAGATATAAATCTATACTACTTTACCTGAGGAAATCGACCAGGGAAATTACCAAACTTCAGATAGAATGTAAAATATTGCTGCTATATAGCATGACTGAATGGGAAATATATAAATAATACCTGTACATGTGCAATTTGTTTGTAAACCACAAAGTAGCATGTGATTGTAGACCTCTCGACAATGCTAAAAATCTTGTAAATAAGTATTATCCGCAAATAAAAGATCATCATTATACAAAACATTCCATTCCGTCTGAACAAATGTAAAAATACTTGAATACAATACTAGACTTTCATGAAGTGGGCTGTAATAATTAAAAAAAACACCAAATAAAGACCCATGATTAATAGGTATAATTAAATATTTTATCTGACAAATATAAAATAAATGATTAAATCTTTGTCAGTTCTTTAAATTAATTTTCATGGAGTGAGGGTTTCATGTACAGCTACATTCTTCATCAAGAAGTATCAAATGAGATGAAATGTTGCAATGTTTAACATTTTAATAAAAAAAATTGACAAAGAGGCTGATTTAATGATAGATATAGATCTATACTACGGAATCCAAACAGAGAAATGAGAAAATTTCAAAAAACAATCTAAAATGTTCCTGTTTGAAAGGGCACTGTATGGCATGAGTGAATGGGAAATGTAATTTTATGTATTCCCAGTATTGTATATGGTAATATTGGTACTTTTACCCTCAAAGTAAAATTCCTCCTGGATATTATCTCCAACCGTATCTCATTAAGTATATCAATTTAATCAAAGAATATATTCAACAACGCAATTCCTGCCCAAATGTTGTTAATATTACCTTGGAGGTTATGTGAGTGTAAATATACCAAAAAATTGGCGTTTCTAAATCTTCCACATCTCGTGGCTGAAAACTACGCAGTTGTAACCGGAAGGAAGGACCCAGGCGGCCGGGGCCAAGATTTCCCATTGTCATCCGTAACCATAATTTCATGGTCGAAATTAAGAGGACTTCTTTCCTTTTTACATTCTTATTTCTTTCCCCCCCGGTATCGTGTCTCCACACTTACCTTACAGTTGTCTGGCCAGGTACCTCTTACCTCCTTCTCCTCAGCCAACCTTCAGCCTACAACGTGGGGGTCAAAATGGCCGAACAACGCCGAGATCACGCGCAGCAGCGATGGTGGCGACCTTGAGGAACTTTCCGTGCCGATAAGAGCAGTTCCAGGGACTTCCCCAAGACCAAAGAGGCTGTCTCGACGCTTACAGCGCTCTGGGTGGAAGCAAGTAACAGCCAGCGATATGGCCGCCATCTTACAGGGCTTCTAGTTTCTCGAAAATCAGAGCTGTGTGTGTGCTACGGACAGGGAAAAATATTTCGCTTTTGTAATTAAAATATGCTGTAGCACGGGAACTACAGCAATATGGTATTTCAGGTAAGTTTCAATTACAATACAACATCGTTAGCCGTCGGCAGCCATCTTGCTGGACGTATGTTGAAGTACTTTGACTTTGAATTTACGGCTGGTTATAACGTAGCTTTAAATGCACGACACTGAATAATGAGGTATTAAAGGAAAAAAATGTTACCTTTCTTGATGAATACAGTTTCTTATAAGTTTAAATATGGCCAAAAACAAACAAAAAAATTACTTTTAAAAACAAGTACATGTTTCGGTCCTGATATGGTTGAACCTGAAGAGGGTCTCCGCGGAGGACAGCGACCCCCCAAGGTTTCACGCGCTTTTTCTCTCTCTATTTGGCGTTCAGCATCCCAATTAAATCATTTACTGTACTAAATTAATAATAAAAAAATAAATACGCTACAAACCCTTGTCCGGAAATGCAACATTCGGATGCAAAAATAAGCGGAGAGTGCGGCGGAGCGCGACCGTGGAGCACCACAGTCAGCCGCTCCAGAGTACCTGTTCCTCGCAGCCGTTGAAGATAACACCGAAGATGTTTACGGCGATTCTGGACGTCATTTAGCCTGTTAATCCCCCTCCCCCCAAAAAAAACAACAACACGTAATTGTCATTTTGCACAACGTCCTGTGGGAGTTTTCTCGCAGGCGCTTCACCCCAGAGTGACTGCGGGGATCACCTGATCATGTCGGGGATGCCTCGCACTCTCTCTCTGGTTTTTTGTCAAAGTTGTCACATGCCGAGACACCTTCACCTATTTTAGGAGGTATATGTACTGGGGTCGAAGACCTTGGCCATATGGCAAGAGTTGTCCGCTAATCCCATTGGATCAGCCTCCTAAAACTGGGGGAGAGATGGAGAAGGGGATGTTGCAAACTCGTCTCCCGTCATTCATAGGGAAGGGCGTGACAATAGTACCCAATGCCCGACCTACCAGATGCAGCTTTTGTAGGGTTTTCCCTGCATCTCTTTGGGTGAAACACCGGGTAGGATCCTTAATCCATGGCCCGGGGGCCCTAGCCAACCCTTGCTCTACCTTCCACATCCCCCCTTTTTCAATTCCCTTCCTATGCTATTAAAGGGGAGTTGTCTGTTTCAGGATCACCCTCATGTAGCCTGTTAACCCCCCTATCTACCAAGTCCCATCCAATTAACCCCTACAAGTCTGTAATACGAAACACTGTAGCTAGTTCTTATCGTGGTTGTCAGCTGGAACATCACGAGAAAAGCATTAAATTTAAAAGTAACTGACTTAGGTTGTATAAAATTTTGTAATTAGCCTAGGAGAATTTCCCCTGAACTGATCAAACGACGAGTGAGAGTATGTTACATGAAATATTCTTATGCACTCATCACCTTAGAGTTGTAATGAATGCGGGGTAAAACAAATGACTGGCCTGCTGAGAGAAATATGTGTTGAATGATTATTTTGTGCATATCGTCCACTTCCTCACGCGTGAAAGTCTTCTTTTGACGCACAGAGAAACATGGGAGTGGAACGATATTTTGTTTATTTTTGACAAGACTATACATTGATAAGAGAAACCATGACATTGCAGCGGTCTACTTGGTGAGGAAGGCGAGCGACGGCGGTGAAGGGATGTCTCTGAAGCGCGGGTAGGGACCTATCTTGCTGCTGGTGGCGAGCGTCTTCCACACGTCACTCGATGGCGTCAGCTCCGTCGTCGCGTTGACCATGAAGTTTCTCGTCGTCGGCCCCGGGTCGCTCAGGTAGGCGTCCTCGAAGGCCGCCAGAGCCTCCCGGACGTCGCTGTCCACGTAGTCGTCGTCGTCGTCGCGAGAGCTCGTCCTCACTTCCAGCGTCTTGTTCTGCTGCTGCTGCTGCTGGATGACGCTGACCACGGTCCTCGAGCGCACCACGTTCATGTCTGACAAGTCGTAATTGTTAAATCTGTCGTTCTTGTAGATGACGTCCGACTCGTGCCTCGCGCGTTCGTCGAGCCTGCCGAGGTAATTCAAGGAAAATCGTGGTTCCACGTTCAGGAGGTTCGAGTACTGCCTCCTGACCGAGATGGTGTGTTTGCCCACGGCCTGGTCACGGACCCTCAACTTGCAGTTCTTGACGGAAAGCAGGTCGTCCACGTTCTTGTTCGAGAAGGTCCTCGACAGCTTCTCAGAGTCCTTCTTGAAGAGCTTCACCAGGGAGCGTCTGAGTCTGGCCAGCTTCCCGTTGCTCGTCTTCTTGCCGCTCATCGTTTGGTAGTTCTCGGATTCGTCGCTGTCTTCTTCGCGCTTCTGGATGCGGTCGTAATCGGGATGAGGGTTGCTGCAGTTGGCCGCGCGCTGGACGCAGACCACGTTCACCTCTTTCCGTTCCCGCGACTGGCCGCGGAGCTCCCTGTGCAGACGCGGGGCTTCGTAGTCGCCCTTGGCCAGCCGCTCCCAGAACTGCTGCCCCTGGGGTAGCTTGACCTTCTCCGCGGCGTCGTAGGCGACGGAGGAGCTCTTCGTCGTGTTGGCCTGCACGCTGATGATCTTGGTCTCCTCGTAGGACACGCGGGAGTTGCGGGTGCGGTCGTCGCTGGACACCCTCGACGTGGTCTTGGTCCACGTGGTCGCCTCCACGACGCTGTCGTTGGACATGCGCCGGATGGCTCGCATCTGCAGGAAGTACATGCAGCACAGCAGGAATATGCGCTCGTCCTGAGGGTTGCGGAGACCTTCCTCCAGCCACTGGAACACACTCTTCGGGGGCATCGGCTGTCGCAGCACGTCGCGCATGCTGGGGGCCACCACGAACGAATATCTGCGCCTCTCGGTAGCGCCAGAATCACCGGTCATTGGGACACCGCATCTCAACACACAGAACACAAAACTTAACAACAATCATTGTCTCAGCAGGTGACTTATGGGTCAGAGACACGGACCGACGAGGGACTACTAAAACGATTGGAAAGAAACATACTGTAATGAGCGTAATTTTCCTCCTGCATATAGGCTATATTAATTGGCGGTAAAGCAAGCGACAGTTCGAAGAATCTTAGAGGCCTGCGTTCCACAGGTTCATACGTGATGTTTTTGGCCGCAAAGTGATTAGTGAGTCGACCTGAGTCTGTAGGGGAAGGTCATCGACCTGCAGAAGCTTCTAGAAATCATGGAAATGGCGGCAAAAGTTCCGACGATAGCCAAATTCACGAGCACGTGACTTGCAAAAACCAGGGTGCCAAAAGTGACGTCAGGGGAGAAATGGAGACAACGAAACGACAGTCTGCGACGATCTGAATTAGGGGAAAGATCTGCCTGGAAGCTGATCTACGATCGAAAAGGCGCGCATGTACAACGAGTCGATTACGAGGAAAGGTGTGTAGCGACATGCATTGAAGTGCAAAGAACTTCAGTGGCTGACGCGCGGTGTGGCAGTTCTTTTACCGCAACAATGACTCTAAGTTTTTAGTAGTAGTCTCAGATAAGATGGATATGTACAAAAATGCGCGAGAGTTAAATAAAACGTTGTAGATATTATTGTGCGTAATTAATCACATAGCAATAGGTGTCCTCTAATAGACACGGCTCACAATTAAACCCTCATTAGTCTCATGTCTCTCTTAAAATATAAATATTAACTTTTTAAAAATAAAATATAGATTAGTAATTCGAACTTGCTTTATAAATTCAATAAACCCAAAAATATAATTTCACAACAGCAAGAAACATTTTTACCATTCGTAATTTAGTTTCGTGGGTATGACGTAATACGTGGGGCCTATAAGTCCACTAGTCACCAAACCTTTTGCTGAACTGAAAACATTTGAATGATAAAACCTTTAAAATAATTATTTGGAACGTGTTGCTATAATGAAAGAAAAAAAACAATATTAATTAGTAGTATGTAGCCCTCATTTCTTCATTATTAATTCTTTTGACACGGTCACAATCATCTTTCAAAAGTCCAAATTTAAAAATAAATTAAGATAAACACTTTTCAAACATTACTGGAGACTGAAGTTTAAATAAGAGCAAAAACAAATAAAAAAATTAATGAAACATAACAAACTATAATTTAAAAACAACTTCATGTTTCGGTCCTCTTCAGGTTGTTTTTAATTTATACTTTATTATTTTTCAATAATGTTTTTGTCTATTTTTGGCCTTATTTAAACTTTAATTTAAACGTACTGACATTAATAACTATTATATTACTGGAGACTCTTCAGAAGGTTTTTATTATTACTAAATATCGTACTTGTCCATTAATAAAGTTCTGAGGGGTCTAAATGATTATGAATGAATATCAAAGGGGGGAGTAAATAAATGGAACATTTTTGGCAGGTTTACTAAAAGAATATTTTCCGAGTAAAATGGTTATGGTAAAATTTGTTTTATTTTTAAAGAAATTGTTGGGGAAAAAAAAGAGACCCAGTAGCTTATAAAACTTTGTTCCTGACAAACCTAGGACATTGTGTCGGATTTGGAAAGTAAAAGACAGGAAAGTGTATTATTAATAGGAAGAAAATAACATTAATCCACGTACAACTATGAATGTTATAATGGAAAATACAGATCCATCAGGGCCCCACGTAACAGGTAAAAAACTCAAATACACAATGAAGCTAAAAAATTGGTGTAGACGTTATAAGAAAAATCAAACCCAAGTGAAGTTAGGGTCACCAATATATAAAGAATGTAGCAAAGAGAACAAATTCTCACGTTGATAGTGAAGGAATAAAATTAAAACCTGATAAAAAGGAAATAGTAAAGATAGCATAACCCTGATTCGTAATCAAATACGACCTAACATATTGATTCTAATAAAATAAAAGAGACCCACATATATTTTACAATCTTTCCTTATTGCAAATTCGACTGATGTATATTTTACAAATAGACTTACTACTTTTCAAGTTTTCCAGACGATCCACAGTACATGAGAGTTTGTGACTTTGGAGTAGTTATTTCACTGATTCTATGAGACTTGAGGTGAATTCTCACATGCAACTAACGTCTATTTTGCAGTAACTGGCGCACAAAGAAAATTTTACCATACTTACACGGTACTTTAAAAAAAAAACAATTGTCAGACTTAAAACCTCGGTAGTAAAAATTTTTTTTTCGTGAAAGTCATATTTCCAAAGTATATTTTTGTTTTACATGTCGCGGGCCTAAGATAATTTTCAAGGAACTTAGCGGCTTTGCCTACTCAACCAAAGAGATATATAAACATCATAGAGAGGACGTTACAGCGCTCTGGGTGGCAGCAACTAACAACAGGGACAATCACAATGTCTACGGTCAAGAACTTTGACCGTATGTACTGTGTGTTAAATGACTGAGGTTGAATAATCGTGTATTTTTGTGATTAAAATATATTGTTTTTCATCCGAAATCATGCCAAATGTGTGTTCAGCGTACAATTGTACTAATCGTAGTTCAAAAACAACTGGAATATCGTATTTTAAGTAAATATCATCATATTTTCACTTTTGACAGCACGTGTTTGTAACTTGGATATTTACCAAATTTCTGATCTTGGTGGTGCTCTAGAATGCAAGCCAGCTCTTGTTCTTTTTACGAAAGTAGTTCTCTGTACTTTAATTAACGAATGTGTTTTATTTCGTTTAACCTTGATCCCTATCAACTTTCAACTATATTTAATGTCAGTCTAGATGCATTTAGATGTTACTTGTACAACGTACAATTGTATGATTGTAAAAAAATTAAAATTTTAGATATTGGGAGTAATCTTTATTATAGACTGATGAGCGAGATGCTTCATATCTCATCTAATAATTCGGCATTAATATCAGAAATGACTGATTTAAAACAAAAATTATAAATTAACTATTATAAAGTTTCCTGTTCATTAACTGTCAATGTTTACATGTTGTATTTAGCATTGAGATGATGTTAATGAGCCCCTATCCGTGTTAACTTTAATTTCGGCACTTTCCTTGTGTGACAACAGAAATAATTTACAATTTTTAAGTGATGTGTTATATATATATTATATGTAATGAAACACTTTCTAGCTGGTTTCCGCTCATTTGTAACTTTAATACATATGTATATATAGTTTTTAAATATTGATTTACGAGATACGCTTCCTGCACGTATTCGTAAGTCCACCTCATTTCAATGCCATGCAGCAGACGACAGGACACGCCCACCTTACCATTCAAAAAATGGCGCCTGAGCCTTCAATTTGCTTCAAATATGGCGGCGCCTTGTCCAGTCTATGTTGTTTATATATGTCTTTGTACTCAACCACGGAATGTCTTTATCATCTCTGGAGCAACAGCAACAGCCGACGGTGGTTTTATTTTCCTTCTAATATGATGATAATGTGAAATATTTAGTTGTTTCAAGGACTTGTCATTGAAATATAACTTGATTAGCAACCGTTTAATCCTTCCAAAAAAAAATTAGTAGCGGGAAAACAGGGAACATGCGTTGGGAATAATTTTCAAATAAGACTGTGGCACAGTACATTTTAAATATAAAAATTAACAGAAAAAACCAGTTTAATTTTGTTTAAAGGAAAGAGGTTGTTGTTCAAGTCAAAACATAGGAAAATGTAACGTTAATTGTCTCTGCATGTGAGATCTTCCTCTTGAATTCCTCTGATGCCACTTCAAGTGGTGTTTCGTAATTGCTTTATTTTTTTCACTTGTTTCTATTACAGGATCAGGGTTACGACATCTATTATATTTCCTTTTTATCAGGTTTCAATTTTATTCCTTCACTATCAACGTCGTGAGAATTTGTTTTCTTTGCTACATTCTTTATATATTGGTGACCCTTGTTTGATTTTTCTTATAACGTCTACACCAATTTTTTAGCTTCATTGTGTATTTGAGTTTTTTTACCTGTTACGTGGGGCCCTGATGGATCTGTATTTTCCATTATAATACTCATAGTTGTACGTGGGTGGATTAATGTTATTTTCTTCCTATTAATAATACACTTTCCTGTCTTTTACTTTCCGAATCCGACACAATGTCCTAGGTTTGTCAGGAACAAAGTTTTATAAGCTACTCGGTCTTTTTTTTTCTCCCAACAATTTATTTAAAAATAAAACAAATTTTACATTAACCATTTTACTCAGAAAATATTCTTTTAGTAAACTATTACAGTGAGAATTTATTTTCCTTGCTGTATTCTTTTTATATTGGAGGTTCAACTTCACTTTGATTTTTCCATTAAATTTACAAATCAATTTATTAATTAATTCTGTGACTTACTTTCTGCGCTATAAAAGATTTCTGTTTAGAATTTCTTTTCAGGTTACAAGAAAGGGCACAAGTCAAAACGTCAGAAGCATGTATATATTATATTAAGTAGTTATTTTTATAAGATTCGTAGGGGGTATTAGAAAAAAATTCACGAGGATGTTCTTGTGGAAGGACGACACGTGTGTGTGTGTTCGATTTTACAATTACGCGGCTGTGTGTCAGTTAATCTGGCATGATCGAGGTACATTAATTCAGCCGGACAAGTAAAAAAAATATATATGTATATTCGATAAGAGCGTGGGCACGGACAGGTGTGGAAAATAAGAGGCTCGGTGAATGTGACCATTCACTTGAGGTAACACGTCAGGAGAGATTGGTGAGGCTTCATTACGTCCGTCAGCTTTACGGTGTAATTTACAAGCAGTACGTCCAGTATTTCGACAGATTTTTGGCTTTCGTTCATTAGTAAAGTTTTATTTTTATTTTTGACATTAAATTTATTATTGTTGTTTTTTGTGGCATTCAGTCCTTAGACTGATGCAACCGTCCATATTAACCTACATTGCGCAGTCCTTTTCATTTCCGCTTAACTACAATATCCCACATCCTCCCCGATCTGTTTAGTGTATTCCTTCCTTAGCCTCTCTCCTTTGTTCACTTCCCTCTAATTACAAGACATTCACGTCTCAAAACGTGGCCTATTAATATATCCCTTCTCTTATTAGTCAACGTCCTCCATTCTTTACGCTCTTCCCCCCCATTATGTTTAGAACTTTCTCGTTAGTGATTTTATCCACCCATCTCATTCTCCTACAGCATCACATTTCAAAGGCTTCTATTTTCTTTTCCTTTCTGCAACTCCTACAGTTCACGTTTCGCACCCGTATAACGGGTTATTACGCTTCCCAAATAGCAGAATTCCTTAACTTCCTTCAAAATATCCCTTCCCAATCTAACAGCCTTTGTTATTCCACTGTTTCCCATACTAGACTCCATCACCTCAGTTTTTCCTCTATTAATCCTCATCTGGTACTCTTCCTCAAGGACCACGTTCATGCTATTTATTATCGTTTCCAAGTCTTCTTCTGACTCCCCTAATTATACAATATCATCGGCAAATCATAGGGTTTTTAATTCTTCTCCTTGAACTATAATTCGTTTTCCATTTCCCGTTTTAACTTTCTTCCTCGCCTGTTCTATGTATAAGTTAAAGAGCATAGGCGACAGACTGCAGCCCTGTATAACTCTTTTCTTGATTTCTGCATTATTTTTCTTGCCCTTCACTTCTAAATTTCAGCTACCTGCCTTCTGTAGAGGTTATGCATAAGCCTTCTTTCACGATGTTTTATTTCTGTCCTCCTCAAAATCCATAGTAGAGTGTTTCACTTTACATTATCAAAGCCTTTCTCTAAATAATTGAAGGTATTTGTGATCTGATGACGTAGAAGTTGTTGTTCTAGATATTAATTTTAAAGATCGACGGAATTATGGGAATTACTTGAGCAGTAAAGTTAAATATATGATCATTGGAAGGCTGTGCTTATTTAATATCGACTTGTGTGCTCACAATGTTGCCGAGTAAACGACCCGAGGATGAGTAACTGATGACGTCATCAGCAGGTGGTACTAAAACCGTCTCACAACTGGACGCGGAACGATATTCTGTGGTGTCTGTTCAAATTATTTAATTTTTCAACGTGTAATAACACGGCACTATATCTAAGTAAATGATAATTTTCGTGGGAAATGAAAATATTTTATTATTTATAAGTCTACTGACACAGCCGAACAAAACAATATATATTTAGAACTGATAACCTGAAATGGATTTGTTGTTGTTTGTAATATTTCTAGTTGTCCGCCCAAAGAATCCGATCTCCCTCCAAAGGGTTTCCTCTCCAAGATGCTCCGCTCGATTCTCCAAAGCGCTCCGCCTCCAAAGACGTCGTTCGCCAAGGATAATATTCTCTTATTCCTAAATTACTACAAATGGAGTTTTGTTTTTAGTTTGTTGTGGCGTCCATGACCGTGGTGTAATGGCGATCATCAGGGTCAGCTGCTGGTAAAAAAAATGTGTCGAGCGCGTGACAGTAGGGAAAGTGATGTGTTTTCAGCGAATGGCGGTCCTCGACGTCTACGGCGCCTACCGTCCGCTGTACCACGTGGCGCGGCTCCTGGCCTTGACGCCCGTCCCTCTGGACGCCATCTCGGCCAAGGCCGGGCCTTCCCTGTCGCTGTACGAGGTCCTCTACAGGCTCGGCGTCCTCGCCGGTTTGTCGGCGTGGTTCGTCGCGACGTCGGTGTGGAGCGTCCGCAACTTCTACCCGCGTTTCTCCAGCGACGTCGTCCTCGCGCACATGCTGGAGGCGGGCTGTCTGGTGATGACGGCCGTGTCCTCCATCTTGCTGGGGACCACGGTCCACAGACAGAAACTTACGACCTTCGTGAGGACGCTGGACAAGGTCCTCGACGGCGTCGGGGGCGACAGCACGCAGGTCTTGACTCGCGCAAGGTAACTCATCACCTCTGGCCGACTACCAAGAAATATCGTTAATCTTAAGGACAAAAGTTACATTCAGTACCCTTTCGTGAGAACATGGCGGCTGAAAGGACCAGCAGTTAAGAGTTTTCTCGATGTTCAAAAATTTAAAATGGTAAAAATTATTACACCGAATAATAAAAAAAGGTTCAAAATACTAATAATAAGGGGTCATTTAATAAATTCATCATTATACATTAAAAAATAAAAAAAATCTACCCTATGTGTCAGAAAACACAATAAAGCATCTACAACGTTTCGTCCATATTTGTGGACTTCATCAAGTCCACAAATATGGATTAAACGCTGTAGGATGACTCATCAGGTAAATGTGAAGTTTTGTCCATTTAAAATTTACCAGATGAAGACCACAAGTATGGAAGAAAGGCTGTACATGGCTTATCAGGTAAATATGGAGGTTTATCCATTCAAAATTTACCATATGATGTCCGCAACTATGGACGAAACGCTACAGATGGCTGATCAGGTAAATATGGAGGTTTATCCATTTAAAATTTACCAGATGAAGTTTAGAAGAATGGACGAAACGCTGTAGATGACTTAAATAAATATCAATATTGTTTGCTGACAAATTGGTTGGATTTTTTCCAATTGGAAATCATATTTATTTTAAAATCAATTTTTCTCCTTATTGGCGAAATGTTTGGTTCTGATGTGTAACATTTCACTCGTCAATCTGCGCCTAACACTTATGCCAATGAAATTTATGATATAAGACAGTGAAGAATTGCTTGAATATGACGGACGATTCCGACAAATATAATTTTGACTGTTGGACTCTCAGATCGGTGGCTGTCGTGGACGTGACCGCTGCCGGATGCGCCATGGCGTCCCTCTACCTGGCGGACTCGTGGCACTGGGCCCACTCGGTCTTCTTCCCTCCCTTCCTCATGGGTTACGTGATGGGCTTCGTGAACCTCATCATGCACACCCAGTTCACCACGTCGCTGCTCCTCGTCCGTGACGCCTTCCACATGCTCAACACCTCCATGCTGCTGGGCGAGTCCTCGGGGGGCCGCTTCCTCTTCCGGAGGAGGAACGGACTTCGAGTGCCACGACCTCTGAGGAAGGTGGACGGCGCCAGCAGCAAGCGTCTCCCCATATCCTTTTGGGTTGAGAGGAACGCTGACGCACCTCTGGATGGACGCTCACGTCCAGATCTGGTCAGCGCAGAAGACGAAGAGGCTGGTGAGTACACATCAGTAAACTGTATTTTATGAGCCGTGCCTGTGGGTGTTTAATACGCAAAACTATTTCTTTAACCCCTTTATACGGATAGTCATACAGTTACTACGGTTTGAAGTGCCAACCACCTGTGGTGGGTGTAGTGGCTATCTAGCGTTGCTGCGTCACAACCCAGGGGTCCCGGGTTCGAATCCTGGCATGGGTTTGGATGTTTGTGTCGTCATGGTCGCGAGGACCGAGATTAAGGCTGATGGGGAACTGATACACTGACCACGTGTCACCCCAAATTCGGAATGTGTCACGCCAGGTGACAGTCCGCAGCCGCCTCGGTAGGCCCAGGCCCTCAAGGGGGCTGTTGAGCCATTGGAAGAAGAAGAACTACCGTTTGACGTATTAATTTCTTTCTGAGACGAAAAAACTAAATTACGTGTCTTTCTCAAACCACTTCCGTGGTTAACCATAAAATTTGGACAATACTTCAACAAAGAACTGTCACAATTATTTTCCTCTGTTCTCCAAGTAACGATATTTATTTTAATAAAATAACTGAACACAATTTTCCAGTTATTTTACCGTCGGTCATTACTTGACCCTTTTCTCCTCACGGTCAGAGCGTCGCGTTTTCCCTTTGCCCAATGGAACGACTCGCTGGACTGTGACGTCAGATAAGTGAATCGTTTCTTCGGTGGAAGGGATATTACGCCAGCAAACGTTTATCGACAGTTATGTGGGGAAGGGATAATGAGGGTTGTAATGGTGGCTGATACTAAGAGCAGAGGATCGAGGTGGCTGGGAGAGCTAGAAAGAATGCCTGAAGGAAGAAGAAGAGTAGTTAGGAAAGTTTACCCAGGGAAGCCTGGAGGGTAGCCCAAAAAGATGAGATGGCTGGAAAATGCCGAGGAGAACGTAAGGAAAATGAGGATAAGGAGGCGAAAAGAGAAGAATGGGCAAAAATTGTGTGAGAGAGGCCAAGGCCCTTCAAGGGCTGTAGGAGTAATAGTAGTAGTAGTAATGGTGAGGGAGGAAATTAGTCATACGGAGTGAGTTAATGGGGAGGAAGTGGGTTAGTCATTTTAGTGACAATGGCGAAGCGCCGTCTTGGATTTCATCACAAGGGGGGAATATTTCCTTGATGAAGAAATACAGAAACTCGTTTCCCGTGAGTAATGGTGAAGTAGATGTCAGGTTATGATTTATAATCTTAAAAGAGTGGAGGAACGTGGCATCATATCTGGTGGTCCTCCTGGAGTAGCTCAGATGGTTGGAGCAGGTGCGATTTCCCGGTCAGTTTAGCATTTTTTTTTTCATTCTTATCTTCTGAGTTTATTTTTTAAGTAAATATCGGCCCTCGTATTTGCATATAATTTCCAAAATCCCAAGTAGCCTATTCCTATCGACATTATGGAGAGATGTCGTGGTGTTGGTTTCAGCGATGGCGCTGGCCCTGTCCTGCGGCCACGCGGACCTCCGCGCCTGTCTGGCGTTGCTGCAGAAGGCCTTCGGCGTCCCCGTGCTGCTGCAGCTGAGCGCCGTGACGGTGGGCCTCGTGTGGTGCCTCTACGCCGTGTTCGTGGCTCTGCTGCGCCTCCCCGGCTCCACGTTGCCCTCCTTCGCCGCCACGTCCGTGTACGCCTGCAGAGTCGTGGTCCACGTGGGATCCCTGGCGACGCTCTGCGCCTCCTGCAGCGCCGCGTGCGCCCAGGGGAACCGGACGGCCTTCCTGCTCCAGAGGAGGCTGCTCGACGAGGCGCCGCACCGCCACCTCAGGGCCTTCTCCCAGCAACTGCTCCACTGCAGGTGGGCAACGTGACTTCTGGATTTACACTGCAGCCTTTCAGATGCTTCAACTGAAAATATTGCAGTCATCTGCAATTTATATGTCTCATATAGATGACTTACAGAAAGCGACCAAGAACACTTCCCTGCGGAATGCCAGAAACGGGGTTTTGGGCTGCATCAGACTCTTTGGTGTCATACATCACAGTAGGTTCTTCAACAGATGAAATTCTCTGTGTGAACTACATGTACTGATATGGAACCTCTTCAGGTTGAACTGAATAACCAAAGCAATAAATTATAACACTCCAAAGATACAGCAGTAGAGACAAATTATACTGTAAATAAAGAAACCAAAGACAACTTTGGTGAACTTGCACTCCTATTTCAGTTGTCTAGACTCTGTTGATAAATGTGATGTACTTTTCTGTTGCAGGTTGCAAGTCATGGCGTGTGGCCTTTTCCCCATCAATTATCGACTGGTTTACGTCGTCCTGGCATCTGTCCTGACGTATCTGGTCCTCTTGTTGCAATTTGAAAGCAGAGCACCACAAAGACAAAGAATCTCTCTATGCCCAGCAAATTTTACTGGTGACTAATCAATTTTAATTTCAGATGCAGCATTTCCTCCTAAGATCACCACACGTTTGGATAAAGCCTTAAGTTTATTTACATCAATCAATTTAGTTATTTTGTATTCACCTCTAAAATTATGAACGTAAAAGTGGAAATCCATTGGAATGTCACACATATGAGAAACATCTAAAACTGAGTGGGCGAGATCCCCTTCAAGTGAATGAAAAGAATTACAATTACGATGATTTAGTGAAATGTGTTCCATTATTGTTATAAATCTGTATTTTCCCGATACATATAAGTATATAAATATGGTGTGTATAGTTGAACCTAGTGTTAAGTGGGCCACACCACCTTTTCACTACAACAAACTGGTGGCTAATGTCGATCAATATTTCAGAAGAATCAGAAACAGAGCAGACTGTTGTTTCACATAATGAAAAAGGAAAGAAATACTTCATATCCATTAAAGTAGTTAAGGGTTGGTATGCATGCATGTATTTATTACTACTATATGTGGGCATTTGCCCTGTGGCAGTCATAGTGAAATAAAAGTACAAAGATAAATTACAAGAAATAAAAGGTAAATTACAGGAAAAAAATGAAAAACACAATTTAAAAATATTTTTTGGCCTTTTTACAAAATAAGCACTTTTCAGTGTTTAACTTCAATTTGAAAATATTTGTATTCCAAGGTAAAGCACTGTTGCAGGCAAAGATTCCAATACCCATGTCTATTCTTTCGTTTATTTTAAAATTATGGTCATTTTTGTAGAAAAATGTAGGTATACTTAGCCACTTCCTTAATCCTGTCCAGGCTGGTCTGTCCATGTAAGCTTTGAAGAGTGCTCCAAATCCAGCCTTTTCTCTTCCATCACTGAGTGCTTTCCATTTAATTTCGTAGTCACACAAAACACCAGCCCGTTTCTGAATTTTATCCAGGGCATTCATACATTTCATAATAAGAGAATGAGGGCTATCGCAGTGTTCTCAGGTTACAACGGGGTCAATTGAGATGGCAGCCCAAGCCATGTAAATGTGTTTAAAATCTCAATTGACCCGGTTGGAAACCCCGAGAATTGTATATGCACATTACATAATTATTATAGGCAGTAATACACTGATTCACATAGGCAATTTCCTTTATTTTATATGGACATATTAAAGGTATTAACAAGAAAATACACAGCTCAGCAATGAGTGCATTCAGCAGCAGCAACCACTGAATGTACTCAGGAATGTTTCAGTTTCATTTATACAATAGCAAAAATATAAAAAAATAGAGGATATAATTTTTCAAAAACTATTTTGTAATATAAATAGTGCTGTAAAATAAAAATGAGACATATAAACATCAGTTTTAGATATGCCAAATAAATGAAACTTCAATTGAGCAGGACTTTAGAAAAAAGTGAAGGCACAATGTACAAATTTTACATTCCTTTACTTGCAGAAAAATTGGGCCAATGTTGTCACGACTGTTCAGTGTATCCTAAAACATATATGCATTTTCTTTGAAAGTAGGTTAGTAAAGGAGAATTTATTTTGCATCAATTCATTTTCACATGAAACAGATTCCTTGTTTTTAACTTTTGAAAACAGTAAAAACCACCCAGGTCATTCCTTTGTGTCAAGTGCAGCACAAAGCATTTACAAAATATTGTTCATGCTGAATACTAAATGCCACATAGATATATGTCCAAGCATTTTCTATACTGAATTAATAAACAATAATTGGAAGGAATATAGCGTAAAGCTGTAGGCAGTTTCAGTTCTTCACAAATATTTCTTCAGTCCACTTCATGATGATTAAACCAACCAATTTATCACACAGTTAAGAGTAAAAAAAGTACACAAATTGAATATAATACATTTGCATATCTTCATTATAGACAACAATAATTCCACTGTTCCACAACACAGAGGTTCCATTATTTCAAGCTACAACTACTAACTGTCAGGATTGTCGTCTACTTTATATCCATAAGTTTCCAGTTCTGTATAGTTAAAAGAAATAATGGATTAGATACTTCAACATGAAGAACACTTTGTTTTGTAAGAAAATATAAAAACAACATTTTTAAGCAGCATTATAAAACTCCTTTGAATATAGAACATTTTTTTGAAATTCTATTAAAATATAGTCTATTGATGTAAATGGTACAGATAACATAAAAAGCAGGTAAACTTACCAATAAAATTGTTTTCATTAGCAAGCAAAGTTAACCTCCATTTCTTGTTGTCAAAAGGTGGTTTAGTTCCACCATATTCCTCAGGCAAAATATCAGGACTTATGAATGAATGAAGAGAGTTGAGATCTCGTCCATGGAAGTATATCTATTAAAAAGTAGAAAGACGTGATATGTCAGATCATTTTTTTCTTTATCAAATGATAATATTTCTATTGGAAACAGAAAAATTTTACTCAAGTTAAAACTGTGAAAATAAGTATGAATAGATCTTTAAATAAAATGATGTATAAATGATGCAGTCATAAAATCCTTTAATATCCTGTTACCAGGAAAATCATGTCAAATCATGTATGATATTCTAATCATACTGCATTCAGTTCTGGAATATTTAAGAATCCATATAATGAAAATCAATTATACCCTTCTTCTAATTTTATCCTTGAGGAATGGTTTCAAGACAGCAAATACTGCATCAAAGTAGAAGGGTTGATTGATCACATGAAACCCTTTGAACCGAAGTGGAAAAGTTTCCTGAAAAAAATTGAGGAAAGTCCATAATGCTGATAAGTGTCCTTGATCTAAATAATGTTTAATTGTATGACCCAGCAGAATCGTACCTGTATGACCTCTACGGTACGGCGGGCATAGTAAGGTGAGAGGAATTTAGCATGTTGCAAACCGAAACCATTCATGTCAACTAGTACCGTAAGCCCAGCAACCTGGGTCTCAGGCTCTTGGACCACTTGCTCGAGGGCAAGAACATTTGTCCGGAAGATGTCCTCGATGGTCACCTGAGCTGCATCACACTTTTCTGCAACAAAAGATTAACCCCATTATATCTTTGTTTGACACTTAAATTGTTTCACATTTTTGATTAATTATTCAATTGGTGCTGTAAAACAAAATCAGGTATTTGAACTGATAATATCATGGATATTGTGTTCCTCCTGTGTTTGGAGTACAATGAGTGTTTGAATGTGGAATTAAATGATTTGTTACTTATAAAAATACATCCAATAAGTCAGCATATTGTTTTATTACTATTTAACTAATATAAATACAATGCTTTCTCTCTCTCTCTTTTGAGACTTCATCAGTCATAAAATTTAGTAATTCATGTAAAAGATTTAGATGCAAATTCTCAAGCCAAGCATCATAACTTAAAATGTAGTTTTCTGACTTAATTAAATAGCAATAAAATTATATGCTGATTTATTGGCCATATTTGTATTTATTGTAAACTTTAAGTCAGAAAACTAGGTTTGAATTTATGGTGCTTGGCCTGAGAATTTGCATCTAAATCTTTTACATGAATTACTAAATTTCGAGTCCAAAAAGGGAGACAAAACGTGTGTTTATAGCAACATGCTTCAGAAATAAATTTAAATTTATCATCCGAGTAAGGCAACAATGGCTACCTAATTACCTGGTCTGCATGTGGCCGGACGAAACCATGAATAAGTAAGTGTTGATAACCACGGTAATTCATTTTAACATCGAATGAATAAAAACTTTCGTTTGTGAGAGAAGAAGTAACTCTTCCTTATTTTTTTTAAAAAAAAACCCTCTAAGTTTTAATCTTACACTGAAAAGGCAACCATATTTGTATCTCTGTTACAGGCAAAGATAATAGCAGAAATAGCAATGATTTTCTATATTATTGTAAAGAGTAAATGCGAATGAGTTAAAAATATTAAATGGAAATTGTAAATAAATAAATAAATATATATACATATTTTTAATAAATATGACATATAATATGTTTCTAAACTACCTGACATGTTTAAAACGATTGGGAATAAATTAGTATGCTTTAAAGCAACCGAAAAAAATAAGTTTTACGGTAGATACTTGAGTGACATCCTTTTATTCAAGTATTTTCAATTTTTTTAAATAAGGGAATTACATACAAATTACTGAAATAATTTTGACTCCTTTTTATTACAGATATTTTCTTTTCAAAGGAGTAAAGAGTCTCCAATGTTCACGCTAGCAGAGTAGATCGCAGAACCTTACCCACTCTGAATATATAAACCCTCCTGCCGTAGTTGTCGCGGTCCTCCAGCATGTTCTGAGCTTGCATCTCCAGAATGTGTTGCTTCTCCGATGGACGAGGAACCTTGAAGAGCTCGGGACATCGCAACTTCATCACGTAATAACGCTGAAGCTGAAACAAAACATTAAGCGGCTGGTCTTCACAGCTATTCCAGCCATCACAAAGGCTTATTTTAATGTACTAAGCTATTCTTTAACCCCTTGAAACGAATTCTGGATATTCATAAAGCCACGTACTTACACTTACTACCGTTACCATTATATTAAAACAACAACTAAAATATATGTATTTTGACTCTATCCACTAAGGCTCTATCCGGTGTGGAAGAACAACAAAATATCTACCAGGACCAAACTAAGCATCTTCTGTTCTCTTATTTGGGTCCGAGACTTGGAGAGAGATTAAAGAAATTATATCTCCAAGTTACAGACCTTTTTTCAATACATTGGCCAGAAGAAATCTCCAACCACGAACCACGGTTAAGGAGGGGAGAAACCGAAATGGAAATGGATCAGACATACACTGAGGAAGGGAAATGAAGTCATTGATAGAGAGAGACTGGAACAAATGGAAGAAGGCAAGATCTCGAGAGAGGTAAAGACGCTGACTGTCAACAGGACACACACAGGACCAGATGGAGATGCTTTGTTGATGCCCTACGTTTCATGAGGAACAACAGGAATTGAGGATGATGAAGCTGATGCAGGTAGGTCAGGCTATGGGAACTTGTCAGACGCAATACAGGTTACAGGAGTTCTGTTAGATGTGGGGACGCAGCATTATCTTCTCTATACCTCTTTCAGTTTACGAGGTAATTGTTGATTCTTGCGGATTGAAATGAAATGGAAACGGGATTAAGGTTTTCTAGGGGTTTCTAGGTAACCCTTAGTTTCACTACTCGCCCCTTTCTTGCATCCCTTTCCTTTGCTAATGAAGGGGAGTTGTAACCACGTTGATTACCCTCATGCAGTTTACTCCCTGTCCAAAAACAAACAAAAAAAAACAGGTTCACCGGCTCTATAAAATACATTTCCCCATTGATTTACCATTGTACAGATGTTCGAGGTACTCACCATGTGGAACGCTTTCACGCAATTGAATTTCCTAGCCCTGAGGAACCTCAGCAAGAAGTCGTCGTCTGTCCTCACGTGGAGGTTCGTCTCAGCTGAAATCGGAAACCGACAGTCGAGAGACAAATAAAATTACAACTGTGTTAAGTGCGGAAGTTGAGGCTGTGGTTGGGTGAGAGTGAAGCGGATCTCCTCACCTACGACCATGTTGCGGAAAGTATCCAGGTCCTGCTGCAGAGTGTCAGGCCTCTCGTTGAGTTCCTCTAAGGCTCGTCTCTGCCAATCAGGATCAAGGTTCTGCGACGGCGAGACAGGAATCTGTAACGTAAACAGACGTCGTCCGTCAGTTATCAGGAAACGTGGAGTTACATATACGTCATGACTAAATGAATTACACCCCACGTTGGGCGCCAAATTTTATCACGTTCAACTACGTTCTTCTACGATGAATCAGAAGAAATGATAATACCCCTATTCAGTTACCATGTCCAACCGTAGGAATAAACAAGGGGATTTTTCCCCTAGCGAGAAAGCCGGTTAGAGTATTTGAAATCACAATTAAAATTCATAGTTTTAGGAAAATTAAAGTACACGATTACAACACGACGTGTTGAAATGGATTAAAATTTATATTACCTCCAGGGCGCAAGCACTTTAACTGTATTATCAAATACAAAAAACTGCAATAATACAGCTCTTATTAAGTATTAATCAAGCACGGGAAGGAAATAGTAAGTAACAAAACACGCACAATCAAATAACGCAAATAAATGAAAAACACAGAAAGATCATGTAATTTGCTGGCAATATGTTATTTAACTACAATTAATATCTTTACAATGAAAAGTTTTCAGTTTAAATATTTGTTTTTTCTTTAGATATACACAAATAATAATTTGTAAAAGGACGTTGATGTGGAGAAACGTTTCCCACGTTTGTCTGCTCGAAACTGAAGTTGGGAAGGGAAGCGAAGAGAGTAGCAACTTAAGCAACTACAGTCCTAGATTAGGGCTCGAAAATCATCTAATACGAAAACTCGTAAAATGAGGCGCCGAGAGTCGATTTGCAGTACAGCATAAATGATGTCAAATGCCATTATAAGCTACATACAAATCGTTTAAAACATTAATTGTCAACATCGAACTCGTGGCTCGATAGCAGGTAGCAGCTACAGTCCTGGGAGCACGCAACGAGTACACACTCGACCAAACTTAATTTTTATTTTATTTGACACATTATCTTATATAATTTAATATAAGTATTAATTCTATGCATCATCAGAATTTTTTCAAAATAATCTATAATTTACTGAGTTTTAGCGTAATATATCAAGTTGCTTAGAAACAGAATAGCAAGTCTAGAAATCAACTCTTTAGTATTAAACATATTAATTTCCGTCTAAATAGCGTAATTATTGCTAAATAATCGTATTACCGTAATTGCATTAAATGATGTACTGTAATTGGACTTATGATGAGTGATCAAAGAAAGGTTTATTTTTTATTCTAGTTGTTCCTCCTGAAACAGGAAGAGACTACGGCTCAAGGAATGTGCAAACGGTCTCACAGTTTCAAATTCTTTGCCTTATGATTTAATCTAATATCTCTGCTAGATTAAAGAAGTTTATAACTGCCATAAAGTTGTGTAACTGCGACACTGCACGCAGTCGTAACTCGCTGCTTCACTAAGACAATGAATTCGTTTTTATGGGATTCCGTCGCGGGGGGAGAAAGAGAAGAAGAAGAAGAAGAAAAACTCTGCAACGGTAATGGTTAACGAGTCTACTCTGAAACAATAAGGAAAGGAACGGAAGTGGAACTACATTATTTGAATGCTGTTACAGTTTTAAATTGAGCATTAAGTTCTTATGAGCTTACTATTTATATTCTTTGGTTAAATATTGTAGCGTTAGGGGAGTCAGAAGAAGACTTGTAAACCATAATAAATTGTATGAACGTCGTCCTGGAGATAGAGCTCAATAGAGGGAAAACCATATAATATTAGTAGAAATAGATTGTTTTCATCTGGGACTGTAATTTAACATGTTACAATATATTCTAACGAAACTATATTTTTTCGTTGTCGTAATTTAGTTCAGACCCCTCGGGTTGTCACGCGGGATAAGCGAAAACCAAAACCACAGTTCAAAAGCTAGCAATGGTTTATTCATATGAATAAAATGAAGAAAGGAGTCTTTTGAAAGCTCAAAGAAACTAGTTCAAGGCTCGCACCGCCGTTCCCTTCCGAGGGCAGCCATGAACCGACGTTAAAATACACAAGGAAGGGTCCTGAGTCCTGGTCGTGCTCTCCCTCCCCTCCACCTTTCCTCCTACGTCACGGGGTACCTCGAGTTTTGAGCCACCAGAGCGCTATACCCCAATGTAATATCGTGGCGGTGGACTGGAGGATCCGAGGTTCGTAGGAAGGAATAAAAGGGCAGACGATGAGGACTTGTGAGGACGTGTGGCCGTCACAATATAGTTTTCAGCAGCCTACAAAGATATTAACCCACCGTTTTCAGAATATTCTGCTCATTTATAAATTCTCAATCAATGAAACTGAAACGGATCTCGACTTTAGATGATATTTACACCTTTGGTGAGGAAGAGGCATTGCCTGTGAGCACATGAATGTATCTCTGATTTGACTGTCACGTGGTTTGGTAGGTAGATAACAAGAGTGTACTTGCCTTGGAGGCTGTTTTCCCCTGGTCCGTGGCCGCCGCGACGCCCAGAGCCGTGTGTTCTGGTTCCACCAGCTCCAGACCTGGAAACATCTTGTCTGCAGGCATGGCTACGGAGAATTAGTCTGCAAATAAAAATAAAAATGGCGTTTACAAACAGTTATACCTTAAAAAGCACGTTAATTTTAAAGAAAAATGGTTAATTTTTATCCGGGACGCGTGAGAAATGTTTGAATTGTGCGTCAATTTGATATTCTGAGGATAGTCGACAGAGTTTACTTTTCTTTTGGGACGTATTTGAAGACAGGCTATTTTATTAACAGGCTACATGAGGGTGATCCTGAAACAGGCAACTGCCTTTTAATTGCATAGGAAGGGAATTGAAAAAGGGGGCGATGTGAAAGGTAGAGAAATGTAGCCAAGGGTTGCCTGGGGACCCCGGGCTATAGTATAAGGATCCTATCCGCTGTTAAACCTAAAAGATATGAATGTAAAACCCTAGAAAACCTGCATTAGTTAGGACGGGCTTTTGGGTACTATTCTCACGCTCTTCTTTCCCAATGACTGGAGACGAGTTTTTCTGTGGAGTCGCAGCATTCCTACTCCGTGTCTCCAGCAGTTGATCGTCTCATCCAATGGGAACAGCGGACAACTCTCTCACCGTATGTCCCTAGGTCTTGGACCCAAGTACATACACCTCCTAAAATAGGTGAAGGTACCTCGGCATGTGAAAACATTCGGGAAAAAACAGCACAGAGAGAGTACGAGGCGTTACCAACATAGTCGGGCGAGCCCCGCGGTTAATCTGTGGAAGAAATGACTGCGAGAGAAAACTCCCACAGGCTCTTCCAACATAATTACACGGAATATTTGTATTAATTCATTCCTCTACAACAGAAAGAGAGAAGTAAACAGAGTAGGGAATAAATCAGGAAAGATGAAGGATATGGAAGGAAAGTAACACGCAGAAGATAAGAAATAAACAAAAAAGATTAGGAAAGTCATCCAGGAAGATAACAAGGATGCAAAAGGACAGAAAGAAGGAAAGAGCAAACTAAAAATATAAGGAAAGTCATCAGGGAGGATACAAGGATTCAGATAGAAAGAAATAAGGAAACAGAAACGTAAAAGGGTAAGGAAAGAAATACTTTCCTGCTGAATTGAGTGAAGAAAATCATCTCGGGTTTCCACCCGGTTAATATCATAGAACAGTGGCGTTTCGTTTTTCTGTGCGGTCGCAGAATTCCCTTCTCCGTGTCTCCGCCAGATTAAGGAGGCAGCTGGCTGACTGTTCCAATGGGACCAGCGGACAACTCTTACCGCCTAAAGTAGATGAAGGTGCCTTTTGGAGCTAGAGGCATGATTAATTGTCGGAGCTGTCCGTGAAGTGACCCACGCACCCCCCCACCCCCCATTAGTGAAGTGGGGGGACGATGGAGAAAGGCAATTGAGCACTGGCTGGCAAAGGACATGTGTACTATAAATTACTTGGGTAAATTGTTGCTGCAGCAGGTCCACTGCGGAACACTTGCCAGCAATGCGGGTAAGACCCTGTGGGTCGATGAAGAATCTGCACCAACTCGCACATACCCTACTAAAGGGATCCCGCGAATACTCAACTGTGACGTCATGGCTCATTTTCGTCAACAATCCTCGAGCCGAAATGCTCAATTTGTGAGTAAATTGTCACAAAAATAATTTTTTCTGAGATCAAGTAAAATAATTAAATACAAATATGGCCAAGTACGTCAACAAACAAATTTAATTAATACAAAATACAACGTTTCATCCAACTTTGTGGGCTTCTGCAGGTCACTAAATACAAGAATGTAAATAATCAATATTTTTTTTGACTACATAAAAATAAATGTTTTATCTGGCAATTAAATACACATCAAATGAGTTATAGTCAGCCTCTTTATAAGTTTTCTTTATAAATATTGAACAATACTACGTTTCGCCTCTCATTTCAGACTTCTTCAGGTATACTATAATGAAAATTACATTAAGTAATATGTTATAAAAATGTGAAATATTATGCATGGTTTAAAACTTACTTGATGAAAAATTTGAAATACTATACATGGTTTTAGAATTACCTGAAGAAGTCTCAAATGAGAGACGAAACGTGGTACAGTTGTGAAATTTTTAATAAAATAAAAACTGACATAGAAGCTGATTATAACTCATTTAATGAATACATAATTTTTTATTACTTTATGAAGTATAAATTTTAATAAAATAAAATAAATAATTGACACATTTAAAATTTTTGTATTTATATTAATTAACTCATTTATTGTATATCTAACTGTCAGATAAAATATTTAATTATGTTAATTATGTATTTACGGTAATTAAATTTGTTTGTTGAAAGTACCTCAAAGTACAGCTAAATTTTTGTACCCGAAGAAGTCTCAAATGAGAGACGAAACGTCGTAGCATATCATATTTAAATTATAAATTACAGACAAAGAGGCTAATTAAATCATAATTTATTTATCAATTAAGTTTTCGTTTTAACAACAGTTAAGTCGAATAAATTAACGAACAGTTACAGGGAAAAAGTGGTTTTTTTATGTAATTAAACCGAACGTTTCGCCGCCGTATTTGTGACTTCCTCAGGTAATATTCTTAAAGCGTGTGGGAAATTTTGGAATTTTGATGCACTGTATTCATAAATTTTGAGTGAAGTGGGAAATAAATTTATGTATTAAAAATAGTACGGTCTGTTCGTGAGTTAAATATCAAACTTAAGATAATTAAAGGGCAAAGATGGACAAGTGCAAAAATCAAATGGACGCCATTAATAATTAATGTTTATGGTTTTATAGGGGTAATAAGAGAGAGAGAGAGGATTCTTTCACCCTTTTAACATTTTTTGCTTCTCTTCCTTCTATACATTTATTTTGTTTTAATGAGTAAATTATCTGCCTATTATGTGTAATAAATAGAAAAATACAGTCAATTAGTCGGCAAAAAATATACGTTCAAAAAAAATATTCCGTAGAATAAACCGAAAGTATTGTATCCCATGTCGTTAAAAGTGACACAAGTATTGGAATATTATTTCGTGTACTCTTATTAAGTGTTTTCAGGTAGTAAGCATTTTAATTTAGCAGCTTAGAAGAGGGGGAGAAAATAAAACAATGTCCCGCGTGGCATGTCAAGGACAAAATAACAAAATGGCGAATCGATTGCGAGGAAACACGGAGGCAAACCAATGAACCTCATGAAAGTGAAACAAACACGGGGACTTCATTACGGTTCTAATCCCCTTCAGTATAATTGCATTAGTATGCGGTTGTAAACCCCGAATTGTTTTGGACCGCCGTCGTGTTTTTTGAAAAAAAAAAATATTTATACCTGACGGATAAAATTATCTACTTACCTTCTCAAATAACCATGATTAACTAGGAAACGATTCTCATGATTAGGTTAAAAGCTCAAGTAAAGGAGATACTACTGAGGGATAAATTAGAAAATAATCAATAACTATCTGTAAACGCTTTAGAAAAATTAATTTCCCCGAAATAAATTGTTGTCTATCGTTTTTCTGATTTCCTCTATTTTCACTATTCAGTCCTTTTCTATCCCTTTTAAATTACTCTACAGAAGGTAGTCAGCAGTAATTAGAATTGAAATTCAAGAAAAGAAAGCAGAAATCAGGAAAGGAGTAAGACAAGGATGCAGTAGTCTGTCACCCATGCTGTTTAACTTATGTATAGAACAGGCGATGAAGAAAGTTAAAAATGAATAGGGAAAGGGAATCGTACTGTAAGGAGACGTTTTCTAAAATACAAATGCCATGAACGTAGGTCTCTTTTTCTTATCCTGTCTTCTAAAATCAGACGCAAAGTCAATATTGCTTTTCTTGTCCCTACAATCTTCCTAAAACCAAACTGATCTTCTCCTAACTCGCATTCTATTTGGCGTTCAATCCTCCTATATACCATTTTCGTTTCCAACTGCCTCCTGAAACTGGTGGAGACACGGAGAAGGGAATGCTGCCTCCCCACAGCAGACTCGTCTCCCGTCATTCGGAAGGGCGTGAGAATAGTACCCAGCAATGCCCGACCTACCTGATGCAGGTTTTCTAGGGTTTTCCCTGCATCTCTTTAGGTGAAACACCGGGTAGGATCCTTAAACCATAGCCCGGGGGCCCTAGTCAACCCTTCCTTGGCTACCTTGCTCTACCTTCCGCATCCCCCCTTTTCAATTCCCTTCCTATGCTATTAAAGGGGAGTTGCCTGTTTTAGGATCACCCTCATGTAGCCTGTTAACTAAAAAAAAAAAATTTTGCACGCATGGGATACTAACCTAATTGTCCTGTGCCGTTCCCACCTGTCAGCCCCAGTCTTTTTCGGTGTAGGTATAATTATGCTGTTCCTAAAATATTCTGGTATTTTGTTTCCTGTTTTGTAGATTTCGCAAACTATCCTGAACAGCCATGATATTGCTTCTTATCAAGTCCACTGGAATGTTATCAATTCCGGGCGTTTTACTCTTCATCATCCTCCTCCTCTTCCTCTTCTTGTTCTTCTATTACTGACTGATCTAGATTTCCACCGTGATACAGCTCTTATAAATATTCCTTTCACTTTTCCGCCTTTTCTTCTTTGTCCAGAATTGGTTTCCTATCCGCTCTCCTTATGTTCTTCCTAATATATATTTTTTTCATATCTCAGAATGTTTATTTGATTTTCCCTATAATCTCCCTTTCAGCATTAAATGTTCAACCGCATCGAATTTCTCTTGCAGCCAAGCCTCTTTGATTACTTTGCACTTCCTACCCGTCTCATTCTTTAGTCGTCTGCGCTGCTCTTTATCATTTTCATCTCTCGCGTTTTTATATTTAAATCTGTCGTCAAATATTTTTTGTTCTTATCCATGCTTTCCTATTGGTTTGAGCTATTATTCCTTTCTTTTTTTTTTCGTCGGCTGCTCTAGTCATTTACTCCTTCAAGAGTGCCCGTTTTTCTCTCCTATATTACTTCTATCTCCAATAAATATCATTTCGGCAGGGGCTGGTGATGGTCCATGCGCGACACTAAATTCTTCTTCACATGTATAGTCAATAATCTTTTCGGCTGATTGAGTCAAGGAGTAAATATGATGAATTACTAAATTTTACGCCTGAGGAAGTCTCAAAAAGTAGACGAAACGTTAGTTTTTGAATAAATAGACATAAATTTATATGCTGACTTATTGCCTGTGTCTATTTATTTATTGTAAATTTTAAAGTCAGAAAACTAATTTTGTTCTTTCTTCCTCCTTTCTCTATTAATCTACTCTTGATATCTTCTCTGAATCACCTCCTGTTGTTTCAGTTTTTCTAATTCCCATATTTTTTTGTTTTAAATTCCTTTCTTGAGTTTCTTCATTTTCAACCTGCATTTAATAATCAGGAGATTATGGTTTATGTGTCTGCAAGTTGCCCCGTTGCTTTATGGACGCGCTGTATATTAATAAGGAGCAGAGAAATGTTTCCATTTCCACTTGCCACTTTGAACGCCAGATGAGAAATTTTCTGACAAATAAAATTTGCGTCACTTATCGATGGAATTAAACTTTTTATTAAATAAAAGACTTCATTTCCCCGTTACAGTGGCCAAGGATTGAAAAGGTTGCGTCACCGCGTGGTTCCAAAGTCGTAATTACCCAAAGTGCGGCGTGTTTGGGCGTTTCTGTCTGTCCAGTTGGTTTTAAACTTCCGCCTATCGATTGCCGCCCCCTCGTGTGCGCTTCGTAAATAATAACTAAAATGGAGACCAACGGCCCGGCAGAAGCCACTAGGGGCGACCCTTAAAGTGCGGGAAGGGAAAAGGCAACGTCAAATAATAAATAAATACTCTCGGTCAAGAGAGGCAGAAACACAGGTGAGTTATGAATTTTTGACGGAACTTCGTGGGGTCACACGGGGGAATCGAGGACCATTAAGGACCTATTTTAAGTAAAAGGAATCGTTTCTTTTTCAAAAAAGGGAAAATTAATTTTTTTACTTTGAGAAATAAATGCTAAACTAAAGGGAAAATGTCTGGAAACTTTCTGTGTGTAAATTCTACTTCAGTTACTTATTATCAAGGGAGAAACTAAAAATTTCTCAAAAGGTGTGTTTACACTGTCTCAAATTTGGGATTACCTTTGCAATTTTCCGACAGGAAGATGGTTTTAAAGGCAGCTGAGGACAAACGAAAAATAAAATTATCGAGGCAGAATTTCTTAATGAATATTAAGGGAAAATAAATTCCCTATTGTTTTGAAACCACAAATATTTTCAATATTGATGAGTGGCAAAAACAGAATAAATGGAAAAAAAAATCCTGTTAACATTCAAATACATTAATTTTTGAAAATCGAAAAAAAAATTTTTAGTATGAGAAATAAATGGAAAATAAAAGGAAACGTCTGGAAAGTCAGAAAGATGGGGTTAAAGGCTATTGGGAGTGACACGAAAACTCTCATATCTACCGAAAATTATCACAGCCTTCCCCAAAAGGCCAAAAATAGAAATATATAATTATGGGTTGTGAAAAAGAAAAATAAGTGACCTCTGATAAGAAAGAAAAAAGTGAACTACTTAAAAGTTAAAGGCAGATATCAACCGTTAAAGGGGAAAACATACACAATTTTTTATTCCCACAAACATGCAACTCTAATTTAAAAGTATTGGAAGGATATTTGAAAAGGGGGAACGCGAAAGAGAGAGAAACACAGGCAACGATTGACTAGTTTTTTTAGGGGGGAGAGGGAGGGGAGAGTAAAGGCGAAATGAAGGTGATCCAGAAACTTGAATAGAATAGTATAGGAATGGAATTTGAAAGCGGGGATGCGGAAGGGAGAAGAAGGTAGCCAAGAATTCACTAGGGTCCGCGAACTATAGTTAAAGGATCCTACCTGGTATTCATCTGAAACTAGATGCAGGGAAACTCCTAGAAAAGTGCATCAGGTGGGTTGGACTATTGGATACTTCTCTCTCGCGCACTTTTCAACGACGCACTCTACCTGATGCAGGTTTTCTAGGGTTTTCCCTGCATCTCTTTAGGTGAAACACCGGGTAGGATCCTTAAACCATAGCCCGGGGGCCCTAGTCAACCCTTGGCTACCTTGCTCTACCTTCCGCATCCCCCCTTTTCAATTCCCTTCCTATGCTATTAAAGGGGAGTTGCCTGTTTCAGGATCACCCTAATGTAGCCTGTTACCCCCAAAAAAACTCACCCTCATGTAGCCTGTTAACCAAAAAAAAACTCAAGGGACTTCTTGTCCTCTCTTTTTTTTTATCCCAACGTCTCTCCTTCCAAATCTTATTTTCAAGACCTTCCATTATTTATCGCCATTATATACTCTTAAATGAATTTCAAGAAATATGTGAATAGAACAGTTAATGTAGAAACCTTGTTTCGCTTAATGAAAATAATAGAAATGTTCAATTTCTTTTTTCCTTGACGAAGAGTTTGTGAGGTCCACTCGTGAATTGCATAAGACAAAATAAAAAGATTAATGAAGGCGATTAACAACTTGGCGGGAAGTAAAGTAGAGGGAGAGTAAAGAAGAGACGCCGAAGGAAAGAAAAAGGCACTTCGCGGTCAAGTGGAAGAAATGTCGATATTTCGTGATTCTTCACGAATCTGGAGAATCTGATTGGTGAATATTAGGCGAGCCTGGCTTAGGTTTTACAGGAATGGAAGGATCAGTCCTTGGACGTCGACTCGGATTAGCTCAGTGGTAGAGTCCCCGCCCTGAAAACGGGATGTCCGGGGTTCAAGCTCCTGGTCCGGTCTACATTTATCTATACTTCTTTATGAAAGGAGACTGAGGTACAAGGAATTAGCTGAGAAAAAAAAGGAACCTAGATAAAGGAAACAATAACAATATGAATAACCAGATAGCATTAAGGCGATAAGCCAAGGATGACGATACGTAAGATGAATTTATTTAAAAAAGGAACCAGCAAATTAATCTGACTTAATATTATAAATAAAATACGTAGAATGGCCGTAAGTCACAAATGGAATAATTTAATTCGAAAACGTTTCGGGACCTCCTCGGTTCTTTAATTAAAATACTGCAAAATTTAATGTTGCTGCTGCAAAGGTCCGCCGCCGAAAATTTCTCAAACTGTAATTTTGTGAATACACGATCGCACTTAAAAACAAGGAAGGAGAGTAAGGAAAAATATTTAATGTTATACGCGCATTGAAGTTTACATACGTTATCTTTTAAACGAAAAACATTTGGACGGCTATCGTCATAAAGTAAAATGTCATCTGAAGATGTTTTTATGTTGCCGTTAAGATGAGACCTTGGATATCGGAGGGTCGTGCGTTGAATTCAGAAATTTCTCGAAAGAGACTAAGGAGAAATTATATAAACCTGAAACGTTTTCATGTCGCAGTAAATCTTGGCGTGCCTCAGAGATCTGTAATTGGCCTTTCTTTAAAAGTATATTATTAATATCCAGAGAGAGAGAGAAAAAATATTAACGACTCACCTACAGCTTTATAATACTGTATATATGAGAAATAAATTGGCTGCTCGTGCGAGAGATTTGAAAAACGAAATATTGAACATTTTTAAATCATTTAATCAGTCTCTATTGTAAGTATTTTTATCATTAAAATATAAAATATTACGACGTTTCGACTATCATTTGAGACTTTCTCAGGTAAAAACTTAGCTGTACACGGAACCTCACTGCATGACTCCTTCGGCCGAAGGAGTGAGGTTTCAGTTAATTTTTTTTACCCGAAAAAGTCTCAAATGAGAAACGAAACGTGGTAACACGTTTAAATTATAAAAATACCGACAAAGAGGCTAATTGAATCAGAATAATTATTTAATTATCGAACATTTTTATTTAGCCCAGTTGTTTTCTCTGAATATTTTTTATATACTTTTAACAAACAGGAAAAGATAAACTACAGATCCCTGAGGTACGCCAGGACTTATGAATTAAAGTAGGATACTGGACAAGAATAAAACCGAATATTTAACCTACTTACATTTACTGTAGGGATAGTGTAATACGTTTGAAATAATTTTTAACCCTATTAAAAAAATTATTATTTTGATAGTAAAGACGTAAATACTAAATTTTCGATTTCTTTTCCCACTCCGTATTTCGTAATTTTCTTAATAAAAATGATCCAGTACTGACGGATATGAAATAGACAGGAAAAAGATATTTACCCAATATTTAAATTGGAAATAATGTCGACGAATTCAAGTAAAAAAATAATCTCTAGCATAGATGTCAAAAGTGTCGTCAGAGGACCTTTATGGTATATTTTTGAAAATTTTGATTTTCTGAGATAAATTACAGCATCCACATGAAAGGATAAGGGGAAATTTATGGATTTTGAAGTCTTTCAAGTAAATGTTATCGTCCTAGAGTGGGAGAAGGAAATCAGAAACATAATATTTACGTCATTACAATTATAAAGTTGATTATTTTAATTTTAATAGGGTTGGTAATTGTTTTTAATTTTAATCACCACAAAGAGTGGAAGAAGTTACATATTCGTTTCATACATGCCGACTAATAAAATGTACATCCACATGTTCCATACTTCGGTTCAGCAAGTCGTGGCGTACCTCAGGGATCTCTAATCAATCTTTTCCTGTTCCTTTTATTAAAAAAATCAGAGGTAACGACTATAAAATATTTAGGGACTATTAAAAATAAATACCTAAAAATATCTGCGAAGTCAAGTCTGAGTTGTTCTTTATGTGGTGCCATATTTAAGGGGAGTTTGAAAGCTCTAGTCTTTCCAATCTTAAAAATTTTGCTCGGAAACTCTCACAGATTCAGCACTGGAAATTTTATTATTTTATTTTACCCCTCGTTATATAGGTGTGTGGAAGCAGAATTCAAGTCCTGAATTATTAGTTACAAATATTATAAACAGGTAATGAAAATTATCCTAAACGAGATGCTGGGAAAACACCCTAGAAAACCTGCATCAGGTTGACCGGGCGGTTGGCTACTATTTTCACGTCCTTCCGTCCGAATTACAGGGGGAAAGGAGTGTTTCCTGTCGGGTTCGCAGCATTCCCTTCTCCGTGTCTGAGCCAGGTTTAGAAGGCAACTGGCCGACTGACCCAATTGGGATCAGCGGACAACTTCGGCCCCAGTACATACACCTCCTAAAATAGATAAAGGTGCCTCGGCATGTGAGAACCTTGAAGAAAACCCAGAGAGATGGTACAAAGGTGAACCCCGCAGTCAAACTGCGAGAGAACTTTCACACAGCCATTCCTCATGACTATAAGACCTCCTTTTTTAGGTGGGGTAACAGGCTACATGAGGGTGATTCTGAAGCAGGCAACTCCCCTTTAATAGCACAAGGAAGAAATAATAAAAAGAGGGGGGAGGGACGTGGAAGGTAGAGCAAGGGGTTTTGACTAGTTTAAGGATCCTACCCGGTGTTTCTCCGAAACGGATGCAGGGAAAAGGAATATAAAAAGGAGGGGGAGGGATGCGGAAGGTAGAGCAAGGGGTTTTGACTAGTTTAAGGATCCTACCCGGTGTTTCTCCGAAACGGATGCAGGGAAAACCCTAGAAAACCTGCATCATTTTTTTGGGTGGGTTAACAGGCTACATGAGGGTGATCCTGAAACAGGCAACTCTCCCCTTTAATAGCATAGGAAGGGAATTGAAAAGGGGGGACGTGGAAGGTAGAGCAGACTGCCACATAGTTTCACTTATCGACCATTTAATTTATGACGTTACACACTTTTAAGTTATTTTTGTAGTTAACTCTATGAAACCGTTTCTATTCGGTGCAGTTGTACAATTTTGGGAAACTTGTGACGGCATCCTTCGGGATTCTGCAACAGGTTTTTTACCGTACACTTGTCAGTTCTACGTGCAATTGTCATAACTGCTTTACCTGTTTTTCTCCGTTTCTCGCCCTACGTGCGACGTTTCTTCCCTAAGGAAGCTTGAGAAGCAGCCACGCGTTGGTCAAGTAAGCACGTCCTGAGGGAGTGGCTCCAGATGGGGAGTAGAGAGTATAGGTAGAGTCTTTGCCCCCCGGCGGGGAGGGGAGGGGGAGGCAGAGATTCGTCGTTCGTGGTCGAGTGTAACCATAGCGTTGTTGCTGAGTACTCACGTGCAGGTACGAGGTGGAGACGAGGCGCCATGCTGCACCACACTGCTTCATATCGACCGTCGCGGAGCCAAGCCGCTAGCTAGCCTCCAGCAGGGCGCATGCCTAGACCCGACTCGCTACTCAACTGTTATGGTCCACAGCAGCTTCCATTACTACTAACATGACATCAGCAGCCGATTGAAAACAAACTTTGGTCGGGGGAATTGTTTTTCTCCTTCAGTGGATAGTGGAAGGTTACATGAGCCCGAAAAATCTAGATCATGCCATTTTTTTTCCTAGAATTAAAGAATCCTGCCCTTCATGTCAGGCTTTTTCCAAAATCATCATTTTCAAAAATTGTAAAAAACTGGAAAAGTTTAGAAAATATCAGACCTAAAATTAGACACTTTGTTTATTAATTATTTAGAACCTGTTTTGTAGTTCTCCACAAACTTACAAAATTGTTCTAAAAAAATTCTTCTATATTATCCTTTTTTAAGCGTTGTTGTGGTTTTCAGTCGTAAGACTGGTCTGATGCAACCCTCCATTCTAACGTATCTTGCGCAAGCCTTTTCATTTCCGCATTACAATCCGCTTAGCGTGTTCCATCCTTGCGATCCCTCTTCTGTTCACTTCCCTCTAATGCTAATTTTACAAGACACTCATGTCTTAAAACGTGCCCTATTAATCTAGCCCTCCTTCTCTTCACTAACGTCCTTCATATATTGTTCGCTCTTCTATTCTTTCCCTTTCCGCAACTCCTATCGGCCACGTTTCGCACCCATATACCGACATTTTTAGCAACGATTTCCTAATATTCACTCTTATATTAGCCGTAACTAAATACCTTTTCCTTGACTGTTCTATTATACTCTAGTTATTATTCCGCCCAAGTAGCAGAATTCCTTAACTTCCGTCAAAAATATCCCTCCCGAATCTGACAGCCTTTTTTGTTATTCCACTATTTCCCATACTTACACTCCATTGACTGAAAAGGCTTGCGCAGGATAGGTTAGCATTGAGAATTGGATCAGATCAGTCTTATGACTCAAAACCGCAACAACAAGAATCAAATAAATGAAGAAGTCCCGAATCTTGGGAACAAAAAAAAACATTTAAAATTGAATAAGTAGTTTATGCGGCATTTAATTAAACAATTAAATGAATTAAAACAGCCGCTTTGTCGGCTTTTTATTTTATTTAAAACTGTAAATGTGCTACGTTTCGTGTCTAAATTGGGATTTTTTTTTCAGACATAATAAAATGAAAATTACAATGGATTACATTAGGTCATATAAATTAAAAATATTTTTTGCAACATATTACCAATCTAACTGCCTTTGTTATTTCACTATTTCCCACACTACACTCCATTACCTTGGTTTTCCTTTTATTAATCGTCATATTGAACTCTTTCTCCAGGATCACGTTCATGTCATTTATTTCGGTTTTCAAGTATTCTTCTGACTCCTCTAATACTACAATATCATCGTACGGTTTTTATTTCTTCTCCTTGCAGTATGATTCACTTTATCTATTCATTTTTAACTTTCTTCATCGACTTTTCTGTATATAAATTAAACAGCATGGGTGACAGGCTGCATCCTCGTCTTACTCCTTTCTTGATTTCTTCCTCTGATTTTCCATAATATCATCAGAAAACCTTAGGGCTTTTATTTCTCCTCCTTGCCGTATTGATTCCTCTTCCATATTCCGTTTTAACTTTCTCCAACCGTCAACATTTCGCACCTATATTAATTATGCCACGCTCCATACCAATATCTTCACAAATTTCCTATAAGGTGACGTGAAAGTCTAACGACTGTTAGATAGTGTCAGGACCAGTAAATACACCCCACTTATATCTTATTATCAAAGAACAAACAAATAAATAATGCAATTAGGGTAATTTACAGCACTTTTAATTGGAAATTAAGGGGTCAGTCAACCTCTTGTTGTCCTCTTCCTCAAACGGCTAGCATATAAGAATGTTAACTATAAGACAATAATATATATATATATATATATATATTATAGGAATAAAACGTTTCAAATCTCATATTTACTCAATTTTTCACTTTTTACCAATTTTATCTTTGGTCGTTATGTTGCAGTTTAATTTAAGCGGCGCTCAGAGATTCTGACGAAGCTTATTCGATTTTGCAATTAGGCTCGTAAAGTGAGCCTGGACTGACGGAAGGGACATTAATATTTTGAGATTAGTTAGATATATATTGGACAAGGCCATGGACGAGGACGCCTAAAGGTGTGAAATATGCAGGCTCGGTGGCGGAACAACAACCACAACCACTGCATCTATTGACAATTACTCCATATAACACTAATAGAAATAGGTACAGGATATTCCAAAGCTTAATTAGTTTTCTGTTGCGCTTAATTACGAACGAAAGTCTTAGCCTAGAGTTTCTTGAAAGAACTCGAAACGAAAATTGATTGAGGAGTAAGACAAGGTTGTAGTCTGTCACCAAACTTATATAGAGAACAGGCGATGAAGGACGTTAAAACTGAATATGGAAAAGGAATCACATTGCAAGGAGAAGCAAATAAACATCATGAGGTTTTCCGATGACATTGTAGTATTAGGAGAGTCATGATAAAAGACTTGGAAAAAGCATAATAAATTGCATGAACGTGGTTCTGGAGAAAAAGTCCAATATAAGGATTAATAGAGGGGAAACCAAGGTAATGAAGTGTAGCGAGCGTGGGAAACAGTGGAATAACAAAGGCAGTTAGATTGGGAAGGGATATTTTGTAGGACGTTAAGAAATTATGCTACTAACAAGATTGTATAGCACGGGCAAGGAAGAGGAATTTACTTAGGCTAATATAAGTATGAATATTATATGGAGTGTGTGTAACTGTAAATGGGTACGAAACGTGGACGACAGGAGTTGCAGAAAGGAAAAGAATAGAAGTCCTTGAAATGTGTTGTTATAGGAGAATGAGACGGGTGAATTGAATAACTAACGAGGAAGCTATAAGCAGAAAAGGGGAAGCGTGAAAAATATTGAAGGACGTTGACTAAGAGAAGGGATAGATTAATAGGCCACGTTTTGAGATATGAGGGTCTTGTAAAATTAGCATCAGAGGAAAGTGAACAGGTGAGGGAGGACAAGGATGGAAACGCTAAGCAGATTAGGGAGGATGAGGGATGTACTAGTTTTGCGGAAGTGAAAATACTAGGTCAAGATAGGTTATGAGTGAAGGTTACATCAGACGAGTCTTAGGACTGAATACCATAACAACAACAACTCTGTTTGGAGATGAGAATTTTACAAATAGCCAGAGATATTGGTTAATGTCTGTACAACTATCAAAGAAATATATCACGTTAAAAGGTGACTCTATACACTTGCAATTCTCGTCTTTAATCGTTTGAGCGATCACAAAATTGAATTGATGGCATGAACACCGAGGTATAGGAAAATAAGATCAAACGATTTCCAGTTCATTTGGGATAAGCAGATAACTTTCATATACTTTGAGGGAATCCTTCCTTATATTGCTGGTCCTTTTGCTGTTATAATTTATGCAGTATTTCTCGTTTACTTACCGATAACAAAATTGTCACCAAGGACTCATAATAAAGATAAAGAGTGTTAAGATTGCTAAGTATATAATCCTCTAAATCTCTCAGAATGTTATTATCTCTGATTTACCTACTTACCACAGATGTGTTTCAAGGTCCTTACTTTGGCAGTTCACGAAAAACGTTTTATTGTTGAATTAATTAGTCGCTTCAGTCACATTTCCACTCTATTCCTGTAAGTTTAAATTCAACCTTGTTTTTTTTTTTCAGTTTTAAAATCCACCTGGTTTGAAACAGAGTGGCTGACACCTTTGCAGTAGTTGAGATTGCAGACTTGCTGGCAAAATCGATCAACAGTTATTTTGGTTCGACGTAATAAGCGCTGCCGGAGATTTCTATGCCGCAGTCATCAAATCCGTGGGGCGGAACAGACAGTTTTAGGACACGAAACAGGGCGAACCCCAGGGGGAAAAGGCAATAGTCGAATAATACTTTCGTCCGATTTGTATATCAGTAACATAAATGGAAAATTAATTCAATTTCTAAATAATAAAAATTATTATTCATGATCTACTGAAATGCAAACAAATATGCATATATATATACTTATTATTTACAAATTAACTTACTTTTGCCTTGATATATTAATGGTACTATTATACATATATATATATATATATAGTATTTATATATGCATAATAGTACCATTAATATATATATATATGTATATAAATGCATAATATTACCATATATATGTATATATATAAATGCATAATATTACCATATATATATGTATACATATAAATGCATAATAGTACCATTAATATATCAAGTCAAAATAAGTTAATTTGTAAATAATAAAAATTAGAATATCAGATACAATAAAGCTTCAGTAATGTGGAAATAGACAAAGTAGTGTATTTATGTCTTCAAATTCACTTAAAGTTAATTACAAATTCTAAATTATATTTTTTCCTTCATAATACAATACATATTCTAAATCCAAATTCACTCTTTACATTTAATCAGTCTTTTAAAACCATCGATTAAACTATTTTGAAATATATTTATATTTTTGGTGCCCTTGACAGCTACAGGTACCTCATTGTATAATACTATACCTTTATTAAAAAATGAGTTTTTTGTACTTTTTAAATTTAAGTGTCCCTTAAGTGTTCCCTACCCCTAGTGTTGTACCTATGAACCTCTGAATTATTTTAAAAAATATATTGAAATAATCAGGTAATTGTCCCTTATCTATTTTATGAATAAAAACTAAAACATCATACAGAATTTTTTCCTCAACACTTAACAATTCTAAATTATTTAGCATACCTTTAATCCTACAATACTTGGTTTCATTTAAATTAGGCCTTAATCCTCAATTACAAATCACTTCTAATTTTTCAATAATATTCCACTTACACAAAATATCAAAGAATTACAAAAACATACACGAGGGACTACAATTGACATGAAGACAGTTTTATTAGCTTTAAGCGGCCAAATATTTCTTATTCTACAAACTACTATTTTTTTTGGCCAATTTATTTTAAATATACTCTCTACATTCATTAAATTTTGATTCACAGTCAATAAGTACTTAAAATTATCAACCCACCTCATTACATCACTACCTACCAATATATAACAGTTTTCACATTGAGATATAGCCAGTTCACAATATTTACAAGTTCACCATTAATTCTATTTTACAAATTTTTTACAACTATTACCATAAATGTACACCAGAGCATCATCAGCAAATAAAAGAACTTTGGCTTCCTTATCTATATTTGGCGGTTCATTAACATACAAAATGAATTACTGTGGGCCCGATTTGCTGCCTTGAGGCACGCCAAAGTCAACTTTTCCACACTGAGTACAAACTTAATTAACTATAATTTATTGCTTCCTATTCATCAAGTTATACAAGTTTTTGTTTATAATAATAATTAAATGAATTTAATGAAGCTTATTAGAATCCCACTCCCACACACAACTATTGTTACATAATAATCAATTTAAACATGAATACATTTATAAATAACAAATATTAAAAATACTTTTTATAATTCATATTAATGATGCAATAAACAGTTCATACTGACAATCCATAGTAATGTATTCTAAAAAAATAAGTGGAGTAGTGGGGAGGGAACATAATACAAATGGGTCTTTTTCACTTTTGAGTATACATGATTCTTTAATAATAGACAGAAATGATATTAAATTGATGAAATTTCCATTCATTTCCTTTTTTTGCACAGTGATGATTTAAAAGTTTTCTGTAAATTTATTTTATTTCACCAGGTAAATGAATGCCTCTTATTAAATTATTCTTAATTGCTGAATACAAAGAGTTTCAATTTTTGGGTGCATAAATTGATGGAATACAGTGTAAATAGGCCATCTAATTTGGCACATATGATAAACTATTCCTAGCTGAAAATGACTAGGAATTTTGTACTTCAATATCGATAATACTGTAGGTTTATAGAGTTACAGGTTTCAACAGAGAATTATTTTTCATGGTGCAGCCTTATATTTATTTATTTATTTCAGACTTGTAAGTTAAACTGTTTGCAGGAAAAAAATTATAGAAGCATTAAATGTATAATTAATATTTTAGATTAGTTTTATAGCTATATGTAAAATGAATAACACTTAAGCTTCAATTAATTCATTTTAGTGTATTATTTACTTACATTAAGTGTAATAGTTGTCCCAGGAGATAGCCTTTGGGAACACTAATTTTTATATGTATCAACTTAGAACTAATAAATAAACCCAAAAAATGATTTCAATAAAAACAAAACTTTGGTGTTTTGACAGTTAAGATTAAGGCTATTTTATATCATTTGAAATTTAAATTATTTTATTATTGGAACAAGGATACATGAAGTATTATGCATAATTATGATTGAAATGTGATGATATTTCCTTATTGATGAAACTTTAAGTGTTTTGGAAATGAGATAACAACTGATGCATGCACTGGTACTTTACTATTGATGAAAGGAGAGTTAAAAAAGCTTTTGTTTTTATGTACCCATTTACAGCCATAAAAGTTGTTTAGTTTCTTTAAAAGCCAACAAAGATTCCTGTCATTTAGAGAGAATAAATATAAAGGGCACTGAACGAAGCTATGATGTCAACAAAAATAAGCTGCCAAAATGTGAAGGCTTTATTAATAAATAAAAAATTCTCCTGATTTAACATCTTCAATTTTTTCATGTCCCTCTCTTCTAAGTGTGGCTCAGTAAGTTATAAAAGTCATTCCAATTCATTTTATTTCCATGTCATGACTTTTTAACTTTTTTTTGTTTTCTTGATATATGCTATGAATTTTTTATAAGAGCTGCCAAAGAAATTCAAATTAAACTAAATATTTGACCATTTGCTTCTATTTTCATATTTATCGTGAAATTTATGGTACGCAGTGTTTATACACTGCATTAATTTCTAAATAGATATTCCTGAGTTTATTTTACAGGTTAAAAATGCATTGTTTGTGACATATAACATTTTATTAATTAAATCAGGGATCAATTTTCAAAATGTATTTAAGCTATATAGGTCTAATTTTTGTTAATACTAAAGGTTACAGGCAATAGACCATCTGGTTTCAAATTATGACTTGTGTTTAAGAAGTGCAGAAGAGGAGAAACTTAGTTCTTAAAGCCCCAAGATAAATTTGTGAGCAAATCTAAATGTGGAAATTGTTATTGTATTTTTTTGTGCTTGTAGGTTTATTATTAATTCACATAATACAGCTTTGGCAATAATATTAAAATTTCACAAGAATAAGCATTAATAAGTTTATTTTTTTCAATTTGGAATTGTCTTGTAATTAGAATTGAGCCATTCATTGTTGTTGCTATTTTAAAAATCAAGTGCATTACAAACAAGAATTATTTTCCTGTTGTCATAGGAAGGAAAATTTTACAATTTAAGAGTTCACTTTCCCAAAACCAGATTGACCACAGTCATTTATCTTGGTATTACTTAGTTGCTCTTCTTGTAAATTATATTTAAAAGATAATGATTGTTTTCCCATGCTTACTTTACTGGAACTTAAATTCTGGTGAGTGGGCTACAGAGATTGTATGACTAAAACTTACAATAATTTTTTAAAAGTGGTAGAAAGTGATACAATTTGACATTTACTCCATCGAATAATAATAGGAATATCTCAATATTGAAATAATATAGGAGGCAGTTACAAAACAGACCTAATACAGACAAAGTGCATAGAATGAGATGCAGGAAGTGAAAATAAATCATACATGAGAAGTGGAAAAATATGGACAGCTACCATTTGCTAATCACTACACCACAGGAGGTCGGCTACCAAATGTTTTATTACTTATAACTTTCAAATACTTTTTTAAACTGTTAAGCAGAGTTTTATTCCTTCAGAATATTCTAACTTGAAATCTTTTTATCCTTGTCTTATATTTTGTCTATCACATTTTGTGTGCATTACAAATTTTTTTGTGTAATATTTCTGTACTTCATTGAAGAAATACTAATTATAATTTTGTATTTATTACTGAAGGAAACTGCAGTTTCTCATAACTCTTCTGAATGTTAATTTAATATATAATAAAATATTTTTAAGTCACCTTTTCTTGGCAATGTAATCCTTTATATTGAAAATGCGTGCCTCATAGTACCATAATGAATACCTTGCTTCATTAAAATATGCATACAATTAGCAAACACAGGAGATGAATTTCTCCAGTGAATGTGGGCTATCGATAACATTGAAAACATGGGAAAAGAAGAATTTGGCAGGGAAAGAACCTTTTAAACAGTCTTGATAAAGGAAGATGAAAGTTAATGGAATATATATAATTGGAAACAGTATTATCAATTGTGCTAATGGCGAAACCAGATGTACATACTGTTTAAGTAAAATAGATTCCATTCAAGTCAATAAAAACTCTCTTTGTTTTCTTTATGAAGGCAATGCAATTGTAGAATTCTAGAATTCAGTATAAAATGTAAAATAAAAAAGTCAGCGTGTTTTCTTGTGATATTCAGAGGAACTCTCCTCAGTGGTGCCTTGAGTTTGCTGTGACTCAGGCGAACTTAATAAACCTTAAATTTTTCAACACAGCCCTTACATGAATGGCGGCGACCTACCAAAATGGGATTCAAAATTAATGTGGCGTGCAAATCGTCAGATCGTTGGAGTGTCAAAGGAGACTGAACTTGTAAAAGGCGCAATTAAAAAGACGGTGGCATTCAAAGTAAACGGAGTGCAAATGGAACCTTGTTTCTGTTTAATGTTAAGGGGTAAGATAAAGAGCAGCAGAAAAGCGGGCGAGAGAAACTTCGTTAAAGGGAGGAGACTCTTGTAGAAAGCAGTGAGCGTAAGGAATTGATAAAACAACAACTGAGTCTTGGAATTAGGATTGGCTGATTCAGTGCCAAGCGCAAAAGGAGTGAAGAGAACGCAAGGCAGCAAATATAATGTAATAAATATAGATGACGGAATCCCAGGAAACAGACGACGTTCTCAAGAACCATTACAAAATGTAGACTTAATTTAATTTATTTGACTTAATTTTTTCTATCAAATTTTGTTTTAAGTTAGTTCAAGTTTGACTTTGCCTTATTGAAGCTCTTCTTTATCTACGAAGAGTGTGTTTATTTATTCCTTGTAAGCCAACTTCCAACGATATTATATACTCATGTTAGTAAATAGTTCTTTGACTTTGCCTTATTGAAGCTCTTCTTTATCTACGAAGAGTGTGTTTATTTATTCCTTGTAAGCCAACTTCCAACGACATTATATACTCATGTTAGTAATTAGTTCTTTGTTCAACAAATCTGATATCAGATGAAGGAAGACGGTAAGTAATACGATGCACAATTCAGTAGAAAATCATTACTAATATTGTACTTAGAAATAATTTAGTTCTCTGGATATCCGAAATAAAAACTTAGATGCATTTAGGACCTGATTTACTGACTACATAAACCGAAAGATTTTCTTAATAATGCTTTTAATATAGACATTTTTTAAAATCAACCACATAACATAATTGGCAAATTTAATCCACTATATTACACGTTGCTATTTAACAAATGTAATTTAAGGGACTCAACATTTACAAAAAAATAAATCTCTTCATATAAAAACTATTGCAACCTTGAAGAAAATTAAACTGAGTTAGGAGAGATGAATTGCTAGTGTTTTAACATCTTTGATATAAATGTATTCATTGTAAGTAAGTTGCAGTGTGTATTGTTACATTAAATGGGAGTACTGCACTCAGGAACGAACATTATTTATTTTATATATAAAAATTAGTATTAGCATCAACTATTGACAATCTTTCAGTACTGAAATTTTACAGTTAAAGGCCAAAATTAATTGCAATATTATAATGTAAAATTTAATTTTAATCATTTTATACAGGATTAAAAATTAAGATGTTCTGTTATTTTATTATAATTTTCTCTTACATGAAACAAGTTAATGATTAATTATAAATAGGCTCAAGAATGTAATATCTCTGAATTTTTCCACATTCTTACTACATTCTATTATACGCTCCAAAAAATTCAAGCCATGAAATACAGAGTACTTGAATGGTTATCCAGATTGTAGCTTAATGAAGAGATAGAAAGTTAGTTAAGGATCCTACCCGGCATTTGTGGGAAACCCCACTATTGAAAACTGCATCAGTTACTTGTCCCACGACCTTCTGTGGGGATGCAGCATTATCTTCTCCATGCCACGATCAAAGTTTACATTAAGCTGCCCGAGTGTTCCAAAGGGAACTGTGAGGTCAAGTCTTTGCCCTATCCCACATTATAATTAGAGGAAATATCTCCGTAGGTAACATCCTTCTTCTGTCCTGCGAAAACCTTTTCATTTTTACATAGCTACCACATCCTATATCCTCCGTAATATAATTAGCGTATTTAATCCTTGGCCTCCCTTTTCTGTTCTTACCTCACACACTTGCCTCTAATGCTAATTTTACAAGATCATCTTGTCTCTAATGTGACCTATTAATCTATTCCTTAAAAGTCCTCCAAATTGTTCTCTCTCTACCTATTCTCTTCCTGGCAATATACCCTACCACAAACAACATCCTCCCTATCTGCTTAACAAACTCCATACTTGGTCTCCCTCTATTGATTTTACCTCTAATGCTAATTTTACAAGACACTCGTGTCTTAAAATGTGGCCTATTAATCTATCCCTTCTCTTGGTCAACGTGCTTCATATTATTCGCTCTTCCCCTATTCTGCTTAGAACTTCCTCGTTAGTGATTTTATCCACCCATCTCATTCTCCCACACTACCACATTTCGAAAACTTCTATTCTTTTCCTTCCTGCAACTCCTATCGTTCACGTCTCGTACCCCACATATAACGCCACACTCCATACGAACATTTTTAGTAATGGTATCATAATATTCATTCTTATATTAACCGTAAGTAAATTCCTCTTTCCCTTTTTTATTTTTTTTGGTTAACAGGCTACATGAGGGTGATCCTGAAACAGGCAACTCCCCTTTAATAGCATAGGAAGGGAATTGAAAAGGGGGGATGCGGAAGGTAGAGCAAGGTAGCCAAGGGTTAACTAGGGCCCCCGGGCTATGGTTTAAGGATCCTACCCGGTGTTTCACCTAAAGAGATGCAGGGAAAACCCTAGAAAACCTGCATCAGGTAGGTCGGGCATTGGGTACTATTCTCACGCCCTTCCCTATGATTGACGGGAGACGAGTCTGCTGTGGGGACGCAGCATTCCCTTCTCCGTGTCTCCACCAGTTTCAGGAGGCAGTTGGCCGACTGATCCAATGGGATCGACGGACAGCTCTTGCCATATGCCCAAGGTCTTTGACCCCGGTACATATACCTCCTAAAATAGGTGAAGGTGTCTCGGCATCTGCCTGTGCTATCCTACTCTATCTAGTTATTACGCTTCCCAAGTAGCAGAATTCCTTAAATTATTTCAAAAAAATCCCTTCCCAATCTAACAGCCTTTGTTATGCCACTTGGAAATATTTCTCATTGCAGTCGCTTGTTGTGTTCCGCACCCTAATTACCCGTATTTATTTGGAGACGAGAATTGAAAAATCAATAGTAATAATATTATTATTAGCTGATGAATCGCTGCGACATAATGGAGCCTAACGAACAGGAATCGAAGTTCGCCTGACCCCCATTTTGTCTCACGTGTTGTTGTCGTCGTTTATTCATTGCGTTATTACCCTGCTGTTCCTTTTTTTTTACCTTGTCGCTTAGTGAAAGGCAGTTTGAGTTATCAGCAACACTTCCTGCGCTTTCAGAGCAACGCCGCGGAAGGGAAACTGTCAAAAGAACGGAATCAGATAATTTCCTGCTGACGTCACTTCCACTTATCAAGATCATTCCCGCCCGCTTTGTAGCATCACTTACTACTACTACTCGTGTATTCATAGCCGCGGGGGGGTAATTTAATATTAGAGCTCGCAGGAATGAAAACAAACGTCATTTCGAATATTGTTTGTGGGGCGCGTTATTCGCAAGCACTTAGAAATATTAATTCTGGACGAGTTTCATCCACTTCTCCCAGTTGACAACTAAAGTAATATTTTTAAAACAATTTTTAAGTAAGTCAAATAAATAAAATAGGCAGATAAATCAATAATCTGATATCTAAATAAAAAAATCCTGCAAATATGACTACAAACAAACCTTGAAGGCAACAGGAAACAGGAAGAAGGAGAGATGAAGAAATGAACAATTAAATAGTTAGTGTGGCTTGGAAGTTAAAGGAAAGAAGAAGTATGGGAGGCGAGAAGAGATGCTTAATCAGAAGTTGAAGGAAGGCTTCGAAGTTGAAGGGAGTAGGAAGCAGGAGAGAAGAAGAAAGTGAAAAATTGAATGAGTCAGTGTTAGTCGGAAGTTGAAAGGAGGAGAAAAGTAAGAACAGTGTCGGTTACGCTATGAAGAAGTTCCATAATCGGCTAGTACTTACATCCGGGGATGCTCCGGCATAGAAGATGAAACAGGTTCGTCACGAACGTAAAATCCCTGCTACACGTTGTTACCCCAGTAATTAACCCCGATAACCCCATGACATTTGAATGGTAATTGTCCTTAATTTGTGTAGTTGTAGTTTTGAAATATAAATAAATATCTTTTAAAATTTAATAATTTTTGTCTAATTAACTTTATATAACTAACCGCATTTTCTTTTCCAATATCCTATGTTTTTGTTTGGATATCCGTAAAGTTAGATGTAACACAACATAAGAAGCTGTGGATAGTTTTTTTTATAATTGATTAATATGATCATTATTATCATCTTAGATTCCCCAAAAAATTAGTATTCATAGTTTTATGTGTTTACTTACTATTATTTCCTGGAGTTGTATAAAATAGGGTTTCACTAACATTACGTGAAAAAAACCATTGACAGAAAATCGTGACTTAATTCTTCGTTTAGGATGCCCTTGATATCTATTAAAACAGTTTTATCATCGGCAAACAGTCCGGTTTTTAGACATTTATCTGGTATTTTGGCTGCATCATTTACATATTTTAGGAATAATGGAGACCCCAACATTGAACCCTGTGGGACTCCCATCTTTATTTAAGCCCATTTCCCTTTTATAATTGTGCATATTTTGCAACATATATGAAATATAGATATCCTCACTTAAAAAAGTATTAGTAACTTAGATATATTTAGTGTATAATATCAATAATGACAGTAAAGAACACCGAGAAGAATATTAATGATTAATTTGGGGTATTGAAACAGGAGTAATTAGTTGCCTTGTAATCGTATCGTTTATTTAGTCATCATCTTAATCAATTACTGTTGTTCCTCACGGAACATAAGGCATCAACAAAGCATCTAAATCTGGTCCTGTTGACCTCTCTTCATTACTTGCCTTCTTCCATTGCTTTCATATGTACAGATCTTCGCGCCATGTTTGTTTGCGCCTTCCTCTCTTCCTTTTATTCTGCGGTTTCCAGTCTCTCTCCCCTCCCCCAATGACTTCATTTCCCTTCCTCATTAGTGATTGTATACAATTTATCTGTATGCCTATCTAAGTTTCTCCCGTCCTTCTCCATAGTTCGTGGTTGGAGATTACTTACTTCCGGCCAATAGATATTCAAAATATTTCTTAAACAGCGGTTGAAAAAAGTATTTAATCGGGAGGTAATTGCTTTAGTCTTTTTTCCATGTCTCGGACCCATATAATTGCCGACATTACTTCGGTCCCGGAAGATATTTAGGTTTTTCTTCCACACCACGCGCTTTTTGAATGCGTTTCAAAACACCCTGGGCAGTAATTGCACTACCAAAGTAATCACATCCTCTATAGATTCACCGTTGAGGACAAATGGGGTTTAGTTTTTCTTCGTGTTAATCCTTAGGAACTTGGTCTTCTTTTATTTAATCCTTAGTTCCACTTCCTCCCCCTTCTTTTAACGTCTCTTCAAACTTTGATTACATTTCATCACGTGCCTCGGGAACAAATCGTCAACAAAATTAGTAAGTGTTGTTAATTGTTAGTGGTTTTATTATTTTTTTTATCACAGGTTTGTTTTTCCAGTTCTGAAAGTGGCGCCCGCCCTATCTCTCTCTCTCTCTCTCTCTCTCTCTCTCTCTCCACAACGGAGAAGTAATTGAAATGCTGAATTCACCTCAGACAATGTTTCCAGAGTTCTGAAAACAGTTGTCCCTCGAATTTCACCCTCCCCCCTCCTCACCCTCTCCTGCAGAGTGTTACCAGAGTGGGATAAATATTCAAAGTCTGGTTGGCGGCGACACGAGTCCCGCCTAGTTCGCCGCAGCGCCCACAGATGGCTCCGGCTGCTGATTTCAACCCGGCGGGTGGAGAGAACCAGGTGCAAAACCTCTCTCTCAAACTTCCTCGGTTAACGTCCTCCAGCAAATTATCGTTCCAGGAGCACTTGTTAAGATGGTATCGAGGAGAAGGGAGACCCATTATTCTCTGTAATGGAGAGGCAACCGGTGGGTTGGTGGGTGAGCTCAAACAGATAAAGCCCTCCACTTAGACCGAGACGCATACTTTATGAGCGTCTGGCCTCACGCCAGTTTAATTAAAACGAATTTTTTTAACACATAGGTCCTAATTTGAATATGAATTAATAGTTATTGCTGCGATTAAGCACAGATCGTCGGCCAAGTACATTACTACACCTTCAAGAGGAATTGGATACTTTCCATACCAAAACCTCTCCGTACTGTATTTATTATACCATAAATTAGTAATTACATTGTACCATATCTTTAAATATACTGCGACAATTGGAACCGTAATTTACCTCTGCATTCCTTCCCGTTTCCCTTCCTCCTCTTGTTTCTCATTCTTCCATAACGTTCCAACAGGGTAAAATACAAATAACATTTAAAAGTTAACATTCTCTACAAAATAAAAACTCGCAGAGGATTCTCGCAACAAACTAATTTATTTTATGGTTTCAACAAAGTTTGTAACCGTAAATAAATTCGAAAGCCGAAATGAAGCAAAATTAATTACAAAAAAAAACGTAAAATAAACGAACAGCTGGTCGTATTATTAGAGCCTTTCTCATTTACGATAACGTAAATTATTAAGATAAATAAAATAAAAACTATCTTGGGCATAAGGAAGAAGAGGCGCTGTGGGAGTTTTCTCGCAGGCGCTTCAGCCCAGAGCGACTGCGGGGCTTACCTGATCATGTCGGGGATGCCTCCTGCACTCTCTCTGGTATTTTTTATCGAAGTTCTCATATGCTGAGAAACCTTCACCTATTTTAGGAGGTAAATGTACTGGGGTCAATGACCTTGGGCATATGGCAAGAGTTGTCCGCTGATCCCATTGGATCAGTCGGCTAACTGCCTCCTGAAACTGGTGGAGACACGGAGAAGGGAATGCTGCGTCCCCACAGCAGACTCGTCTCCCGTCATTCAAGGGAAGGGCGTGAGAATAGTACCCAATGCCCGACCTACCTGATGCAGGTTTTCTAGGGGTTTCCCTGCATCTCTTTAGGTGAAACACCGGGTAGGATCCTTAAACCATAGCCCGGGGGCCCTAGTCAACCTTTGGCTACCTTGCTCTACCTTCCGCATCCCCCATTTTCAATTTCCTTATTGACTATTAAAGGGGAGTTGCCTGTTTCAGGATCACCCTCATGTAGCTTGTTAACTCAAAAAAAAAAATATTTTGCATGCATGAGATATTAAACTAATCTTCCCTGTGCTGTTCGAATCTATTGCAGATCTTTTATTAAATTTATAGCTGTGGATTTTTAGCAAAGTATTTTCCAGTGCTTGACGTTTATTTCATTCTATGGGGAGTTTTTTTTTTGTAGTTGAACGGTCCGTTTCACGAAATTTATTTTTACCCTATCGTCTAAGTGACGACGAATATTCTGTACGTGAGAAGTGAACACTGTGGCTGAAAGCGGAAAGAGGATGACGTCACGTGAAAGTAGATCGTGCAGCTAAAATAAATCACACTACGAGAAGAGACGGGAGAGAGAGAGAGAGAAATAGAGAGAAATAGAGGGAGAGAGAGAGAGAGAGAGAGAGAAATAGAGAGCAACTGTCGTTACATTCCACACAAAACATTTTATCTGCAAATTACGAGGAAATACGGAGCAGCCCTTGTTTATTTGTGTCTGGTGTTCGGGGATTTGCGTCCCCCTGTGATCCCGTTTCTGTGTTGTCGTCGTAAAGCTGCTTCCACTAATCACCTGGATTTCAGGTAATTTAGTCTCTCTCTGAACCAGGTTACAAGATTGCGAGCACACACACACACACACTCGCAGACACGTGTCATCCCGCTGACCGCAACTCTTGCCAACGCTCACACGAAAACGGGGTTATTGTAGCATCCTCCATCCTCCCTAATCTGCTTATCATATTTCATCCTTATCCTCCCTCTTCTGTTCTTACCCCGCAACAATTCCCCCTAACGCGTCAGGTGATTACGCGCATGACGTCACATGTAGCCGCATTCCTGAGCCCGGGGGCCCTAGTTAACCCTTGCCAGGCTACCTTGCTCTCCCTTCCGCATCCCCCCTTTTCAATTCCCTTCCTATGCTATTAAAGGGGAGTTGTCTGTTTCAGGATCACCCTCATGTAGCCTGTTAACCAGAAAAAAAACGTCGAGGAATGTTTTAGGAAAAATAAAAGAATCATCACCAAAGATTCGTAGTGAAAGATGGAAATGATGGCAAGTCAGTCACCGTAATGCGAATGTGAGGCTCGTGTTGGGTGGTAATGAGCGAGTAGGAAATCATGACTAGCTGATGAAATTATTCATTGTTGTAGAGTGATTATTGGCGAGGGTCGACACTCTAGCCACTGACCCTTGAATATTTTACGGAGGCTTCTGTTTGCGTTTCCCGTGTCGCGGTCGGCTGCGCATAAACGAGCGAGCGACCCCAGGGGAGAGAGAGGGAGACAGAGAGAGAGACAGAGAGAAGCTCTCTCTCTCTCTAAAAACCCTATTCCAGGGTCGGAACACACAAGGTCACCGACAGACAGCGCTGAGGTGACAATCGCAATAAAATAATGCATGCGGAGGTTATGCTAATAAATATCAATTAATACTAGAGAGAGAGAGCGAGAGAGATAGGGAGGGGGAGAATTCAGATCTATCGCAGAGCAACAGTAATCCAAGGAAAATACATCTAATTCTTATTTATTTTGATGATAACATCACTTAAAAAATTAATTCAGTTATCAAGGATCAGACATTGGCGGCGGATCCATTGGTTGGGTGAACAAGGCGAATGTCCCCATACCCCAAGGAAAACAAAGTAATTTTTCAATATATATATATATATATATATATTGAAATATACTTTTTTGGGTATAAAACATTAATTAATTAATAGAACAAATTATGATCAATTTTAAAATTTTTCATTTATTAATTTAAAGTGAATACACGGGCTTAATCTCAGGGGATTTTGGGTCTCTCAAGAGATGGAGTATGCAGTAGCTGAAAATAGAAAGAAAAATCATTAAATATTATTTAATCAGAGCAATGAGCAAGTTTCACAATTTTTTTTATAACTTACCAACAATTACTGGGCCAACAAACATCCACCTCTCGAATGTTTGTGCGTCTCTCTGGCGTCTTGCAGGATTTGATCACGTCTGGACACGTCTGCTCTCGTCCGTCCTCTCCTCAATTCGTCTGCCTTCTGCTCATCTGCTCTGCCCACGTCTTTCCTCTCCTCCACTCGTCTCAATTCTGCATATCTGCTCGGACCACGTCCGTCCTCTCCTCCACTCGTTTGCCTTCTGGGGGAGAGCCACCCATCGGCTTCCCTTTTAAATCTTCCGACGGGAATTCCCCTATTTCACAAAATTTCGGGGTTCCCCGCCCTTAATTTTTACACACGTTCGGCGGGGGTTCGCCATCGTCATTTTTTACACACGCCCCGAGGGAGATTCCCGCGGGGAATCACCATCTTTCAGCCGACTAGCTATTGTTGTTGGCCGAACTGCGCCTCATAACGCCACAACATCACAAAATCCGCCTTTTTTATCACAATATATATATATATATATATATATATATATTATTAAAAGGAAACTGACAACCTTCGTGCTGCCTCATAAGCCAGAGTTCCCGGGCTGGAATCGTGGCATGGGCTAGGATGTTTGTGACGTCATGGTCACGGAGACTGCGATTAAGACTGCTGGAGAATCCATACGCTGACCACGTGGTACTCTCTAAAATTCGAAATGTGTCGTGTGAGATGTCAGTCCGCAGTCAACCTGATAGACCAAGGCCCTCAATGGGCTGTAGAGCCAATGAATCAAAAGAATTATTTTCAATTAATTCACAAGACTCAAACATTTACATTAATAAGTTAAAACAATTTGCATAGCGAATACCAATGTTGCATATTTCCTTCCTTCCATTAACTACAATTTGCATATTTATAGTAAGCTCATCTTGAACCTTGACTTCTCCCTGTGCAATATCTCAATTTCCTCCCAAAGTGCTTTATGACCCGACGTTTTAAGGTGTTCAGTCCTCGGTTGTGGAAATAGGATACGTCAAATATAATATTACAAGAAATATACAAAATTTTACAATTAAGAATTGAAGGATAAAAAGAGGGAAGATAAAATTCAATCTTCAATTTTCAGTCGGCGGAGGAGGAGACAGCAGAAGATCGTGCCTAGGAGGTTCCCGTCGAACATGAAAAATAAAATAAGTCAGCAGTTAAATTCTATGTTAGTTGGAGGGTTGCATCAGACCAGTCTCAGGACCTGAAAACCTCAACAACATCTGTAGGAGTCCATTGGAACTAATTTACCTCTCGAGGGACATCAAGATCGTTCCTATTTTCATCGTTTGATGACACTTTCCTCTTCCTGTTTCCTCTTTTCGCTGTTGTCGACCCTGCGAGCGAGGTCGTCAATTTCGTCTGTCGCGCCAGATATATTTTCACGGCCGTCAGAGTTTCCGCCATCGATCAACACTTGTGTGTGTGTCTCTGTGCACACTCATTAATTCCCGTCAGAGCTGGAATATCGACACCGCCATTACCCAGAGTCAGTCTCGGTCTAACAGGTTGAAGACTCTGATTGGTGGAGCAGCAGAGTGATCGCTCTGGTGAGAAAATGTGAGATCATTACAACAGTGACCGCGATCAGGCAAGCATTCACAACGCCATAAGGTCTGTGGGTAAATACTGGCAGCTCAGGAAAACTCTCATTCACACCAGAATGTTCCTACAAATTGATATTCTTCATTTTCACAGGAAAAAATTCTCAATTACCGTCACCGGGCCCTCAACCTATATTATACTGTGAAACCTTCATGGTTTATGAATTGCCACCGCATTGTTTGACCTAACAAACTTTAACTACTTTTTTTTATTAATTGTTTATAACATAATTAGCCTGTTTTCTAGTACATCTATAACAGGCTCTTACCTTCACAAACTTACAAAATTATTCTATTACTATTATTTATACAGTAATACTGACAAATTCGCCGAAAACTAGATATAGGATTAGAGGGGTGTAAGGTGAAAAGGGGGGCGAGATATCGAAATGAGACAAAGATACACTAAAATTTAGGTTAATATTCCTGTTTAAATCTCTGAAATTTTCACTGAAATCCGTTAATCCGTTTCGGAGGATAAGCAGGTCGAGTATAGGTAACACCCATTCACATTTTTGAGATGATTCAAACTCACGTAAGCCAAGAAACCTTCCCGTAAAATTCATATTTATATTATATTAATATCGTTATTGAAATGGAATGCAAAGGAATATTAAAGCTAAGTTTACTGTTTTTTTAACCCTAAAAATTTCGTTGAAATCCGTTAAACCCCTTTGGAGCCTATTCCAGACAAACATATGGACAGAAAATTCAATTTTGTTTATTGGTATTGACTATTTAAACGTCATAAATAGAAATTTAATGAGGATTAAAATATAAAACATCCAGGGCCGAAAATTGCTACAAAAACTGTGGCGTCGCTGCCTCACAACCCAGAGGTCCAGGGTTCGAATCCTTGCATGCGCTTGGATGTTTGTGTCCTCATGGTCCGGGATTAAGACTGTTGGAGGATCGATACGCTGACCACCACGTGTCACTCCAAATTCGGAATGTTTCATGCAAGATGACAGTCCGCAGTCGACTCGGTAGGCCCAGGCCCCTCAATTGGCTGTAGATGCCAAGGAGGAAGGAAGGAAGGAATTAACTAAAAACTAGACATATGTACAGCCAAGGAGGAAGGAAGAAAGGAAGGAATTAACTAAAATCTATAAATATGTACAGCCAAGGAGGAAGAAAGGAAGAAATTAACTAAAAACTAGACATATGTACGGCCAAGGAGGAAGGAAGGAATTAACTAAAAACTAGACATATGTACAGCCAAGGAGGAAGGAAGGAATTAACTAAAAACTAGACATATGTACAGCCAAGGAGGAAGGAAGGAATTAACTAAAAAATATAAATATGTACAGCCAAGGAGGAAGAAAGGAAGGAATTAACTAAAAACTAGATATATGTACTCCCTATCTCTCTCGGCAAAAATAACTTGTTTGTTTGGTTTCTTTCTCTGGTTAACTTCGCATCTATCTTCTCTCTTCTTTTTATTCAGAAAATGGAATGCCCGAAGAAACTGAATAATGATGTCACTGGAAAGGTGCGGATTATGCGGGATTCTGACGGTAAATCAGGAAACGATGACGTCATCCGTTGATTTAGATTTATTGTTGTTTCCATTAATCCTCGATTGAGGAAATAGGATACGTCATACATTAAAAATTAAAAAGGAACAAAATAAAGTACATAATTAAAGACAAATAAACTTAAAATAAATTAGTAAAAGAAAGTGTATATAGACAAAAGTCAATATAAACACAACACGGACACACACTGGGAAACACAAACAAGCACACACTGAGGAACACGCAATGGAGTTTTAACTACTTGGACCAGGAAACTGTCCTTGCTCCAGCAGCAGCTATATACATGAAACAAACAAACAAAAGAGCAGAAAAAACTGAATAGAAATTTTAAAGATATGTGATGTGCTATTTTATAAGGCAGCTCATTCAACACTTGCAGCAGGAACCTTGATTTAAATACTAGAAGGACGATTAAGAAAATCCTGTACCACAGAGTAAAACAGCAGCGCCATTTAAAAGAATAGTTTTACTCTGCTTCACGAAGCTTTTGTAGTTACTATTTTTAACCTCTGGCGGAATGCTGTGTTTGAACAAATTGAGAATTAACCATAACGTGTTATATCCTGCTCAGGACCGACAGACAATGAACGATGACGTCATCAGCTGACGTCATGTAAACCGTCCGTTGAGTTTCCCGTTCCACGATAAAGTGTAACCTCATATTCTGCTTGCAGCTTCCTGCTTACTCACTCTATCCACCCATATCATTCTTCTACAGCACCACATTTCAAAAGCTTCTATTGTTTTCCTTTCTGCATCTCCTACCGTCCACGTTTCGAACCCACTACAACGCCACACTCCGTACGAATTTTTTTTGTAGTGATTTCCATAAAATAAATTCCTTTTTTTGACTGATTGTAAGGATTAATATCGACAAATTATAATTAAGAAAATATAAGCGAGGAATAAAGGACGTGATAATTAAAGTGTACTATAGGGATCAGAATAATAATAATATAGAGTTCCATACCTTGCCTGTTGCAAATCTCGGGTACAAACAGAGTGATTTATGTGGCAACGTTGGTGCATCATCCCCCCTCTTTTCCTCTCCTCTCCTCGCTCGCAGTTCCAGCAATTTATCCCCAATACCAAACAGTGGATGGAGATTGTAAGAGGATGTTGTATCTGGGGATAATAAGATCAGCGTCGGTATCGGAAACGTGTTTGGAAACAGGTGCGCGTGTCCTGACTCTTAATCAGCCCCGGGATTTAATTTAACAACGGCCATAGACGGAAATTGATAATAATAATAATAATAAATCACATCGTAACGGAATTAAAATAATTTTAATTTCTCTTGAAATATGAACTCGAAGTACCAAAATAGAAATTAAAGAAGAAATATTAAACATTTGGCAAGGAAGATGGAATTCATCGAATAAAGGGAGAAGGGGGTACGAAATTCTACCCTAACATAAGAGAAAGATTACAGCTTAGACACGACGACACCTCAACCCAACCAAGGGTCTTATACATTTTCTTACTGGTCATGGTCCATACGGACAATATCTGGGAAGAATAAATAGCAGACCAGACAATCTATGTGCCTGTGGAGAGAGAGACAGGAACACGCCATACTGGAATGCCCCAATTATGAGGTAGACAAGACAATAAGAGAAAGACTATGGGAAATAATAAGAAACCCACCACTCACTCACTCACCGCGGCTCTAGAAAATTTGACAAACCTGATATCCGCTTTAGAACTGACAAAATACAGGACTAAAAATATAGAATTTTAAATATTACATCATAAGACTTAATATACTCATCATCATCGGACCAGGGGACTTTCAAATCCAGGAACCGGATCAGTGAGTATAAGGACCAAAATATGGACATCATAACATAAAATAGATTTTTGTTTAACTGTTATCAAAAAATCTATCTTTATAATTTTTTACCATTTGTATGTAGCCCATGTTTTTACATTTGAACATTGAGGTGGGTGGGGGTGAGGATGGGTGGGGTGGTGGGTGGGGGTTGGGGGGGTTGATAGTAGAGTGACTGACTCACTATTCAATATCTGACGAGTTGGCTCTGTGCCCAGCTGTTGCTGTTGACTGTAATAAAAACATTCCCATCAACAACGACGAGTTTATCGTGTGTGGCGGCGTCCTCTATCTTCCGTCGATAACGACGCCCCCACGGATGCGCTTTTACGAGGGTGGGAGGGAGGGAAGGAGGTGACACGTGCCACTAGCCTCCACAGACACGTTGTTGCTCCATTCTTCCATAACTAGGAGATGTGTTTTAGTATGTACCTTGAGAATTCTCTCCGTCTATTACTCTAGCCCTTTCATCTTGTGCAAGCCTTTTCATATCTGCATAACTACCGAAAACAACATCCTCCTTATCTTCTTAACATACTCCATACTTCGCCTCCCTCTTTTGATCACACACTTCCCTCTAATAATTTTACAAGACACTCTTGTCTTAAAATTTGGCCTATTAATCTATCCCTTCTCTTGGTCAACGCCCTTCATATTGTTCGCTCTTCCCCTATTCTGCTTAGAACTTCCTCTTTAGTGATTCTATCCACCCATCTCATTCTTCTATAACATCACACTTCAAAGGCTTCTATTATTTTCCCTTCCGCAACTCCTATCGTCCACGTTTCGCACCCATATAACGCCACGCTCCATACGAACATTTTTAGCAACGATTTCCTAATATTCACACTTATATTAGCTGTAAGTAGATTCCTATTTTCCCCAAAAGTCTTTCTTGCCTGTGCTATCCTACTCTTGGTGTCTACTAGACTTCTACAATTCGTAGTTATTACGCTTCCCAAGTAGCAGAATTCTTTAACTTCCGTCAAAATATCCCTTCCCAATCTAACAGCCTTTGTTATTCCACTGTTTCCCATACTACACTCCATTACCTTGGTTTTCCGTCTGTTAATCATCATACTGAATCCTTTTCCCGGGACCACGTTCATGCCATTTATTAGGGTTTCCAAGTCTTCTTCTGACTCCCCAAATACTACAACATCGTATGCAAAGCGTAGGGTTTTTACTTCTTCTCCTTGCAGAATGATTTCTTTCCCACATTCCGTTTTAACTTCCTTCATCGCATGTCCTATATATAAGTTAAACAGCACGGGCGACTGCCTGCATCCTTGTCTTACTCCTTTCTTGATTTCTTGATCTTCTATTCTAATGACTGCTGCCTGTCTTCTGTACAGGTTATGTATAAGCCTTCTTCCGCGATATTTTATTTCTGAGTAGTTGAGTTATGATGCAGTAAATTGCCTTTTTGACAAACTTTTTGAGACCGTCATCAGGAATTCGTATCTGAACTTATCAAGTTTAGATTTAGATTTATTGTTGTTTCCATTAATCCTCGATTGAGGAAATAGGATACGTCATACATTAAAAATTAAAAATGAACAAAATAAAGTACATAATTAAAGACAAATAAACTTAAAATAAATTAGTAAAGGAAAGTGTTTCTGATTGGCTGTCCATTAAACGTGTCATGACCAAAGTAAACCTATAATCGTAAGTAAACCTTAATCGTCCTTCTAGTATTTAAATCAAGGTTCCTGCTGCAAGTGTTGAATGAGCTGCCTTATAAAATAGCACATCACATATATTTAAAATTCCTAGTCAGTTTTTTCTGCTCTTTTGTTTGTTTGTTTCATGTATATAGCTGCTGCTGGAGCAAGGACAGTTTCCTGGTCCAAGTAGTTAAAACTCCATTGCGTGTTCCTCAGTGTGTGCTTGTTTGTGTTTCTCAGATTTTTTTATTATTATTTTAAAAACTTTTATCATACAGATTATCAGTTAGGACGATAACGATACAGTATATACAATATTAAAAAGGTATATAATTAACATGATAACGTGAAGATAGGTTAATTCATTTAATTAACCTACTTTAGGAGAATTGGTTGTGTTTATTTATTTTTGCGAGTACCTGAGGGACTTAGGTGGGTGAGGATTGACAGGTAGAGAACTGATTTATGGAGGATTAATGAGGATGTGACATGATGGTAGAGTGGGTTAGGGTGATGATCAGGGGGAAGGAAGGAAGGATGAGGTCAATCGGAAGTTTTCTTTTGAGGCTAGGGGAGCGTGGAGTATGTGGAGGAGGATTGTCATGGATTTGGGTGGTTGAGTGCGCTTTTGATTAGGTTTGTTATGGATTTGGAGATTACTGAGTTAACATTGGGAATTTTGATGTTTTTATGGATGACGGAATTTCTTAGGTACCAGCCAGGGAGAGTTTGTGATGGTGCGTAGTATTGTGTTTTGTTTGGTTTGAATTTTGGTTGAATGGGTTTTGGCTGTTGTTCCCCATATGGAGGAGGCATAGGACCAGGTGGGTTGTATAATGGAGAGGTATATGAGGCGTTTTGTGCTGCTGGTGGAGACAGGGGATGGATTTTCTGTTTAGGAGGGGAGGGATATAGAGTTCTGAATTTTTGGTTTATTTTGGAGAGGAGAAAATTAATGTGAGGTTGTGTTTCTCAGTGTGTGTGTGACATCGTGTGTCCGTGTTGTGTTTATATTGACTTTTGTCTAAATACATTTTCTTTTATTAATTTATTTTAAGATTATTTGTCTTTAATTATGTACTTTATTTTGTTCATTTTTAATGTATGACGTATCCTATTTCCTCAATCGAGGATTAATGGAAACAACAATAAATCTATAAGGAACGTTGGTTCTACCTTGTGGTAAAACCCTCGTCTATGAATTAATGTAACTCAGTTTGCGACGTGTTTATAATTAAAAAACGGAAGTTCAAGTACATCGCCCTTGTAGAGTCTCACTTATGGAATTGTTCCAGAATTTTCTCCGTGGCCGCTTCCCAATGTTTACAACATTTCAGTTCCGAAAAAAACCTCCCTATAAATATACTGTGAAACATTTATTAACGGCTTTTGTTCCCCTGTCCGTGGTTGATACCTTCCCCCTTGATTTCGGACATTAATACTGTAGTAGGGATCTCTACCTGCACGGAATTTGATCACTGGGGAAAACTTTATTGGTTATTGGCTGTGTTGCTTACTACGGTCTACAGGCAATGGCCTTTAATTTTTGAGTCTGAAAGCAGAGGAAGGGGTTTATTTATCGCATCATTAGGGAGGAGGACGGAGAGGATGAGGCTGTACTTTGCTCCCCTTTATTTAGATAACAACTATCCGAATAAAATACGAAATTCTCTCCTCATCACGCACAATACTAAAAACTATATAATATAGATGGCGATGGTATTTTATAGTCTATAGACATGTATTTAATTTTATACTTACCACACTCGAGCAGAATTTTTAATAGTAATTGAACGAACCGCTGGATGACCTCGTAATGATGTGTCTATTGCAACCCTTCATCCTAACCTATCTTGCACAAGCCTTTTCATTACCGCATAACAAGTTCATCCCATATCCTCCTTAATCTGCTTAACGTATTCCTTCCTCGGCCTCAATCTTCTGTTCTTACCCCACACACTTTCCTCTAATGCTAATTTTACAAGACCCTCGTGCCTTAAAACGTGGCGTATTAATCTATCCCTTCTCTTGCTCAACGTCCTCCATATTTTTCACGCTTCCCCCTATTCTGTTTAGAACTTTCTCGTTTGTGATTCTATCCACTCATCTCCTTCTCCTATAGCACTACATTTTGAAGGCTTCTATTCTTTTCCTTTCCCAAACTCCTACCGTCCATTTTTCGCACCCATATATAACGCTACGCTCCATACCAACATTTTTAGCAACGATTTCCTAATATTCACACTTATATCACCCGTAAGTAAATTCCTATTTTCCCCAAACGCTTCCTTTGCCTGCGCTATCCAACTCTTGATGTCTATTATACTTCTAGCATCCCTAGTTATTACACTTTCCAAGTAGCAGAATTCCTTAACCTCTTTCAAAATATCCCTTCCCAATCTAACAGCCTTTGTTATTCCACTGTTTCCCATACTACACTCCATTACCTTGGTTTTTCCACTGTTAATCCTCATATTAAACTCCTTCTCCAGGACTACGGTCATGCCATTTATTATGATTTCCAAGTCTTCTTCCTCTAATACCGCAATATCATCGGAAAACCTCAGGGTTTTTATTTTTTCTCCTTGCAGAATGGTTCCTTTTCCAAATATTTCGTTTTGATTTTCTTCATCGCCTGTTCTATAATATGAATTAAGCAGCATGGGCGTCAGTCAGACTGTATCCTTGCCTTACTCCTTATTCAATAATAATATTAAAATTGTATCGATTTATTCAATCAATTTTAGTTTAGAGTTCTTTCAAGACTTTCGTTCATAATTAAACACAACAAGAATTAATACAGCTTTGAAATATCCTGAATCTATTTCTACTAATATTATATTGTTTTCCCTCTGTTGAACTCTTTCTCCAGGACGACGTTCATGCAATTTATTATGGTTTACAAGTCTTCTTCTGACTCCCCTAACACTACAAAATTTAACCAATGAATATAAATAGTAAGCTCATGAGAACTTAATGCTCAATTTAAAACTGTAAAAGCATTCAAAAAATGTAGTTCCACTTCCTTTCCTTTCCTTTCCTTTCCTTTCCTTTCCTTTCCTTTCCTTTCCTTTCCTTTCCTTTCCTTTCCTTTCCTTTCCTTTCCTTTCCTTTCCTTATTATTTCAGAGTAGACTCGTTAACCATTACCGTTGCAGAGTTTTTCTTCTTTTTCTCTTTCCCCCTCCCCCGCGACGGAATCCCATAAAAACGAATTCATTGGCTAAGAAGATTCACAAAACGGTATCCACCACCACTATGAATTGTTTTGAAAGCGGCTCAGGAGAGGCAACGGGGATACCAAAATCCTGCACCCTTGAAGGAAGAAACCTTTGCCGTCTCTTGTCCAATTCCACTGTGTCTTGGCCTGGGACGACGTGGACAAGCCACCTAAAGATGTTATTCCCACCATTTTCCAAGACTATACTTTTGTTATTTCGGGTATTTCAAGGACTACCCCTTGATTTACAGCGGTTTATGTCACGTTTCGGGAACGCTGCAAACAACAAAAGCGTAATTCACCGAAATGATAGCTTATCCCGCCATCAATCACGGAGACTGTGGAGATACAAAGCACTTCCTGCGCCGCCGCTCTAATTCTGATCTCCTAGGTAAGCAGAAAAGGAGTTGCTTACGTTGAATTGGCAGCTTGCTTACACTCGCCTTTGAGTCGTCCTTCAAGACGAAAAAAAAAACATCGAGACGGTTCCAGACTGTAACAACCTCGCCGATGCAAGAGAAACAACCCCCGTAGATCACCAAATATATTAATAAAAAAGATGGAATATTATGGAATTCGGGGAAACACGTCACTTTTACTAAGATCGTATCTTACAAACCGCAAACAACAAGTAGTAATTGAAACCAAAGACGGCCAACAACTTCACTTATCCGATTGGGAATTTATTACATGTGGAGTTCCTCAAGGATCAATTCTTGGGCCTTTACTTTTTATTCTGTACATAAACGATCTTCCAGGGAATACGTAAATCCTCTAAAATCGATGATTCTCTACGCGGATGATGATACAAATATAATTATTGCAGATAAAAACTTAGATAATCTGATTAAGAAAGTAGACAACGCGGCTCTGAATGGTCTAAATATTTGGTTTAACGTGAATAAATTATCCCTCAACCTAGATAAGACTAAGTTAGTTCAGTTTAGTGCTGATGCTAGTAATAGACCAGTAGACAAGTTCTCAGCTAATGCTTGAGCCTTTCCTCGGCCTTCGGATTGACGATAAATTAAAGTGGAATGACCATCCATATAGATCTGCTTGCCGGAAAACTAAGTTCAGCTTGTTATTCTCTGAGAACACTAATGCAACACGTTGACAAAAAGTACGTCAAAATGGTTTATTTCGCGTATTTTCATTCAATTATGAGCCTATGGCGTCTCTAACTGCTCCAGGAGTAATGAAATATTTAAGTTGCAAAAGCGTGCAATTAGAATACTTTCTAGCACGAATTCTAGATCGAGTTGCAAACCTTTCTTCAAAAGTTTGCAAATACTTACTTTACCAAGCGTATATATTTATGAAATATTAAAGTTTGTAAAGCGAAACACTAATTTGTTTCAAACAAATGGCGAGTTTCATGAATACGCGACTAGAAATCGTTCAGCTCTAAGGTCGGACAAGCATCGCCTTGCTCTACACCAGAAAAGTATTCACAATACCGGGATAATTTTATACAACAGCCTTCCTTCCGCCAGAGGTTAAAAATAGTAACTACAAAAGCTTCGTGAAGCAGAGTAAAACTATTCTTTTAAATGGCGCTGCTGTTTTACTCTGTGGTACAGGATTTTCTTAATCGTCCTTCTAGTATTTAAATCAAGGTTCCTGCTGCAAGTGTTGAATGAGCTGCCTTATAAAATAGCACATCACATATCTTTAAAATTTCTATTCAGTTTTTTCTGCTCTTTTGTTTGTTTGTTTCATGTATATAGCTGCTGCTGGAGCAAGGACAGTTTCCTGGTCCAAGTAGTTAAAACTCCATTGCGTGTTCCTCAGTGTGTGCTTGTTTGTGTTTCCCAGTGTGTGTCCGTGTTGTGTTTATATTGACTTTTGTCTATATACACTTTCTTTTATTAATTTATTTTAAGTTTATTTGTCTTTAATTATGTACTTTATTTTGTTCATTTTTAATTTTTAATGTATGACGTATCCTATTTCCACAATCGAGGATTAATGGAAACAACAATAAATCTAAAATCTATACTTATTTGTTCAGTGAAGGAAATGGGGGATGGGAACAGAATTTATATCCACCCCTAAAACTAAAAGGAGTAATTTTTGAAATGTAAGGAACTGGGGACTGAAATTTATGTAAATGACAGACTTTATTTTTATTTTTAACAATTTCCAAAGACGAAAAAAAACATAACTTTTCCGTACTTTTTTTGTGCCTTCTTCAGTTCATTAGCTTGTGGAGAAACATTGATAAACCACGTGTTATGATGAAAACATAAACAAATGGTGCTATACCAGAGTTTTAATGTTGCTTCGCTAAGACCGCTGCAGGATTTTTTTTTAGCTGCCTTGTTTTAATCTCGCTGTGAATGTATATATATTTTAATTTTCTACCATTAGCTAAGTCTGATGCAAAGTAATTTTTCAGGGGTAAGGAAGAGGTACCAGTGTTCTGCCATTAACGCCTGAAGGACAAAAGGAGAGTAAAGGGAGATTAAAGAGGATGGCTCGTGTAGCCGCCTACTTGTGATTAAACAGATGACGTCATGTCCTCTCAGCTTTCTTACCTACTTAGAAAAGAATAAAAAGTCTACTATAGTTTATAAGCTCGTAATTAGTTTCCTCCTTTTAACCAATCTACATATTTTTATTTAATCTTTGCATTCCAGTATCCTGCATGTCACCACGTTTTTCGTTAACGTCTGTCTATCTAATGAGAATTTATCAGCGGAGTGACGTCAGAGTTGACGACGTCATTCAACGAGAGAGCGAAAGTTAGCTTCTAGCTGGCACATACTTATGAAATGTGGATATAATTGATTTATTTTAATTATATAGTGTTTGTGAGACTGATATTTAATTATAATATCTGTAAAATATATCTGTACTAAAATAGTACAAAACACGTTACAGCTTTTGAAAGAACAAAAACGTGAGTGAGTATAGTCGCGTGTCTCTCTTAGGGGGGTGGGGAGGGAGGGGGAGGGGAGGGGGTGGAATAGTTCGTAGCACTTCGTGTGGATTGTGGATTAAGTTTCACGGAATATGGTAATTAAGTACCCTCCGCCCTCCCCCTCCCAAAAAAAATTGGCTTCACTGCAGTTACGTATGAATACGAGTTGAGGATGACAATTCCCCATTAACACCGGCGACGTAAATGGCGCCACGAGTTTTTTTGCCCCCCCGACATATCTATTATCCCCCGTGGTCCATGAATTATTAATTGGGTGACCAAAATAGATGGGGAACACGGTCAGAATTGATAAACACGCATTATTCACGGTCCACGTTTATTTGTGCCGAGTTAATATGGAAATAAAGAAGGAAAATAGATGACGACGAAATTAGAATTTCCATGGGACCTTTGAAAATATTTTAACCTTGATTCCATTTAGTATTGTTGCCAAGTCTTCTTCTGACTAATACTACAATTTCATCGACTAAGCGCAGGGGTTTCTATTTCTTCTCCTTGCAGTATGATTCCTTTTCCATATTCCGTTTTAACTTTCTTCGTCGCGTGTTTATTTATAAGTTTAAGAGCATGGGCGACAGACTTCATCCTTATCTTACTCTTTTCTTGATTTTGTGCTTTTTCTTCTTGATCTTCTCTTCTAATTATTTCTGACTGCCTTCTGTGGCGGTCATGTGAAAGCCTTCTTTCTAGAAATTTCATTCCTCCCTGGTAGATATGTTACATATGAATAGTTATATACGTGTAAGAGATTATGGAATTACCTGTATTTATTTACAAACTTTTTTTTTGGTTAACAGGCTACATGAGGGTGATCCTGAAACAGGCAACTCCCCTTTAATAGCATAGGAAGGGAATTGAAAAGGGGGATGCGGAAGGTAGAGCAAGGTAGCCAAGGGTTAACTAGGGCCCCCGGGCTATGGTTTAAGGATCCTACCCGGTGTTTCACCTAAAGAGATGCAGGAAAAACCCTAGAAAACCTGCATCAGGTAGGTCGGGCATTGGGTACTATTCTCACGCCCTTCCGAATGACGGGAGACGAGTTTGCTGTGGGGACGCAGCATTCCCTTCTCCATGTCTCCACCAGTTTCAGGAGGCAGTTGGCCGACTGATCCAATGGGATCAGCGGACAACTCTTGCCATATGCCCAAGGTCTTTGACCCCAGTACATATACCTCCTAAAATAGGTGAAGGTGTCTCGGCATGTGAGAACTTTGATAAAAAGTACCCAGAGAGAGTGCGAGGCATCCCCGACATTATCAGGTAAGCCCCGCAGTCAGTGTAATGGGCTGAGCCCTGGCAGTGGCTACATCCATTTAATATTCCAATAAAGGAATATAAGTTAAAGAAATAAAATAATAAAAAATAATAAAATAAAATTATACTAATACAAACATTCAATATACAAATACTTTAACACTAGTTCTAAGCCTGAATAAATTAAGCTTAACCATTTCCCTAATTCTGTCCCTAAATAATATTCAAAATTAAAATAAAGACTACAAAATTAAAACATCATACCCATGTTTATTGAACTTTTTTTGTTTTGTTATTATGATGGGATTACCAGCTCTGTTTTTCTCATCACCCTGTATATCTTTCAGCTTTGATGAAATAATGTCATGGTACAATTTGAGCATTTTTTAAAACGATCGTCGCCATAAATTATTAGTGTATTTATAACCTTGGAACCAATATGGCGGCTGAGGATTTCTGCTAGTCAATATGCAGGAAGGATGTCGAGCCGAGTAGGGAGGCCATTTCCCCTGACCGAGACAATCACAACAGCAGAGTGTTGTTGGCGCAGCGGTGATGATATTGCCATGGCGGAATTGCCGCGATGCAGCCGCGTCCGTTTGTCATATTTTTTATGTATAGAATCACGTCTGGTCGCCTTGCAAATGCATCGAAACACATTCCAACCCTCGAGCTTCCTTTCAGAAATTGGAAATGTTATCGTTATCGTGGTTTGGTTTTACAATGGCTTGTTCCTCGTTCAAGGCTGCTCCGTGGTTTAAGGAATTCATAATGAAGCTCCTGTCAGTGATTCAATTACAGTCTTCATAAAGGATTAATAACATCGCTATAAATATTTACAATGGGGCATGAAATTTTCAGATCGTTTTCTTCGACGGTAAATGCCTTCCACATTACATCTTTGAGAACTTACCCGTTTCTTTTCAACTATCAAATTTGTCATACGTTGATCAAAATATTTTAACTTAACTATCAATAGAGATTGAGGTAGGATTTGGATGAAGAAAACAGTAAAATGTGGCCGCCTTAGAATTAACTCTGAAGGTAAGCGTCGAGTTATCAGAAGACTTCCACAGTTTTTAGGTCGTGTTAAGTTTCAACGATTAGCTGCAATAAACTAGGTTCGAACAATATTTTGATGACTTCTCTAGCGACCACAACATGACCGAAGCATCTGAAGCGTCGAGTTACCAGAAGAAGTACACAGGTTTTAGGTCGTGTTAAGTTTCAACGATTGGCTGCAATGAACTTGGTTTGAACAATATTTTTATTACTTTTCTAGCGACCACATGACAGAAGCAGGAGAAGCGTCGAGTTACCAGAAGACGTCCACAGTTTTAAGGTCGTGTTAGGTTTCAACGATCGGTTCCAATAAACTTTGTTTGAAAAAGATTATTTTGAGGACTCGTCTAACGAGCACTTGACCGAACTATGGATAATTATTGGTTGTCTTCCATGCTCTGTGTGTGTGTGGACGGGGGAAGAGGGGATCAGACTCCATCCAAGGGACCACGGAGAAATTGACCTTTTTTCTGGAGGCATGGCTTCGTCATTACATTCCAGTTATCTTCTTTTACTTTTTTATCATTCTTCTTTAAACTTTCTGGTGCTTATTATTCATATTCAAGTCCTGGACTGTTCCGGGGATACCAAAAACCTACGTTAGGGAGTCTTTTCATATTTTCTTTTAGCGCGATATTTATTAAATTTAGAGAGGAACGGAAAACAAACTAGTTTGTAACGAACGACGTCAAACATTTTAAATATTAACAACGTACTATATACGGAAAATAAGGAAAGTTTGTAAATACAAGGATGAATATTTCAGTATATCTGCCAAAAGCTACCTCTTTTAAAATATAATAAATCGCAAAACAGTGACCGAAAAAGAGTTTTCATTACCCATTACATTATATAAATTGTTTTTCTTAAGAAAGGAAGATGTCCCGAAAGTTGGGCGAGACGAAACGTTTCCAAATAAAATTATTTCATCTCCGATTTAGGCACATTGTTTTCCGTTTTATTTATAATAACAAGCAAGATAAATTAAATTATTCTATTTACAATTATTTTTTATGAGTCTCTATTTCTAACTTTTGGTCACTTTGATGTTAATTGTTCATTTAAACGGGCCAGGTTAATCTCCCTATTTTTGAAAGTTCACATTTTTATTTGGAACCCCTTTTTTTAGTAAAATAATCTGTCATGGCTTAAATGAAACTAATACAATCGATACCAGAGACTCTTTGTAATTGAACAGGATCTCTGATCTTCCACGTTAGAATTTTATTTGAACCCGTGTGTGTGATTGCACTGGTTGGTTTCCTCTTCCGTGACGTTGGTAACATAATACACAGAAATCCCATTAACCTTCATTAATGTTTGATAAATCCGACCGATCAATGTTCTACTTTTGTTCTGATTCGGCGGCGGCGGAGGATTTGTTTTCAAGAAACTTTTGTAGAGCTTTCGCAAGTCAAGTCAAGTCAAAGTAGAAGAGTAGTTTGTAGATAAAAGGATGGCGACGTGTCACTCTAAGGACAAAGCCTGTTGCATTGAGTTTTCCCTCCCTCTTCCCCCCAATGCAAAGTGCTGTCAGTTTCCTCCACCCCCCGGGGGATGTCTTCCTAGTAAACGCCGACGTGTCTCACCTATGAGATTACTGCAGGTCTCAAGTCCTCCACCATGGTGACGTAGTTAGCAATAACTATAAGATTTATTAATTAATTAGTGTTGCACAAGGGGCAGGTGGGGAAAATCATTAAATAACTGAATAAGCAAAGGGTGACTAATAATTTTAGTAGTGTGATTACATCTTTAAGGAATTGACTGTATGAGGAGGCTGGTTGCAATTTAGAAGTATAGAAATGAAAGAAAAACCTTGCCTTTAAGTCAGTCTCTATTTTAATAAAAAAAATTAATAGTTGTTGTTGTGGTGGTGCTTTCAGTCCTAAGACTGGTCTGATGCTAACCTATCTTGCGCAAACCTTTTCATTTCCGCATAAATAGTACATCCCAAATTTTCCCTAATCTCTTCAGCGTATTCCATCCCAAAAGAGTTTTCTTTGTGAATATTAGAAAATCGTTGCTAAAAATGTTCGTATGGAGCGTGGCGTTATATGGGGTGCGAAACGTGGAAGATTGGAGTTTCAGAAAGGAAAAGAATAGAAGCCTTTGAAATGTGGTGCTATAGGAGAATGAGATGGGTGGATAGAATCACTTAACGAGGAAGTTCTAAGCTGAATAGGGGAAGAGCGAACAATATGAAGAACGTTGAGCAAAGGATAGATTAATAGGCCACGTTTTAAGACATGAGAGTCTTGTAAAATTATCATTAGAGGGAATATCATGGCGTAAGAACAGAATAGAATAGGGAGGCAAAGGATGGAATACGCTAAGAAAATAGGGAAAATGAGTGATTTGCCAGTTTAAAAGAGAAAAAGATATATGAGAAACGAATCAGAAGAAAAACCGAAACAAACATGTTTGGTTTTTCCGACACACACACAGAGGGAGAGACGAAGGATAGCAAGAAACAAACGAGAGAGAAGGATCTAGCACGAAAGCGGAGTAAGAAAGAAATTAGTCTAAGGAAGCAGAGTAAGAAATGAATTAGAGAAATTACTCAGCATTGAAAATAAACTAAAAAATCAAAATATATTGTTGTAATGTTTTTATTAATTAAAAGTGTTAAAAATTGTAATTAAAATTATTAAATTACAATTTCGGCAGGGTTTATCGTTTACCCTTTTTAGAAATTATTGTGGTGAAAATATACAAGTCTGAATTTATAACAGTTTCAAAAGAAAGACATTTTACCAACATTTTCTACAAAAAATTTAATTATGTTCCGGGTTTTAAAAAAATAAATTCTAAATAACGTTGTCTTAATCTTTTCATCATTATATTATAAATGTAACGTTTAAATAATTTTGCACTTTTTAAAATTCTTTGCTATTCAGATAAATGAAAACGACCTATTTACACACATAAAATACAAGTTTCCTTCCCAACTACTACTGCTACGTTTCGTCCCCGTATTAGCGACTTCATCACGTATAAGTAAATTTATTGAGGTGTTTGTGAAGAATATAATTAAGTATTAGTGAAGACAGAAAAGTTTTTCGTCCTGCAGTGTATCCGTAGACAGGTTCAGCCTTTAGCAATTCATTTATACTTTATGAATTCCCAACTGGGAGGGCGAAACGTTGCACAAGTTGAATAAGACTTCTGTTTGATATGTAATTAGGTATTTTTATTTTATAATTGTACATATTTTTTTTTTAGAAAAGTAGAGGCAAAGGGAAATATTAATTATAAAATGTTTATATTTACTCGTTTGTAGGTTTCGAAAAGTAGCATACGTCGTGACAGTTTTTATTTTACTGTTAAATATTTCTGATAAATTGGGCGACTTTATTCATTTTTTTAAGTTGAAGTAAGTCAGATAACCGTGAGTATCACACCACGGCATTCATCCGTGTGATAATTAGCGGCTGACACACGGAAACACTGGTTTTTTCCTTTCCGTTAACTGGGTTTTATTCCCCCCTGAGAAGACGTGAAAAGGGTAAAGTTAGGTGAACCTCAAAGCTCCACTCAGTTTTAGTGACGATGACGTTGCTCATCATTCCTCAGCTGAATTCTTTCACTTCATATTAAGGTAATGGGAAGCTATTACAGCATAGTTCGTGTCTACACGGAGGCGGGAAGGTGAGTGGGGGCGGGGGCGGATTAGCGAGCAGCAAGGTGTTTTAAATCCGGCTCCGGGGCGGCCGTGCGGCTGCCTTATTGATCCGTGCGCACAGCACGCCTCTCTCCCTCTCCCTCTCTCTCTCTCTCTTCACCCAGAACAAGGATAACACACGTAAACAACGCGCCCAAGACACGCACAACAACGCACACACACCGCAGCAGCACACGTCACACAGGCTCGCCCCTGCAGGATACAGCTGACAGATACGAAAAATTAGGGGAAATTATGTCACGGATAATGTTGTAACCAGTCTCTCGTCTAATAAACCACAGATTTTGGACCATTTCCACGGAAAAAAGTCGAAGGTTTCGGAACGAATTGAAAAAACTGGCGTTCCGCAAGGTCCAATATTGTGCCCCATTACTAGTTATAATTTTTTTTTTAACAAGGCGTTAACCAAACGTTGACAACACATTGTAAGCTACTAGATGTTTCTTTGATGACGGTAAAGCACAAAAAATTATACAAAACAAGCCTTAGTGATTAATATAAATAATATAAAACAGTTTTTTTAATTTAGTTCCACAAACGCATTTGTGTAGAACATGTAAGCGGAAGATTTCAAATCATACGCCTTTGATCAATTTGCGCACAATATCAATTCTTCGCCGATTCCTAGAGTCAGGATGTGATGAACGTGATCAGTAAATTTATAGGTAACCTGAGCTGCAGAGGCATATTTACAGGGTTGGTTGGATCTCGCATTAATTAGTGATTATTGTTCATGTCGTTCGTTACTGTTTGACGTAGTATATTTTCGTAAATAAGTATTGATCCATTAATATAGCTATTTTATTAGTATAATTATTTACTTCATAACGTAACTTTAAAACTTACGAAACACGAATTACATATTTTAAAATTACAAAGCACTTAAATGTCCAAACGCATTCTGAAAAATAAAACATTTCGATTTTATCCCGAATGATTTTTCAAATACATATATATATCAACTATGAACACGTTTATCCTTCAAGGACCTTCCGAAAAAAAAATTGGAACTTGTACAAGGAATTATGGGAAAGTAGCAGCTGATTTTTATTTGTTAACTAGTCGGGTGCCTTCCAAAGAATAAATAACTCGAATCCAGGGAAAATAATGTACTGCGATAAAGATAAACTATGGAACACATCAAGTGTACTCATAAGTTTCTTATCATTAGATATTCGTTAATTAACTCCCAAAATAGATGATAATTGAAATAATTATTTTTTAACTAGATAAACTATGGACAGTTATGGGACACATCAAGTGTACTCATAAGTTTCTTATCATTAGATATTCGTTAATTAACTCCCAAAATAGAGGATAATTGAAATAATTATTTTTTTAAAAATCGGCTCTGGCCAGTTTACAATCAGGGGAAATTACTATTTTATCCGTGATGTTACTAGAAGTACCTTTCTGAGGTACTTGCTTCAATCAAACATTTAGAAATGACGAAAGATTAATTTAAATCAATAAAATACTCATTTTTTAACCTAAAAATTGATGTGTTGTACCTTAACTACGACCTGAGAGGAAAATGGCTGAGCGCATGTAAGCATATTTTTGTTGTAACATCTGTAATTTCTTGCAGAAACCTAGAATAATGGCGTCGAACTTTGGAGTATTAGTTGAAATTATAAGATAATAGAGGCGACTTTGCAAAGACCGTGAACTTTTTTTCCCCCTCGACCTCAGAACTGAAGAACGTTGCTCACGAAAAGTGATTCCTTCGTTTTGGTTTTAGTTTCTCCCTGCAGGTAATTAATTTCAGTGATCTCAGCCTCCCTGAGCAACCACCATCCATCGTTTATCTGTGAAAGTTTGGCGCTGCTGACGAGGAGGCCCTTTGACGTCGTAACTTGAGGATAACTAGTTATCGTCCTTTATAAGGACGAGAATCGACCTACAGATCCCTTTCTTCGTCCCAAGTCTAGTCACTGCAAGGCTTGGTCTATACGATATAAAAATACTCTGAAACTGGAAAATAATGTCATTTTACAAATAATAATCCATTTCTTTCTGTGGCAAATTTTCTATTTTTTCCCTATTTTTTTTTAGCTACAGACACGGTCTGTTGTTATTGTATTCAGTCCTAAGACTGGTCTGATGCAACCCTCCATGCTAACATATCTTGCGCAAGCCTTTTCATTTTCTCATAACTGGCACATTCTATAACCTCCCTAACCTGCTTAGCGTATTCCATCCTTGGCATCCCTCTTTTATTCCAACCATTACTCAAAATTTGATTTACTTGAACCAGATCATCTTAGACAAGTTCAAAAAGTGCTTCTGACTAAAAAACCATTTTAATACATCAGTAGTACAGCAAAGCCGTTTCTAATCCATTTTGACCTTTGACCTTTTACGTCACTCGACCTTGAAGACTGGCTGGGGCCCCGGCTTCCCCTCCCACTTATGACGTCACTCGACCTTGTTTACACACTTGTCTAATGTTTTGGTGGCTTGA